>JAOWLH010000011.1:9107500-9587500 GCA_027405865.1 Salix purpurea
GTGGAGGAGGTGGCGAGGCATTGCTGTGTTTAGGAGAGGGTGGTGGAGGAGGAGAATCTCTAGCAGGTGTCGGGGGTGGTGGAGGAGATGATGCATCTGGTGGTGGAGAGTCCGACTGAGGTGGGGGCGGGGGCGGTGAATTCTCAGGTGGGGGTGATGAGGCTGGTGGAGGAGGAGGAGGAGGAGGAGGAGGGGAGCCAGAATCTGGTGAGGGAGCATCAGGGGTTGAAGACATATCTCTCTTCTTTTCTTTTTTATCTCATGCAGAAGAACTTCCGGCCAAAGGTTATCTGGTGCCGAAACACACTTTAAAAACACGCCGGAAACTCTACGTATCCCCTAAGTGCTCTTCTCAGGATTTTGAAGATCCCTGCAAATATCGATGACAGAATCAGAAGAAATCAAGAGAATCAAAACACATATTCTAACATGTATATAAGAAATATAACAAACAATAGTAGTGATGTTTATTTTAAGGCTGCCCCTACAAAGCATGATCGTGATTATTCTCCTTCATGTCTTCACTAGCTCTCCTTTCCTAGGAGATCTTATGGAGAGATCAAATGTAATCTCTAACATTTCCCTTCTATTGATCCCCCTGGAATTTCATCTAACGTTTTTATTTATTTATTATTATAAATCAAGTGGACGGAGAATAACATTATGGAGAAAAATACCTGAATGAAGAAGATAGGTAGGATCTCAAAGGAATGAGAAGGAAAGGAGTTGCCTGTAGAATTCCAATTCTAGAAAGAGATACCTGTAACCTCCGACAATGGAGGACCCTCTCTCTCCCTTTCTTGTGTCTCCAACCCTCCCTAGAAGCTGGCTACTTTCTTTGCCATTTCTTTGCTGTACTCCTGCTTTCCCCTCATTGAACCAATAATTTTCCTAGGACATAATATTAAGGTTCAAATATAAAGCTGCCCACCATTGATGGTTTTCTTCACACCTGTAAGAAGCACAGCCTCAGAGACAAAACATTTTAGTAAAGCTTCCGGTTGATCCATCAGACGCATGATTAATTATAAAAATGAAGTCCAAGAATAACGAGGCATGCATGTGGTAAAATCAAGCGAAACATTGTTCCCTCCTGCCAGCTACTTTTCAGGGGAGCCATGATTTGGAATTGTAATTATGACTAACGAGATCATTCCAGCCATGATTTTCCCCAATTATAGCATTTTCTCCCTTAATTTGATCTATATATATAGAAAGCTAAGCACTGAAATAATTGCAATTGATTCCATATACAGTATGCCTCGACCATTGCGATGCAAACGTTTTGTAATTAAAAAAAGTATGAATGCGGTACATTAATAGAAAAGTCAGCATTGCCAATCTTTTTCAACTCTGAAGTTGACGAGGACTTCAGAACACAATTTCAGAATATTTGCCAGCCCTTCGTCAGGAAAAAAATTCATTTTTTCCTTCAAACAAACATGTATGGATGGTGGCGTTCTTCTTCAATTTTTTTCATCAAATGAAGAGAAAAATTATATTTTATTTAAGTGCATCATCCAATATCTTCGAAAAGATCGTCAGTAACAGCGGAACATGTATGGCAAATCGAAGATGGTGGCGTTTACGAACTTATCATAGCTAGTTTAAAGCCACGAGTTCAGCCTTCAATCATAATGCTTTAAAAGCACCAGCGTCTAGTCAAAGTACCCTATGAAGAACTGCAATTCAAACTTCAATATTTAACTTGCACCAAACTCGTAATTCGAGCAGAAGTCATGTCTGATACTTCACAAGAAGAGAAAAAAAATATTATAGTCAATAATCCTGAGACATCCGTCCTTGAACCAGTAATCCAGGCTGAGAGAGACTATGTGGATTAACTTAATTTGGATCAAATCTCACAGATACTAAGCTGTGTCATTCGTGAAATGGCCCACAGGTGCAAAGCTGTTCACGTACGGAAAATACCTCACAAAACCATCAGTCCTGGCATCACTTACCCTTTCCATCCTATGTGCTCTTACATGATAAGCAATCACTTCTGTCCCGAGAGTGATGACCAGTGTGCCATCGTCCACAAATGCCAAAACCCGGCACTCTTCATCTACAAGGTGTCCCAAAACCTCAGAACGAAGAGCAATTATACACTGCAGGCTCATGTCCATATTCCCGTAGACCTCAATTGACCACGCATCTTCTTCTTTGTGAGGCAAAAGGTAGCGTAACTCCCCCCGCATATCTGTCAAAGCACCAGTCGGCTTGCTGCTTGGTGGGAGACTGACAATTCCGTGCACTTCTTCCTTTAAATCGAAAACCAGAACTGCACCTGATTCGGTTTCCCAGTAGACAAATCCTCTGGTGTAGAAACCATCACCACTCAGAGGCAGAGTATTCATGTCCAAGCACACGTCATTGCAGACTCTCCAAGAGTTTGTTCTTGAGGAGTATATTTCAAACCGAAGAGCTTCCCGGTCAGGTAAAGTGACTGCACAAACAAGCTCGTATGGCGCTTTAAAATTGAGGGTGCCAGGTTCAAAGGCAAGTGCTATGGCTGTTTCAGGTCCATGATATAAATTTGGCTGTGGAACCGTCCTCCAATCCTCAGTCACAGGGTTGCAGATGTAGTAGGCATTGTCTCCGAGGCGGCCTTGGCAGCCGAGTAAGCCATTGCAGGAGGTTCTTGCGTCGACAGGTTCAGGCAAGAAACAGAGAGTGGGGTTAGAAACGCCATAAGCAACTGGGTTGAGTGACATGAAGGAGGGACAGTTTATCCACTTGAGCCACTCTTTAGAAACAGTCTTGAACCTGCATAGGGACTTGGCTGGAAGGAAACAGAGAGCATACTGCCTAACAACCTCTTGAATTTCCATGTCCTCCTTGTGCTTTGTGTGATCAGGAAACTTATCAAAGTTTTCTGAACTCTTGTAAGAACCGGGCTTGTCCGAATAACTTGGAACCTGAAAAGGAAGAAAAGAACAGTTATTAAAGGATAGCGTCCATAAAACCACCACAGCGACAGACAACACACAAAAGAAAGTCTTTTTTTCATAACGATTGAACATAAATGAAATTGGAGCAAGGCCTCAGATCACATGAAAGACTGCTCCTTTTCTCCACCACATCGCCCCTAATTTCAGAGATTTATTGAAAAATTAGATAAACAGATCGTTTATCCAATTACTGCTGACAGAAAACATACCGTTTCATGTGAGCCCGCGGAACCCCCATCAATTAACCTAAGAGATGAGACACTGATGCTCAGTTGCGAGCTTCCCTCAGATGGATCCACTTCATTTGAAATGATGGGGTCATCGTGTATTTCTTCCATTTTGTTTCCCACCAAATCTTCGTTCAAATGAAGGAAATAATCAATTCGAGGGAAGCAAAATAACGCATACCTTCATAAATATAATATAAATGACACTGGATTCTTCAATCCCAAGAGTGTTCATTTTTTTTTTTCTCAGGACAGCCAGACTTTGAGTAGACACTATCCATCAATAACACAACATGACGGATCTAAACCAATATTCTTTTATGTTGCCATCATATGATAATTTACGCAACCCATTAAATATGAAAAATAACTTAAAAATAAAATAAAAACCTTACAGTTTAGGCCTTAGTTTTTTTTCTTTAAAACAAAAAAAAAAACGGTTCGTAATATTGATTAGAAAGGTTACAGATAGGCAACCGACATAGCTCCAATTTATTTTATCTTCAATCACGAATACATGAAGCACAAAAATGAGTCAAAAAAAGTGAAAAACAACTTTATATAAATGAAACCTAGTAAGAAAAATGCAAAACAACCGTGTTTTCACGTTGAACACCAATAAAGAACACGTCGGTCAGTAGAGTTAACTGGAAAACAGATAATATTAAACTTAATAAAAATCAATATTCAGTGTAAAACAGTGCATAAACTAAAATAAAACATCACGATTCAAGTTAAAGTGATTGTAGAAAAATAAGAGAGGGACAGGGAGGGATTTGACCTTTCGAAACCCTAAAAATGGCAAAGGAGTGATTCTTATTTGAAAGGGAGAGAGCGGGAAGAGAGAGTTGCAAGGAATGTGAAGAGAAATAAGGTGGTGGTGTGTGTAGTTCTGCGGGTATAGTATGTGAGGGTTTAAAGACGTGAAATCAAATGATTCAATATGCGCGCGCGCGCGCGCGCATGTGTGTGAGGACGTGAAAGAAATTGTCGGGGGTTTCACTGATCACTCGAGCAGAAGGTGCTTCTACTCGAAGTAATTGAGAAAATGAAAGAATATACTGTAAAAACTTGAGGATCTCCTTCTTCCTTGCTTTATTTCAAACTTATCTATGAAGTTGCTTACTTTATTTCAAGCTCATTACCAAGGAAGTTTGCTGAAGGGTGGCTCTATAAAGACACTTTATATCACTTCTTTATAAGAAAGAAAGATTGAGAATTGAAACAATTATTTACGTGTCCAAGTTATCGATATACGCAAACCATTCATTTTTGCATATTATATGCTCTTGATGGTAATTTCTGTAGGTATTGAATATACTAATGATTTTTTCGACAAACAAAACATGCAAAAAACAATTATCCACTCAATTTATTCAGTATATTAGATGTATCATCCATAGAAATTTTATCAATGATTCCATGGATAACGTTTTGTCGGTAGTGTCTTCGGTGATTAAATAATAGCAATAACGTTTGCAATAATTATTTTCAACTCTCTGGAAAATACAGACATAAATTTTCATTTGGAATTCCATCATAACTATTTTAAAAATATTTATTAATTAAAATATATATTTTAATAAAACTATTTTTTTTACATTCAAAATTCAAATACAATAAATCTAAATTAAAGACGGGCACTAGAGATAACGTGGAGGAAAAGGAGTAGGCTAGTCAAGATCACGGGAACAAAGAGGAAGAGCACATGGCTATCCACAAACTATTGTTGCATCCCTTTTTGGAAATCACGACTATACACAAAAAAGCTCCATCAATTATGGATTGCATCCAAGAGTAGTAGCTTGTACAAATAAAATATTGTGAGTTAAAAATATTAATAAAAAGATTATAAGAAAAATTTATGCAATAAAAAAATACCATTCGCTTTTCTTATGAAATGAATGTCATAATAGCATAGCCTTTCTTACAAAGATATAAGAGATTGTTATACATATGGATAAAAACATCAAAATAAACACCAATTAGTACAAACAAGAAAACATATGGTTTTAATAATTTATTTTTGCAAATACTTGTACTAAATAGTTAAATAACCATCATCATAATCCAATTGGTTGTTTCAACATAAGAGCTTTTACAATTATCATAAAGCTTTTTATTCCTTTTCCATCTATATACATAATTGTCAAATCTTATTTAGAGACTAATAAAAAAAAGACTTTAAGTCTTAAGGTCAAACCGATTGATCAATGATATACTATATTAAAAATGACTTAATATACTGGATTTAAAAATGTGTCAATTCCAGCACAACTTTTAACCTCAATTACAGCACAAAAATTTATTATTACTTCATAAAGTAAATAACAATTTAAAAGACATGAAATTTTAAATTAGCAAACACAATTCAATATCTAAAATACAAACCATAATTAAAATCACAAATATTTAAGTAACAATAACTACAATCCATAACTAAAACACACTAGTTCTTTTACTTTGAGATAGTAGAATTTTGATGAATGAACATATCTAGTTCTTGAATATCTAAAGAGTAAGTATTTATTATAGGTCAAGATGAGAGGATATTGTAGATTTGACAACTATTTTCATATATCATACACACCAACACACCAAGATAACCTCAACATATAATTAAAAGAGAATTACTTTTCTAAGGCTATAACAATTTTTTGAAACAACATTGTGAAAACAATTAACAATATCATTTTTATCCAAAATTAATGTCATTTTATCAATTTAAAAGAAAAGGAAAAAATAGAATTTTATCAACGGTGTTTTTTAAATAGGTTATTTGAATTTTTAGGTGATTTGTAATTCATAACCTTCTTTTAATCTACTAATTCGAAAAAAGGGGACGTCAAACATTTGGGAAATCTTGATGAAGTTTTTCTATTTGTAAACTATTTCCAAACTAAAATACCCTTTTTTTCTTGTTTTTGTTCAAATAATTCCACGTGGAAGAAAAAACATTGACAAAAAGAATCTACATGATTTTTCAATTTCTACATACTAGAGAGTTGTCTTGTATAAGCATTTTAGATAGATTAAATTTTGTCACCTTTTTTATGGAAATTCATTGGGTTATAGGATGATCCCATTTATTATCACTACTTGATTTGTTTTCCAATAATCACTTGTTGGTTTTCTAACATTTCATTCAAAAAAAAAAAAACAATGACTTGTATTAATCCACTTGCTCTAAGGTAAGAACTTGTTTAGCTTGAGAAAAAATGTTTCACGTATAGGATTTTAGTAGAGTTAGGAATGCTAGAGCAAGATGTTTTCATTCATTTAGCTTTTTTACTTTCTATAGTATATGAAGCTCGTAATTGTAGACAATTGAAGGGAGAGAAAATACTATGGATGATATTTCAAAAACTTTATATAGTTTAGGAGCAAGATTTATATTTTTGATAATCGATTAATCTAATATGATTTACTCTACTTGGACAAGATGGCTTGTAGCCTCTCCTTGGTTTCTGGTAAGCTAAGGTGATTAGTGGCTGATACTTGTAAAAGAATCATTTTGATGGATTTAGAGACTTTTAAATGCATAAGTAAATATTTATTTAGAGAGAGAAGGAAATAATATATTTTAAAAAGAGATACTCTGAAAAATATATATGCAATAAAGAATGGAGTTTGTGACCCTCGAGCTTGAAAGGATTTATGAGCTATTTATAGCTCATGAGTCTTTACTTTTATGAAGAAGAGGGGTTTAAGTGTCATTTTATCTTGACAAGATTAATAAGATATAAATTTATTGTACAGATCAATTAAATAGTTGTCTATTAAGAGATTTTTTATACATCTAGAGGAATAAAATTCAAAATGTTGTCTAACTAATTAGAACTAAGCCCTTCTTCTAGTTTGAGCCCATCAAGGTTAGACTCTTCCTCAAGACTAAGTTCATAGCGTTGGGCTATTATTTTAGATTGTATTTTCTCTCTATAAAATTAGTTTTTTATTCTTACAAATTTATTTTTGACATTAACATACCAAACTAATTCAAAAGCATGAAAAAAAATTAATTTGCAAAAAGAAAGTTTAGCAAAATAGGCAAACAATCCCTAAAACCATGAGTTTTTGTGCCTTCAGTAGTTCTTTAGCCCCAATAAATTTAAGTTTCTTGCATTTCTTACAGGAATATCCAAGTTTTATTTCACCGAAATTCTAAATTAATTCAGATTTTATATTGCCAAATCTGCTCTTATTTTGTTGAGCCAGATAAGGAGCAGCTGCGAGGATGGAGAATATGTTAGGCTGAAGGACGCTTGACAGCCATAATTAATTGCAGTTTGGGCTCACCAGCGTTCGAAGCAGCAAAAGGACAGACCCGTGGCTAAAGATTCACATGATGCACGCACCTGCTGCTGCTATCACAAGTCTAAACAATATACCAGGTCCCATTGTCACGTGACTCAAAGCTAACCGGGGGTGAAGAGACTGATTTCTTTGATATCCACAAGGGCCCCTGCCCGCCTGCTAATAAATAATAAATGCAACAGACCAATTACAAGGAGACAAGTTGCGAGGGTATAAAGAATTGTCAAAGTTTTTTTGAAAGAAACAGAGGAAAGAAGGAACTCTCTACCAGCCATTTTTTATAAACAAGCTCTGGCCTAGGTAAAGGGAGGGAAAAAAAAAGGCAGGCATTTCCCTCTTTTGTCCCTCCATTTATTTCCCATTTAGAAACACCCCCCCCCGAAGCAGAAAATGGGCGGTGAAACCCTCCTCCATAACCGCCATTTGAATTAACAAAGACTAACGGCTATATTAGAAATGGAAGAAGCGGGACAATGCTAACAACTTTTTGAATCTAACAAAGATACAAGTTCCTTCCCCTAAATATATTGTCCATGAGGGATACCCAAAATCACCAGCAGACTACAACCAATCTATCTAACATGTTCCTCTATTTTTCCAAGCTTCAAGACATCAACAAAAACATTTTTACCCAGGAATTGAACAAGAAAGAGCTAGTGGTGCTTCTTTGATGACTTCGTCATATACTCAACAACATCATCGTCATCATCCTCACCTTCATCATCATCTCTCTTCCTCTTAAGGTGTGGGGATGATGGGAGCACCTGCAACTCATCATCATCAACTTCTTCCTCCCCTTCAGGATCATCTTCTTCATTGCCTGGCTCCATATCACTACCTCCAGCATCAAGAACTTCAGCCTGCCCCACTGGTTGGACCAAGTACCCTGCATCGGAGTCTTCATCCTGCCATTGCAACAAGAAATCACATACAGTTAATGTATCAGAAAACAAGAAAATCACTGCTATAAGAAAAATAGGAAAACACTCCGCCATTAAAACATCAAATTATATGAGTACTTCAAAGCAATAAAGAAATGTATTTTTTACATGATTTCAGTTTGTTTGTATAATGGAAACAGCTCCAAAAGAAAATGATCTACACATGCATAATGCATAGAGAGAGAATACAGGCGTGCATAGCTAAACATTATCAGAAGATGAAGGAAGAGAACAATACCACTAAACAGAAATCAAGTACAATTGAGTGAATAGAGAAACAGTAAAACCAGTTACTAAATGGAAATAAAAAGGTCAGATCAGATAAAATGCACATAATTTATCTATTCATGGTTATATTAAACAAATAGGACATAGTAAAACGGGGGATGCAAGCTTACGAAGAAGAAAAATCACCAGTGCCACACCAACCACAAGCTACAGACAAAAACACACTCAGAAAAATCAAATGATGATTTCAGTGCTACAACGAATTAGGAAGGAAAAGACATTCCACATGCCATGTAGAAAAGTCTTCCCAATCCAGTACCAAAAACTTGCAATAGCATTTCCAACAAGATGAAAAGAAAGCTGTAAAAATGAATAAGTGGACCATACGACAAACTAATATCAAGAGACTTCACTCTTTCCCCCCTAGTTATTAAACCACTTAACAGCTTTTTTTTCTAACTTGGACATCTTTCTTCTGTCTTTCCTCAAAAAGTCAACAGCACAACAGAATATCTTATCCTCCAAAGGTTGCCAAGTTTCCTAAATTTTGTGAACAGTTTCCTAAATTTTGTGAACATGACATTAAACCAAAACCATAAATTTCCCAATGTAGCTCAATTCAGAAATAATTGGTTGAGCAAACATCCAGAAACACCTAAACACTTCACAAACTTGATGTAAACAATCCCTTTCACAATAAAGTGCAAGTTATAATCTGCTTTCCAGATTACCGTCCACCAAACTATGAATCTGCTGTCCAGGAAAACAAAGAATAACATATACTAGCAAGATACAAAAACAATACATCCGTGTCCTGACTACTGATAAAATGCAATAAAGTATCAAAACAAAACATGAGAGCAAATACATTAAAAACCAGACTCCTCAATCTAATGCAGATTATTTTTAAAAAAGATTATATAGATGCTATAGACCAAGCAGTAAAATAAGGCCTTTAGCCTTTTCATAAAGTTCATTTTTTCTGCAAATTTAACACGATAGCAAGCAAAATATTTATCCAACCAAGCAGCACACATTGCAACCAAAAGTTAAATATGAAGGTAAACATAAGATTCCAGAGCATCTCACCTCCTCCTCGCCATCTTCCTCATCAAACTCTCCATCATCATCGACACCTTGCTCCTCCTCACCAGTCTCTCCATTGTCATCCTCCTCACCAACCTCCTCCCCTTGCTCATGCCCATCAATCTCTCCTTCTGTACTTGTTAACCTTCCGGTACTCTCTGGCTCCCCAAGATCCCCTTCTTCGTTATCCACCTCCTCCTCCTCTTCCCCCTCCACATCCTCACCATCGTCCTCATCATCATCCTCATACTCCACCCCATCCTCATCATCATCATCACTATCATCACCAATCTCATGCACTTCCACCACATCATCATTTACGTCATCATCTTCATCCTCCTCGTCAATCTCTTCTTCCCCAGACTCATCCCCCTCCTCCCCCTCCCCTTCCTCGTCCCTGTCCACAACCTCAACTCGAAACCCATTTTGACCAACCCCATTAATCTCTCTTCCCGTCTCTGTCTCTGTCTCCTCATCCGCCTCACTCTCCTCTTCCTCATCAACAATCCCTTCCCCAACTTCACTGTGCCCGTTATTCGTCATAAAAGGCCTTTCCTCCCCATCAACCTCACCACTCCCTGGATCATCCTCCTCATCCTCTTCATCATCATCTTCCTCCTCATCATCCGACTCCGGTCTCTCATTCTCCTCAGCATCCATTTTATCCAAATACTTCAACGAACTAATCAAACCAAAAACCCTAGACCGATAATCCTTGAGTCTCGTAACAGGACACTCGTACAAATCAAGTGAAACCAACCTTAGCCTGGCCAAAGGAGCTAGATCCTCAATATACTGTATCCTATTATTGGATAAATCTAAATCCCGAAGCGAATCGAGTCCAGCTTCTACAAGAAATTCTAAGCCACCGGAAATTCTATTATCCGATAAAATTAATTTCACAAGATTTCTAAGGCGAGGAAATTGCTCTAACGTTGAAACACCAATGTTTGCTATAGATAGATGTTGAAGATTCTCGAATTTTTCGAATAAACTTGGTGTTGGTAATCTTCCTTGTATACACTTAACCGCACCGTCTAGGGTTAGGGTTCTTGCCGCTAACTTATCTGTTTGCCCCTCTAATGCTGTCTCCACTGCTCTTTCCCAGATCTCATCCATCAAAATTTATAAAAAGTAAAAATAAATAAATAAAATCACCGAAACTTCAATTAATCTGGGAATTCAGGGCAATAATTTCATTGTAGATCGAAACCGGAATCAGCAGCTATAAACCCTAATTTTTGCAGAGGCTGTACGGATGTTCTTGCTGTGACTGTGAGGTATAATTCTTTTTCTTTTTTTTTTTTGCTTTTTTATGTTTGGTTTTAAAAGGGAGAAATAAAAGGAAGCAAAATATAGCACCCAGCCACCCACACTTAGTTTTTTTTTGTATTTTGAAACAAGCTGCTGTTTTTTAATTGGTGAAAGAGAGAGGGTAGGGTTGATGTTAAGGGCTCGAGGATTTGAGGGTAGGGCTGAGCCAGGACGCGGCTTAGTGGGTTAGGGTTAGTGTGTATTATTGGGTGGTTGTGGGCCGTTGGATTGCATAGATTGAGGATCGGTGACGTGGAGGAATGGGTGGGGGAGATTGGAGCTTGGTGTGTTTGTTTTCGAGAAGAGAGGAGGGTTTTCTGGTTTGGTCTGTTCCTGTTTGACACGTCAGTTTGATGTAAATATGGGGGCGGCCATAGAAAAGCCATTCAGGTTTTGGAAGATTTACAGGATTGTCACGGAGTTCATTGCCAAAGCATTACGACATCACGATCAGTCGTTTCGCTTTAAGAAAATAAAATTATGGAGACTTTTTATTATGATTATTAAATGTTTAGAATCTAGCAACGCCGAAACTAAAGGTGTGGTTATAAAAGGTACAACAATATGATTAATTTGTTGTATTTTTTTTGTTTAAAATATTTTTTATCAAATATTTATAGAAAATTAGTTAAATAAATTTTAATTTTAATTAATTTATTTATTGAAAAAATATTTTAACTATTTAAAATTATATAAATTATTTTATAGATAGTAATTTATTTACAATTTTATATAATTATTTAAACTATCACCTTTATTATAAAGGTGCCATAGTAATGAACCAAGTAACCTTAGTTTTATAAATGGATTAGTAGCACCATTGTTATACTGATTAGTAAACTTGACAATATATTCCTTTATTGACTGAATTTCCCACCTCTAAAATTGTTTGATGTCGGTTATATTGATTTCACTAGGAATTGGATGCAACCTATTAATCGATTTAGAACATGCATGATTATATAAAAGCTTGTTTGCACATCCATTAGTTGACCATTTTATTTAAGTTTTGGGACAATTCAATTTTTTCATATTTTTTTTTACTTGTTGATCAATAGCAAGTCCTTGAAGGTAAATAAATATTGATACTACCTTGCTAAAAAGTAGCATATGAAGTACTAAACTATTATAGATAATATGGTTATGTCATGTCATTAGGTTAAACTTACTTGTAACTTGTAGGGGTAGGTGGTACTCGTGGAGATCATGTTTAAATTAAGCTAACATTATCATGGTGTCTAATCTATAAGCATGTAATACCCAATATGTGGCTAAAACTCCCAAACATATACATTGTAGTGTTTATACCAAAATATATATTAAGTCTTGTCTTTTAAGAAATTGATAAAAAAAAAATGTCTAATTGACTTTACTTGAACTTGTTTTAAGTTTGATTGAGCTAGTAAGTCATAACCCTTATGACTTATTAGTTTTCACCATATTATTATGATAAGTTATGTTAGTTTTATTTCTCATTTCTAGCTCGACAACTCTTAAAACAATATTAGATAGATATAAGTTTTAATGCAAATATGAGCCTTCAAAATGAGTTGCCATTTACTAATTAAAGTTTACCCAAATTGATTATGACCACATGATCATGTCACTATACCCTAAGAAATATAGTGGGACTTGATTGACGGCTTTTGAAGAGAGAGAAAATATTATGATTTGTACTTTTTATTAGAGCGCCTTTTTTTAGAAGTTGTATATATTAAAAATCTAATTTTACTGAAAAATCTGTCAAAACCAACATCTAAAGACTCGTTTTTTTCTCAATAGGACTTGGTTGTCGACTAAAATCTTGAATCATCATATTCTTGATTGATGGTCGATCTCAACTATTTTCACTAGTAAAGGTGCTCATAGATATAGCTAAAGTCGAGTGTAGACCCATAATTATATCCAATCCACCACCTTCTATTTTAACTCGACCCATTTAATTTTGTTAGACTTGAGTTGGCTGCATATATTGGGTTAGGTTAATGTTTTTTATGGATATTATAAATATTCATGAGCTGATTTTACATTGCTAATCTTCTTAGGTTCTCATTAAGAGTCATAACATGAATTTTAGGTGTCATGACATCCTCAATGTTAGGTCTGATTTTTATACATTGCGTCATTATTAAATTTTAGTTACTTCATTTTTCCTTCCAACAAGAGATAATCCATGTCGATCCATGATATATTTTTCTTAGTTTTTTTTTTTTTTTTACTTACTATCACTTATAATATACATTATCTTGAGTCTAGTCAAATAATATAAATATTATAAATGAGCTAGTTTTTTTAACATTTTAATTTACTAAAAAAACCCAAAGTGAAGAATTATTGCTCGTTATCAAATGATACATGGTTATATAAAATAAATAAGCAATTCATGCCTTTCAACCATAAAATACACTTGAGTTTCATATGCTTTACTATTATGGATAAATAGATATCATGAATGATTGAAATAATGTCTAGAGATGAATTGGTTCATACACTCGACTAAGTTATAAATAAAACACATGACATGAAGCAACTCCATAGATTTATCTTCAATAAAATAATGAACATAGAAGCCAACAAAAAATCATAGAGAGGACCTTTTGAAATTACATTTCCCAAGAAATTTGGCATTATAGGAATGTGAACAAATAAAGTTCAGTCTTCTCTCCTTAAATCTTCGAAAAACTGCTAGATGAATCTCAGGCCTCAAGGCACGTCATGAGAAGGATTAATAGTGGGTCAAGATACCATCATCCATCTAGTAGGAAAAATATTGTGTCAATGCGATAGATGTTCAGGAAAAAAACTTAGTTCTTAAGTATGTATTTTAATGCAAATTATGTAAAGTTTTATATCTTACTTGATAACACAAATTAAAATGAATTCACACACTTCACATTGCATGCATTAAAAAATTCAAATGCATTGAGTTGATTCAAGATTCATCAAATTTAATATTATCAAATCTTAGCTTTAAGTTATTGATCGACTGATTATTCATTAAGAATGAACACCTGAAAATCTAAACTGGATAACCATTTGATGTGTTAGAGGAACAACTATAGTTATAATGACCATTTTTTACTATAATCATATATATTGCTTGTCTAATTATACACACAAAAAAACTATCCTAAGAGCAAAAACAACTTTAAAATCATCAATCTTAAATCATATTCATTTCTATGCATTAAGACCTTTATATTCTTACACAATAGTATAATTCTCACACTCACTATACTTAAATACCTGTATACATTCTAAGTGTTATTGAGCGAGTTATAAAAATATAAGTTTTAATTGCATTATCTATTCTTTGAGAGAGTTTTGTGTTGCTATATTTTAAACAATTGCAACTCTTTAAGAGTATTAGTGAGAAACCTTTGGTCATTGGTAAGGTTAATCACCAAAATGAAAAATCTTGATGAAAGTATTTTTTTTTAAGTGGTGAAAAAAGGCTTGAGAATGATTAATTAATTTCATTGTAATGTGTGGCTTGAATTAATAAAGTATACAATACTCAAGACCAGGTTGGTGCTTGTGGTTGTAGTCTTGTTATGAGAAATGACAACCAAGATGCGGGAGCTACTTGAGAGATCTCCGTTGCCGGAAATGAACCCACGTCACCTTCAACCTAAGTTTCAAATCCCTCAAACCAACCTCCCTGCACACCAATCCTTTTCCTTTCTCTTTTTTCGTGACCTTTTTTTAACTTTTCCCACCCTTTTCAAAGCAGCCGCCACACCTCCAAGATCCAAGAAACAAAGGCCATCTGGCTCTCAGACAACCCTTTACCCAGTAAACCTCAGACACAACCTTCAAAGTTTCCACAGCCATCCCATCCCATCCCATCCCATCCCATCTTTTCACCATAATCCCATTTTTTTCCCTCTCTTTTGCCCTGCCACATAGCATCTTGCAGTTATCATAATAGTGGAAAAACTAAAAATTTGAGTCCCTAGCCGCACGATTCTGAGCAGCCGTCGGCCACATCTCCGGTGACACGCTCAAAAGAAACCAGTCCCAAAACCTTTTACACCACCACTTTTCGTTACCCCACTCCCTAACCAGTTCACTGTTCAATAGTTTCAAAATCCTCGTACCTTGCCGCCACCTTTTAAACCTTCAAACTTTTCAAGCTTTCACATCACCCAAACCTCACGATAGCTAGAGCTATTACCTGTCGTCCCTTTCACACTCCTTCTACAAAAACTGTTTGTGATGGCTACCACCAAACCAAAAAACCCCACCACTGTCTCGAATA
This sequence comes from Salix purpurea, assembly GCA_027405865.1. Classification (NCBI taxonomy): domain Eukaryota; kingdom Viridiplantae; phylum Streptophyta; class Magnoliopsida; order Malpighiales; family Salicaceae; genus Salix; species Salix purpurea. The sequence goes on from JAOWLH010000011.1 coordinate 9,122,826, forward strand.
AAGCCCAAAAGCAAGAACAAATGGTTATTTCTTCAAAGCCGAAGATGTACTCATGGGCTGACAAGGTTAAGATAACAAAAGCTAGCACCAGATTCACCTTAGACCCCATCCCTCGAACTGAAACAGGCGGCCAGCCTGAAATCACGTCTGACATGCTCACAGAGAATGCCAAGCAATGGAATAGGTTCATGGTAGGCTTTTTTCCTGGCTTTAGGATGAACTACCACACGGTAAATACTGTAACAAATCGAGCATGGAAGTTAGGGGGGCTAGAGTCAGTAATGTCAACTGCAAATGGATTTTGGTTGTTTCGATTTCAATTTGAAGACCAGATGCATGCCATTTTTGAGAGAGGACCATGGATGTTTGGAGGCAAAACAATGATTTAGCAGCAATGGCACCCTCAGTTCATTTTTGATAAAAATCGAATTTCAAAGCTGCCCGTGTGGATTCATCTTCATGGCTTACCTTTCTCACTTTGGTCACGGAAGGGACTGAGTGCAGTGGCCAGTATGGTGGGGAGGCCTTTATCTTGTGATGAATCGACTTTCTGCTACACTAGGCTTGACTGAGTGTGTGTAGAACTTGATGCTTCTCTACCACTCGTCATAAAATTTGACATAAACACAGATTTGTTCAAGGAGCCCCTTCATCTTGAGGTGGAATATGAATGGCAGCCTCCTCGATGTGGAAAATGCCACCTTTTTGGCCATGTTTGCTCTGAGGATAAGGGAAATGAGGTCACAAAACCAGCTGAGAATGGCAATCTAGTTCCTACCCTGGATGGAAGGAACTTGCATGAGAGGGATGAAAGGCAGCCGCCACGTCAGCCTTCTTTAGGTCAAAAACCCCAAGACAGTAGACAAGCCCAAAAAACCCACACCAAAATCACACAAGACAGTAACTCCACTTCACTCAGCCAAACAATTGTCCATCACAAAAAGGGCAGACGTGAGGGGGACCCAACCATGGAGCACAAAAACCAGGAAACAACTCCCACTTCAAAGGAAGATGAAGAACGTGTCAGGAAAGGGAAAATGCAAGTGGAAGTTTTCCTAATTGGCACGGTGAATGAATCTGCTTCTTTACAAAGCAATGAGACATGTTGAGGAAGAGGTCAGTGAAACAACAACATCCAATGGGGGCAACACTGAGGATGGGGATTGGTCACCCTTCATAAAAGTCAGAAAAAAGAAAGGAGGAAAGAAGAAAAAAGAGGCACTACGCCTCTGAAGGTTCCCTTCAACATACCCACCCTTTTATTTATTTTTTATGTTTATGTTTAATTTTGGATGTTGGAATATTAGAGGCTTAAATAGCTTCCAAAAGAAAAAATCTATCCGTGACTGGATTAAGAAAAATAAGCTAAGTTTGTTTAGTTTGATTGAAACAAAGTTGAAAATTGTCAACTTGAACTGCCTTTGTGATCAGTTAGAGCTGGACAAGTGGAATGTCATTTCAAATGCTTGGGAGACTAAAGCTGCCCGAATTATTATAGATTGGGATCATGAAATTTACAATATGTAGTGCATTCATTCGAACCCTCAATGGATGACGTGCAGTGTGACTTCTATCCAACCGGGTTTGGACATTGTGGTAACATTTGTTTATGGTGCTAATACTCCTGCAGAGAGGCAAGATGTGTGGAATTATTTGCAGGTGCAGTGTAGGGGTTTTCTAAGTCAGCCTTGGGTCCTTATGGGAGATTTTAACGCTACTTTACGGGCTTCAGACAGTGAGGGTGGGGACAGATCTTGGAATGGTCACAAGCTCTCCTTTGGGCAATGCTTACAACAAGTTGAGCTTATTCTAGTTCCCTACAGGGGGGTCAAGTACTCTTGGCACAATGGTTAAGGGGAGGATCGCATGATAATGAAGAAGCTAGATTGGGTCATTGGCAATACAACTCTTCTAAAGAAATGATCGGGTGCAATTACTCATTTCCTGACAAGAAGTGTATCAGACCACAAATCTATGGTTTTACAGCTCTCTCGGGACCACTACAAGCCGCAACCTAAATTCTTGTTTCTCAATTTTTGGACGGAAAGGGAGGATTTTGTTCCTCACATAGCTCAGATATGGCAGAAGCATGCTCATGGATCCCCAATTTTCAAGCTCTCCACCAAACTGCAATGGGTTAAAAACAGTCTGATGAATTGGCACAAGCACAATAGAAGCCACATATCCTCCAGAGTTAACAAAGCGAGACAGCATTGGGGAGAAGCTCAAGAAAGATTGGACGCCAACCCTAGCTCTGAGATGGACCGAACCAATGAAAGGCACGCAGCAAAAACTTATCAGAAGCTTTGCCAAGATGAAGAATCCTTTTATAGAAAAAAGTTCAGAATCCAATGGCTAACTCTTGGAGATAAGAATACCTCTTTTTTCCATAAATCTCTGCTGCATAGAAGGTCTAGAAACAAGATAACAAGTCTGCAAGATGGGGCGGGGAACGTTTTGCATGATAAGCAAGAGTTGGGAAGACATGCAGCTGACTACTACAAGAAGCTTCTATCTAGCAGGGATAATAATGACAGGAATCAAGTGGGAGGTTCTTTCAACAATCAAATATCAGATTCTATGAAGCAGGACATCTCTCGGCCTATATCAAGAGAAGAGATCAAATCAGCTTTGTTTTCCATCTCTGCTAATAAAGCTCCTGGCCCGGATGGGTTTACGACCATATTTTTCAAAAAATGCTAGAATATTGTTGGAAATGATTTTGTGATTGTCATTCAATATTTTTTTGAAACCAGCATCATGCCAAAGTGTGTCAATGCAACGGCTATATCCCTAATCCCTAAGGTGGAGAATCCGATCTCTTTGGATGACTATATGCCCATCTCCTACTGTAATACCATCTACAAAACCATCTCAAAAGTGTTAGTGTCTCGTCTGAAAAAAGTCCTAGGTCACATCATAGGCCCAGCTCAAACTGCCTTTGTTCCGGGCAGACTCATTGCAGATGCAGTCTTACTCTCCCAGGAGTTGATGCATAATTATCATCTGGACAAAGGGCCTCCTCGGTGCGCTCTTAAGATTGACTTGAGAAAGGCCTTTGACACCATCAAATGGGATTACATCCTGGAAGGTTTAAGGAAGATTGGTATTCCAGATGCTATGGTAAACTGGATGCAGCAGTGTATTACCACGCCCTTCTTCTCCGTAAAAGTTAATGGGGAGCTTCACGGTTGGTTTCAAGCAGCTCGAGGTATCAGGCAAGGAGACCCCCTGTCCCCTTACCTCTTCGTGTTGGCTATGGAGGGCTTAACGGCCAAATGAAGGACGCCACAAAAGACCCAGCTTTTCACTACCACTGGAGGTGTAAAACTAACCACATCACCCATATTTGTTTTGCAGATGATCTCCTAATGTTTTGTCGTGCATATATGAATTCGGTGAGGATTTTACAGAAAGGCCTGCAAATTTTTTTGCACCAGTCAGGGCTCAGTTTAAATCAAGCTAAAAGCTCCATGTTCTTGACTGGAGTAGATCCGAATGAGAAGACAGATATTCAAGGTCTGTTAGGCTTCCAGTCCAAGACACCTCCAGTCACTTACCTGGGAGTCCCCCTGGTATCTAAAAGGCTGACTAGTGGGGATTGTAACCTACTGGTGGAGAAGATCATGACGCGAATTAAGCTATGGACTTTAGCAACTCTCAGCTACGTAGGAAGGATGCAATTCATAAAATCCACTCTTTTCTCTATGCAGGTTTACTGGCCCAGTATGTTCACTTTGCTAGTGGCGGTTATTAGGACCATTGAGCGAATCCTTTCCCGTTTCCTTTGGAAGGGATCATCCTTGGAGAAAAATAGGGCGAAAGTAAGTTGGGACCAAATCTACTACCCCTTGGAAGAAAGGGGTCTAGGCATAAAACGCATAAAGGACTGGAATAATGTTGCACTGCTCAAGCATGTTTGAAGAATTTTGACTGATGACAGCTCAATCTGGATCTCCTGGGAAGTCAGGATGCCTTCTAGAGCATCGTGGTCCTGGAGGAAGATTCTGGATAGCAGGAAGTGGTGCAAGGGGCTCTTCATTCACAGAATTGGGAATGGTGAAAGAACTTCTCTATGATTCGATTATTGGCTGCCAAATGGGGAGAGGGTCTATGATACTACCACAGCTAGCACAGTAGCTTCTGCAGGGCTATCTTGGAATGCAAAAGTAGCTGCCATCATTAGGAACGAGGTTTGGGTTTTCCCTCCTTGTCACCTGGATCTGCAACGAATTTGGAACAACATTTCTTTTAACTCGAGGTCTCACTGCCCAGATACAATTGTTTGGAAAGGCCACTCTTCAGGTAATTTCTCCATCGCTTCTGCTTGGAATTGGGTCAGAAGTAAGAAGGAAAAATATCACCTGTATTGCTTGATTTGGTACCCTAACTATGTTCTAAGGTACTCGTTGACCTTGTGGCTGGCTGCTTTGGGGAGATTATCGACTACGGATAGGCCCCATATGCAGGATATCACGGTTAATCGTCAATGTGTGCTGTGTGATCTTGAGCCTGAATCCCATGAGCATATCTTCTTCAGCTGCCCTTACTCAGCCACGGTTTGGTCCAACCTCACTGCTCAATCTCAGCTTCATTGGCCGAGATTAAACAGGCCAGATCTTCTTCATTAGGCAGGCTTGAAGTTCAAAGGGAGGAAAGGGTACACCAATCTCATTGCTAAGCATACACTGGCCACGACTGTCTATTTTATTTGGACAGAGAGGAACAATAGAATTTTCCAGCACAAGTTTAAGCAAGTTGGGCTCCTTTCCAATGACATAGCCTCCCAAATTCGGATACTGTTGCTCAACTTCCAAGGCCAAATTCCAGAGATAGCGAGAATTCGGTGGAACGTTTGAGATTCTCGAAATTTGATCGTTTGCAAGGTTGTGCAGAAGTTGCATGCAAAGCCTTGTCTCCCTCTTGGTTGGGATTGTGGGCCTCCGTTTCTTAGGGCCTTTTGTTCTTTGTTTCTTCTTGTATGGGCTTTGTCCCTTTGTTTTCTTTGTAAGGCCAATAGGCCGTTTTCTTTCTTTAAAAGCGGAATGCTGCTTCCCTGTCTTTAAGCTCGGCCCTTTGGCATTGAGCTGACAGGCTCTATGTAATTCCCTTTCTTAATCCATTTTGAATTTTTTATCTTTATACTCTTTACGTTAAGCATTTTAATTATATTGTTGGTTAATTTTATTTAATTGAGTTAATTGTAATATTGTTATTTTTAGTGAGACACCTAATCCACCTCTCACTAGGTGTTATTATTGTTTTAATCATAAAAAAACACTCGCGCGTACACATGTATTAACATTACAATAAATTACTTTAACCATACGAATAAAACACCATTACAATTTATAGTGTTTTGTGTTTTTTATTTAGATTTTTTTTTAATTTCACCTATCAATAACATAATTTTTATTTAGTTTCATTTTTTAAAAGGTGTAATTAAATCACTTTAATATTTTAGAATTGTGCTATGTATTTGTTTTTATTGGATTATATACCGATCTCATTGATTTATTTTTTCCTCAATATTAAATCTTTTGGAAATGAAGTTTCATATGCTTTTTTTTTTCCTTCTATGAATTTATCTTGTTCTCAACAGGTTAACTCGATTGATTTATGTTGTTTTTATAGGTTGTTGTTTTTATTTATTTTTTTATTTCACCCTTCAATATAATATTGTGTTTGATGGAAATTAAAGTTTTTGAAAACCATGTCACGAGTTAATAAGTTAACATAAATTAATTTAAATTATTTTTTAATTAATTTTATCTTTTGATATTATTAGTTGAAAATTAAATTTTAACTGTTTTTTATTTATTTTTTACAGAGTTAACTGAAGTTATAAATTGGGGAGGATGTCATAGAAATTCGCAAGTACATGTTTTGGTGGTGCACAACAATATATACACGAGAAAGGAGGATCCAATTCACGTTCATTTTGACTGCCACTACCGTATGGATCAGTATAGCCAGGTGCTAGTTTGGGTGGTGGCTGCGCTCTTGGGGAAGGCTCTGCTGATGGTGCGGACAGAAATGGCCCGGTGATTTGAACTCGCATTTGAAGCTGGGGAACTAGATAATTGTTTTGGCCTAGCTGAAGCTGTTGGATCTTTATCCATTTTCAGTTTGTTCGCCTTCTCTTCTAGCTCTTGAGGACTAGGCTGTGACTCATTGATACCCACAATGTTCTGATTTGTCTCTCCAGACGTTACAATCTGAAGCCAGGGCTGCTGAAATTCTGCCATGGAGTTGGACGGACGAATTGCCAGAATTTTGAGCATCATCTTTGCCTCTGGCCAACTCAATTGGCTTATTTGATTTACTCTCTAGTTGATTATCCCTGTGTGAAGATGAAGATATTAATTCAACTGGATCAGTTTTAGTTGCAGAAGAACGGCCTGAGGCATTTGTAGATGTGGGAAATGCTTTCTCAGGAGTATTCCCAATTCTCCAGCAGTTCCTTGTAGAATTTACGGAGGGTTACTTCTCCTAATATCTTGATGTTCTTCCCAATCTCTTCTTGAGGTACATTTCCAGAAATTGAGATCTCCCGTCACTAAAAGACGCCAAGACCATATATACACAAAACTCCCAGGAGCACATCATCATATGGGCAAGAATCTAATCTCAAAGAGATGAATTTGGCCTGCAGTGCTGAGTAAACGTACCCTTAAAGATGAATTGCTACTGTAACTGATAAACAACAAAGGTACTCATCAGCGAAGCCTCTGACAAATCCCTTAAACTTTCCATCCTCCTTTCGATCTAACCAGAAGAATGGAGGGAACTGGGTTGCAGTAGGGGCACTTCATTGTTTGGTGGTGGGGGTGAAAATTTGGGATTCCGGTGGTTAAAAGTTTCAGGAAAAGCTCTTTTTTGAACAGATTGCGGTGATCTAATTCCATTTTATTTATTTATTGCGCCAATGAACTAACGTTCAAATATTCATTATTGCTGTAGTGCTATATCCTTTTGGGTCTCCCCCACTTTCTTTCTTATCAAAACAGATCAGCAAGTCCTTGCAAATTTCTTCTTATCATGTCGTTTAGGTCAAGTGTTGCACCAATAGAAGCCATTTCATTTTGGAAGTTGATTCCTGCCTTGAAGGTCGCTTTCTTCGAATTTCAAATTAGAAGGTACAGCACAACAGTGAAGCTGATTGCAGATTTAGCTGATCAACTCGTGGTGTAGAGTTTCAGAGAATTCTTTCACTTTATAGAGTATAGGAGATCTTACCAGATATTTTTTTACTTGAATTGATCTATTCAAAAAGTAGTTCAAATCCCACTCACATTAGGAAGTGGTTGTGAAAGCAAAAGTTTTTAAGGAATATGAACTTAATTACATAGTTTATCCCTGTAATGAAAACAATAATCTACGAGTATGGTGTTCACCCGTCACCACTGCTCACAAACCCTGGGCAGCACAGGAGCAATCAGAATCGAAGGAAGATTTACGCCTCCATACTAAACTTTCTCCTCATCGTTGACCACTCCCTTTTTTTTATGAAGTTATTGCAGCTCCACCTTTTTTTGCTAGATTCAGACTCTTGCTTAGTTCTCGAGCTCTCTGAAAGCACGCATAGGAAACACAAGAAAGAAGCAGTTAGCTTTGCTGTCTCACTCCAGCTAATTAAGCTCAAGATAGCGCAGAGACCAATGCGTGTTTTAGTACTAATGTTAGTAAGAAAGAGTAAACCTAACAGACATTATGTTCCTAGATAGGACAAAATCAAAGAAAATGCAGGTTAAAGGATGAGAATTACTGAAAAGGGCTTACAAGGAAAAGAGATTTAAATCCTAAGCACCTTACAGCATTATGTGCCTGGACAGGACAAAATTAAAGAAAATGATAGCAGGTGTATTAAGGGCAACTCTCTGTTTGAACATATTACTCTAGTCTCACCATTGACGTTCTTTAGCCCTCTTATTTGATCTGATTATTAACATCTGTAAGTGAATTCAGTACATGACCAAGGCACATTTGTTGTTGCAACATTCAAAGACCATCTGTAAAGATAGCACCTATGCAGAGAGCAAGTGATCACAGCTACTAGATGGAGTAGAGTGAATATGATATGCTGCAACTCTCTCTTGAAGAACACAAGCACGTAACATCAAGAGTATATTCCAATTAACAAATGCTTCAGTGTAACAAATGAGAGCAGAAAATCATTAGATGTCAAGCAAATGAGAGTGACTTTTCCAATACAATCTGAGGGTAGCGATAATATAACACTGATTTTTGGAAAAAAGTAGTCAGCAGAGAAGAGAGACATAACAAGGGCCAGAACAACAAATTACCCCACAACTTTAATCCAATCAAAAGATTACATAAGTTCAAAATAGGTTTAGAATTAGATGCCAGTTAGCAATCTTACAATGTTTCTAATACCTATGTTCTTTTTCTTTTGTTTCTCTGGTTTATAAAACATAAAGCCCATACATTTAATAGTTAAATACCTCCTCAAGCCCTTGATCTCAGGAACAAAAGCTTTGAATGATGGGTTATTGTAGGTCCTGAGAAGGAGCAACGAGGTCCCACTCAGTCCTTAGCATGACCCCCACCCTAACCCAAAACTTGCTTTTGCATCAAAACATCATGTAGCTTAGAAACTCTCTGATCAAGCATTTGCAGATGTTGACTCTGTGAGTGATCTGAACTTGTTCCCAATCAATTGGATACTAGGTTTCACAGATCCACCTAATGATTATGCTAAAAAAGACAAAAATCTAAAAGGAAGTCTGAGTTCACTAGAATCCAGGTATCCTGATTGAAGACATGTCCCAAAGATGGTTTATGGGATTCATCTACAATATCAAACTAAAGGTTTATTCTTAAAGCTATTCAAACTCCAGGCCTCCCATAATAATAATTCATATTTTCCCACTCACACAACACAGGGATACCCTTGCACCTAGAATCTCATCAGGAACTAATAATGTCGCCGATAAGTTTGCCAGCCAAATACCAGCTTCTGGATAAGTTTATGAATCACACAACATCCAATGGGGCTTCACCTACTCCAGCTATCAGATGGGAGAACATACTAGACATCTATACCTAGCAATTGTAGCTTTTGTTGATTAAACATAAAATACACACAGCTGAGATGACAATTACATAAAGTAGATTACCCTGCACAAATCTTCAGGAGGGAAAAAAATGTTTGAGAAATAAAGGCTTTCACAGAACTAACAGAGCAGAATAAACTACCAAGATTCTGTGTCAAAGGATGACATGCAAACAAGAACCTCAGAATTTCCTCATCTACAGTGGTAAAAGAATGGAATAATATTTAGAGAAAGGAGGGAAAACAGAAGGAATCGTCGAAATGAATCTTTTGTCAGTGACGATACATAGAACATTTATGATAGAGCAATACTCAATGAACATATATACAACAAGTACTCCCTCTGGTCCTAATATTGGTGCATTGTGAGTTTTGCATGTTCTTTTAGGAAATTGTTTAAAATGCAAAGTTTTACAGCTGTCAAAGTTGCCTCTAACTTCAAAAGATGCAGGCTTTTTAATGCAATGGAATATTTGACATGTTACAGGATAAAACAGGGCATTAAGATACAACAATTCATCGTCTTTTTTAGTATGGATAACATATTGAAACAAGAAAAAAATGGACTATTTTTACAGGCTACAGGAAGTAGCCCATGATAACCAAATTACAAACCTGTACTGAAAAGAATGAAGCATTTTATAACTAAAACACTTTAGGAGCTTTTTTTGTGTGCCTGATATCAGTAGAATAACTTATTCAACAAGCTTATCAAGATTCTTCCTGATTTATAAATTATCTTGAAAGTATCTCAATAATGCAAACCCCAACTCTAAACTCAGTACAAGTTTCTATCACATCTGTAAAATAATCTAATCGAAAATTTTAAAGCTAGACAAGTAAACCATAATCCTAACTCAAAAATCCATAATGCAAAGCATTATAAACGATTCTTGCCTAGTCAAACACTAGTCACCACATTTTATCAGTGATTTTCAAACCATCAAACCTATCATTCTAAGATTACGGTAAACATTACCATTATTGTTTTGAACATAGAACTCCAACAGCTGGATTCTCTTTCAGCATTCAATAGTATGAAAAAGTTATCACTAAATTAATTAGCCAGAAAATCAGAATTTCAATTAACTGAACGCTCATGAGGATTAACTACAGTTTCACAAAACCCTAAGAAAATAAATAGCCACCATTGATTGGATTGGAGGTTGGATCCATCGAGATAAATAGATCTTAACAGTCTTAGTCCAATCTCAATTTCACCTCATGACATTTACCTAAGTTTTGATATTCAATATTTGGGTCAGCCCTCCTTTTCACCACCAAGCCTGACGAGACTCTACATTTCTTCCATCATGGATCTGCCATTCCTTGCTCTGTTTTTCCATACGAGTTCTTTTACATGTCTTTCTTTACAATATTGTACCTATTCCCCTACTTCATCACTGTATCTGAGGCCTGGGTTGCCTCTTGTTCCTTATCTTTCTTTCAATAAATCACTTCTTTTTTGTTACATTTTCTAAGGAAAAAAAAAAACAGATTCTACATATTGTTTGCACCAGCTTATCAAAACATTCCTAAATGAACACATGTCACCCAAGCCTACAATTGCTAAAATATAGTAAAGCAAACTCCAAGTCTAACGTCAGGAAGGTTTTCTTTCAATCAAATCACTCAAACTTGTCTACACCAAAACCTTAACCAAAAAGTAAAACCACAAAGTCATCCCACCTAACACCGAATCAGCTACCCACAATACTTTCAACTCTGATCAAGATATAATCACAAGATCTATCAATGTCAACATTATCAAAATAATTTTTTTAACTGCAGCTAAACAATTAAAAAACACAATCACAAAACCCTAAAATAAAAATGTGAAATCCTCACCGTAGATTGCACCGGAAGCGGTTCATGATCAATAGACCGAATAGACATCTTGGCGATCTCAGTAATAGCAGCCTCTTTAACATCAGGTGCATCACTAGTTAACTCTTCATAAGCAGCCTCAAATGCCTCTTGCCAGAATTTTGGTAATTTGATCCGACGGCTATTCGTATATATATCCCACATATGATTCACCGCCTTTTCTCGATCCTCCATTTCCTACGATTAATGACAATTCACCAATCAAAACAAATCACAATAAGCAAAAAGAACAAAAAAAAATCCACCAATAGTGTTGTGAACTGACTAGGACGTCGAGATCGTCGCGAATGGGAGTGTCGATGTCGTCGGTAAGGCTATTGAGATTGCCAGCAGACCAACGGAGAGTGACGGTGCCGGTGAGCATTGACCAGAATGCTAATAGTATAATTGCTGCCAAAGCCCAGAACTTGTAACGACCTTTGCCGAATAGACCGGAGTCGGATTCTTTTTTCACGGTGGGTGCTGTTGTCGTTGGAAGAGAGTCATCATCCTTCATTTCGATTTGTTTATTATTTTAGGTTTTTTTATTTACTGGGCGTGTTTGGTTAGTGAAGGAGAAATTGGAGGAGGTTTAAGAAAAGAAGAGTGTTTTTGATTGATCGAAAAAATCTGTTGGATTTTGCGAAGGGGAGGTTTGATTATATGTTTGGGATATATATACATGTTAGTCCTCCATGTATGTATTGGTTTCACATTAGTACTCAACCTGCGAATCATTTCAATTTCACCATCCAACGAGTAGGGCTCAATTATTTTGAGGGCAAACGAGCCCTTTGTTTTCGTGTTTTCTAAGTATTTTTTAAAAACTATTCTATTTTTATCTTTACTTCAAATTATTATTTTTTGGTGTTCTCACATCGTTTTGATTGGCTGATATAAAAATAAAATTTAAAAAATAAAAAATAATATATTGTTTGAGCTAATATGAAATAATGAACATAATCAGGGGACTCATTTGTATGACCATAGTTCCTCGACGTTTCCCTGGTCCCTACAATGGATTGTTTATCTTTGACTTTCTGCGATGATTCGTGCTGGCCGTTGAATTGCTGAGGAGTCAACATTTTTGGAAGGGGTTTGTTACAAAGCTAATCCTAGGCAACCGACAAGGGACGACACCGTTCAATTGCTTTCTATACAGTGGCGTGGGCATTGACGATCTGCCATGGACCCATGCAAATTTCGATGTCGAGTCGTTGTCGGTGTGATTATACTCGACGCCAGGAATTGTGGATCAGTTCAACAAGCAAAAGCTCAAGAAGGCCTTCTAGCTAGGAGGGTGAACGTGCTCTGAACCCTAATTTTTAATTTATATCAAGGCCAGATCATGGGGGAGGTTTTCTCAGATCCTTTCATGACTCGGATCTCCATGATCGCTAATGTTTTTCTTCAGTTCTCTGGGTTTTTTTATTTCTTGTTCAGCTCATGACTGGCTAGAACAAACTTTTTAAACTCTGCAACTCAGGTAAACAATTGCAGAAACACTAGACTTGTGAGGTTTACCTGCAATTCATTAATATATATCCTCAGGGTTTTCTGTGCAGAAAAAAAAACCCATTTCTTTGCTTCAAACCGCATCGTAAACACTAATGACTGCCATTCTTGTGTCTCTCATTTCTCTCAGCTGTAGCGCAGCTGGGCGTGGCGGCAATGTTGTGACAGAATAGCTCATTGAATCAGCTAGCCAGTTCAATCGAATTGCCGGAAGGAAAACGATTGTAACCATGTTCTTTCTACAGTTGCATGAATCTGATGCTCTTGCTTTGTCTCCCATTATTTCAGGTTAGAAGTTTCAATCAGATAGCAGGAAATTCTTGTAGAATTCGATTCATCTCTCGAGCACAAGGCCAAATACTACTTTCCTCTTCCTTTTCGTTAGGTACTTGTAAAACCGACATGTGGTTCATCTGAGGTGAGGGAAATGCTGGTACCCTGTATTCCCTCGGGCAGGAAGCATATGGCGAGCTTGCATCCTAAGCAAAATAATTTCTTTAAACTATTCAACAAGATTCGGAGCTGGAAGTAAACACGTGACATGAAGGGGTATTGACACGTGGATAATTAATCAATATTTGGACAAACTATTTGACGCCAGTGGGAGGGTCGATTTATTCCATGGAGTGAAGAAACCAAGAAAGAAATGTTGACATGAAGACAAGATTTTCTATATAAATTCGTCAAAAACAAGATTGGGATCTTCAAGAAATGACCCAAGAGCTTACTAAATTATTTGAAAAATTCAAGAGATGTTTCTCCAAACACAAGAAAAATGCTATCAAAATAACTTGACAAACTCACATAATTTTTTTTTTTTTTGAAAAAACCACAAAGTTTAAGGTCTAATAATTTAATATGAAATTGATAAATTGATAAATTTCTATTTTTTAAAATAAAAAATTCAAGTCAACTTAGATTAACTCAACCAACCTGCGATTCGAGATACGAGGTGGGGATAACCCCACAAAAAAAAGAGAATAAATCATGAAACTCGAAGTCCAATACCTTAATTTTAAATTATGAAATTAATAAAAAAATAATTTTTCAAATGCAGTTAAAAAATACTAAACTTAAACTCGGCTAGTTTTCAAAACTGGTATCTCGGGTCATGAGACCGACATTACACAAACATGAAAAAATAACAAAGCAAATTCCTAATCATAAAAAATAAAATCAAAATAATGAGAATCAAATCTTGTGCAAAAAATAAGTGAAAGAAAATAATTATGAAAAAAAAAGATAAGAAAAAAAAGAGGACCAAGTTGCATATATAGTTGAATGAAATAAAATGGTGAAGGAAAGAATTGAAAAACGAAAATCAAGCAAATGATTAAAAACACAAAAATGAAAAATGAGGACAAAATTGGATAAATAAAATAAAATATAAGGGATGAAATTGAAATAAAACATTAAAATAACAATAAACTTCAAAAAACATTAAAATAAAATAAAAATAATAAGAATTAAATTTGAAATAAATACAAAAAATGAGGATACAATTAAACTTTTGAAGACTCAATGCAGATACCAAAGCTGAGGAGAGGGAAATAAGGAGGGAAGAAAAAGAATCTATCACTGTAAAACAACAATGAATCTGGCCATATACGCAATCCTATTAGTTGTGTCGCTACTGAACATTTTGAATGACATAATGATTAGTTATTTTTAACTACGATAAATGGTAAAGACCAAAAAACCCTTCCAAAGTAGGCTTAGAATTAAGGGTGTCAAAATTGTAATATAAACTAGAATGTAAAATAAACTTGAATTATAAATTTGGATCGCAAAATTGTAAAATTATAAATAAAATATATTCATAAAAAAATCATAAAATCACAAGTAAAATATTTAAAAATAAAATATATTACAATTATGTTCATAAGATTTTATTATTTGAGGTTCATATATGATTTAAAATAACTTAAATCTTTAACTACCAAGTCATTCATTTCTTTTTGTTGCGGACAATTTCTCCAATGCTCTCCGATTATGCTAACATGTAGATGAACTATAAGTCAAATTTAGAACTTGAATTGCAAACTTCTGTACCTCTAGACATTTATCCCGTAAGAATTCCACCATCTAACAAAGCCTTTTCAAAACCAAATAAACAAAACATAACAAAACAATTTAAAATAATATTTTAACAAAAAAAGAGAGTTAAGATTCAATACCGAACATCAATTCCAAAGAGAGAGAAGAAACAGAAAATCTAGAGGTATAAGATTGTAATTTTATTAATACCCTGACTTTTCATCCGTGTTTTATTTTGATCTAACGAGAAGTTGTTCCCAGATAATTTATCTGATTCTTGTTTGATTGGTTAGGGTAAATAAATAAATTAAAAACTTATATTATTATTTTTTAAACATGAGGTGTTACTTGATAAGTTACTTACTTTGACATCCATCCGGTGGAAAAGAAGCCTGCTAGATGATTTCAGGAAAATTAATTAATTAATTAATGTGCATGACCCACAATGCTTATGATTGTTTACATGACCCTGTCATTTCACTGTAAGAAACAAAACAAAAGACTAAACCCCCCTCTCCGCAAGTGCAATATCTTTTAACCTTTAAGGGTGATCACCTCATTTTATCGCATAAAGAAAATAAAAAAGATCGTGAACAAAAGAAAGACAATTTAATGATCTACTCCCTGGTGAATCATCTCGCGGTACATTACTGATATCATTTAGTGTTTTGCAACTTTTCATTGCGTGAGTTCTTAGTTGTTTTCTGCAACAAATTTCTTATTCATTTCCCCCCCAGAACACAGCATGCATACAGAACCTCATATCAGCTGCGATGTTCTCGACTAGCTTTTCTTATAATTTAAGGTCCGAAGGAGGCAGAAACTGCTCTGTTGTCAAACCCCATATGTTAAAATCTACCTCATCGATTTTCCATTTCTCTTCCATTTCCCTCTTGTGGTTTGCAGATTGCTCCCCGTATCTGAAAACCGTGACGCGAGTCTGGCCACTGTGTGCTATGTTGACGCCATCGACGTGCCTGTAATCATCCATTATCGATTCCGTGCTCGTCTCCCAAAATATATCCTCGCCATGATCCGTTCTCAATCCTATCAGCCTCGAGTCTTCAAATTGAATCAAGAGGCCTGACCTCTGGCTGAAGTATCCCCACATTGTATGGTGAATTATCTCGTAGTTAGGACCACGCTGCGCCTCACGGATTGCAGGGCTTGTCTCTAGCTTGAGTATAAAGCAGTCCTCGTCTTTTATTAGTTTCTCTCCGATGCAGGTCGCATCTATAAATAAGTTTGCTGTGGACCTGGGATCCAAACCCTGCCATAGTTTACTACTGTGTTAGAGCTAATTAACTCGACGAAATCGAAGGACAGAGGATATAATCCTGACCTGCAAAAATCTGCGCAAGGGTCGAGGAGGACCCTTTGAAATCGGTGTTCGGTGATTAGAAGAATGCCTCCATGAAAGCTTGCCATTGCTCCCGCATATCACCTTGCACCCCGACACGAGAAGCTCTAGCATCCACAAGTCTGGATCTTTTTGCCAAAGCACAAACCCACCTGTTTCCTCGCTGCCTTTCCCATTTATGGTCTGATCACCTTGATGAAATTTGGATGCACTAATTTTCACCTCACCGGTTACACACATGCTGTGCACTGCGTTTAACGCCGCTTGTCCTCCGGTAGCTGCTATGTACTGCTGCACAATATATTTGGCTGTTGAAGCTTGCTGCCAGAAGAAGAAGAAGAAGAAGAAAAACTGTCACATTGTTATTTTGGTAGAAAAAGAAGGGCAAACCCATGCTCATTTTTCTATAAACAAGGATTCTGATGCAGAATAAAATGTCGGAGAGAGATCTGTACTGTTTTTAAATATTCCTTACAATGGAGCAATCTTTGACGGGTTTGTGAACAGAATGGCCTACTTGCACCTGAAGAGGAATAAGAGGAGATCCAACCATGTAAAGGAGGAATCTCAGCTCATTAATTCGCGCTGCAATGATCGGTTGTGACCTTTTACTGGAAGTTTGAGCCCTCATCCATGCAAGCATATTTTGCCAGCGTAATTCAGCATTGCTGCCCATGCTGGCGTACATCTCTTCAGGTATTGGGATCTCAAGAACAGTCTCAAGGCCATCTTCTTTGTCAATATTTGGACAGAGTTTCCTCATGATAGAGTACAGAGAGGTTAGAGATCGATAAAATCTGCTGGTTAGAGAGCCGAAAGGAAGAGGGAGAACGGATTAAGAGTCGAATGCTACATGTTTTCTCTTTTCTCAAGCATTTACCTGTGTAAACAGGAAAAAATGTGATGGAAATTGATGAGAGACTTGCCTAAAGGCTGGCCTTGCTTGTAGGTTTCATGTGAGCATGATCTGAAGATGGTGTTTCATAAATTTCTATTTTAGGGGACCAGCCCCCGTATATATTGTTGAAGAATTTTTTTAGAAGAGCAATCCACAGAGATGCCAAATTCTCTCCTAGCTAGTGGCCAAAAATCTTCGTTGAATGAGAGTAGAAAATTGTTTCGTGGACCATTCTTATCAGATCTTAGATTTCTCACCAAAAATAGAAAGCTGATCACTTTACAACCATCCATTAAAAGTTTTCGGGGAAAATATTATTTCCACATTCATTGGAACAGTGATTATATAATTATTTATTTTTGTTGTCATGAATACAAAAATGAACTCTGTAAGCCCAACACCACCGCTTGATAGCAAGAGCTTTTCATGATCAACGATACTGCATGGCTTTCTTATAGACCCTTGGAATATATAAATTAACTGCTTTAATTCCAACTGCGTGCTCAAAGAAATGGATTCCAACAGCGGTGATTACCATCCACCGGACAGCTGGTTTGGCTTTAAACGAGCTTTTACATGTTAGGACTGTCAGTTTCGTTCGGTTTCAGTTTAAATATTTCATATCAATTAAAAAAATAAAACATCTATGCATGAGCGATTATCATTCACTGAAACCTATTTTTAAAACTGCAATTGTGAAAACCATCACAGTGCCAAATACACAATAAACCAACAAAGCATGGATTAAATTTATCACCCACTAGACACATCCATGCATGAGCACTTGATTGCTCACACACACACACCAGATCTAGATCCATTGCCCTCGAAATGCTGCGAGGATGGATCTAAATTGTGTACTCAGTTGTGTTTGAACAATGATTTACATGGAAAAAACATGGAATATTTTGCATGCCTTTTATTGAAATTAACGTTGGCATTTATAGCCACACATGGCATACTGAATCGACAACAGAATTAATAAAACAATAAAAGAGAGTTACAACGCTGCTCACCCACTACTTAACAGTTACTAACTCCCCACGTTCTTTCTTTAACTCCCCACATTCCTTCAGTACGTTCCACGTTCATATTCATGTAACTGATCTTCATGTGCATGTATTAGGCAGTGGGGGTTTGTAGCATGTGGTGGATGTATCAATCCCGCCCACTTAATGATCCTTGTCCTCAAGCATTAAACTTCATGTCCATGCCAAAGTGACGGGTAAACTTCTGATAATATCCAGCTTACCCGAGGAAGCCACGCATTCCTTTCACTGTCGTAAGCTTCGGCCAATCTAGCACAACTTGTATTTTTATAGGATCCACTGATACCCCTTGTGCAGAGATTTTATGCCCTAAGTAATCCACTTGTAAAACGTCGAAGCAACATTTTTCTGCTTTTGCAAATAAAGAATTAGGGGACAAGATTTGCAGTACAAGATGGTCTTCCCATGATTTTGAATACACAAGGATATCATAAAAAAAAAAAAAATATATATATATATATATATATATAAATTTTCGAATATGAGGACAAAAGAGTTCATTCATGAGACTTTGAAATATTGATGGTGCATTGGCGAGGCCAAATGGCATCACTACGAACTCGTAATGAAATTCATGAGTACAAAATGTTGTTTTAGGAATGTCTTCTTCCTGTACTCTAATTTGATGGTAACCCAAACGTAAATATAATTTGGAGTAAATTTTTAATCCATAGAGCTCATCTAATAATTCATCAATCATAGGAATAGGATACTTATCTTTGATTGTGATGTCACTTAAAGCACGATAATCTACACAAAACCTCCAAGCTCCATCCGGCTTCTTTACTAACAACACCGGTGAAGAGAAAGAAGTGTGGCTTAGCCTTATCAAACCTGACTGTAATAACTCTTGCACCATTCTTTCGATCTCATTCTTCTGATAGTAGGGATATCAGTAGGGTCTCCCATTTATTGGCCCAGTTTGCGGCTGCAGGGGAATCTGATGGTCATTTTCCCATTGCGATAGTAAACCAACAGGGGCTGCAAAAACAGAAGAATATTGCTCCAACAGTGAGCGGACTTCCGATGGGTAAGATGGAGACTGGACACAATTTCCAACTGAAAGGATTTGGAAAAACAACCCCACTCTATGCAATCCATACAGCTCTTTATCTGACAAGGCCATGAGGTTTGTTGACCAAATTCCAAGAAAAAGATATGAGATGTGGCCTTCCTTGAATGACATGGTTAGCAGTTTATAATCCATCTCCACAGGACCAAGAGTTTGCAGCCATTGTACCCCCAATAATAATTGACATGCTGCAACAGGTAGAATGTAAAAATCAGCAATGACTGGATATCCCTCTATGTTGATGGTGAGTGCCCGACATTATCCCACACATTAGATCTTCTCCCTATTAGCCACCATAACTTGAAACTTTTTTTCCCGATTAATTGGTAAGGCCAACTTAGAAACAATAGCTTCATCAATAAAATTGTGTGTGGAGCCACTGTCTATGAGCAATATTATCGTTGTGTTCTTCAGTTGACCCACTATACGCATGGTTTGTGGATGCTCAGTTCTTGTCATGATGTGGAAAGAAATTTCAGGTATGACCTCTTCCTCTGCTAGTTCGAGTAAGTCATGCACACTATCCTCACTGTCTATATTAGGATAATCCCAAATCATAAACAACTGTGGTAGCTGGCAACGATGTCCTGGGACAAACCTTTCATCACAATAGTAGCATAAGCCCTTCTCTCTTTGTTCCTATGCTTCTTGATTAGTGATCCTACGAAAAGGTGTATTAGCACTGGTAGATAATCTAGGACCCTGTGGCGGCCCCATCACTCCAGTTGTGGGGTTAGCTGATACTTTTGATAATACTGAAGCTGGTACTGAAGGCGGTATCAATCGTATAGGAAGAGGGGCTCTCTTATGTAGTTGATTCCTCTCCTCTATTAACCGTGCCACACCTATCGTATCTTCCAAGGTATGGGGTTGTTTGATTTTAACATCCAGATGAATCTCATCGCGAAGTCCTGCAATGAAGCAACCGATCAAAAAAAAATTCAGGTAGACCATTCACCTAATGTGAAAGTCTCTCAAAAACCTCTTGGTAAGTTGCTTCTGTCGTGTCTTATTTAAGGAGAGTTAATGCTTCTAACGGATCCTCAAAGTCGGTTGGACCGAATCTTTGTTGTATAGCCTTGGTAAACTCGTCCCATGTCAATGGTCCCCAAAACTTAGTTAACCACCTATGCCATTGTAATGCAATACCCTCTAAATGGAAAGAGGGCAACTAAACCTGCTGGTTTGACATAATATCTTGAAACTCAAAAATTGTTCTGCTTTGTAGATCCATCTTGTTGGATCCTCTCCATGGAATTTCAGAAATGATAACTTGAGATTGTGATGTTGCTGGTTGTTTGTAGGATGACGAGGGTGGTTTGTTGGGATGTAGCTTCTTCACTTGAGAAGGGGTTGATTTTATGAGAGTTGGTGTTCTGATGACGGGTAGTGCGAAGAGCTCGGAGTTCTGTCAAAACTACTTCTAAGGTAGTATTAACCTAATCAAAGCTTGATTCATGTCTATCTAGAATTTCATGGACTTCATTGCAAAATTCAGCATTGGATTTGTTGCGAGTATCCATGCTCTGATACCACTAATACAAAGAATTTATGAAAGAAGAATAACAGAGGAGAATCGGTAAAACTAGAATATTTTGCATGCTCTTTATTGAAATTAACATTGAAATTTATAGCCACACATTGCATACAGAATCAACAACAAAATTAATAAAACAATAAAAGAGAGTTACAACACTACCCACTACTTAACAAGTACTAATGACCCACGTTCTTTCTTTAACTCCCCACATTCCTGCAGTACGGTCCACGTTCATATTCCTGTAACTGATCTTTACGTCCATGTAGTCTTCATGTCCATGCAGTAGGCAATGGGGGTCTATAGCATGTGGTGGATGTATCACAAACTTATAGTTGTTACTCCCGCTGCTATTCTACAACTAGTAGTAGTCTTAGAATGGAAGATAGAAGAAACACCAAAAACATGATTCTTTTCAACTCCTTTTCCATGTTGATGTGTTTCAAAAATATATTGTTATTGATGATATATTTATAGCCTTTAATTTTGAGTAGTAAATAATACTTGTGTACCTACTACTATTATGATTGATAATGAGAGTTTTTTAGTTAAACTATAGTCTTGTGACTTTTCCCCACATTAGGATTTTCAAGTAAAAATATTTATGTTAATTTAATATAAGTACTTATTTAGCTTGTTGATTGGTTAAATCTTTTTTAATATCACAAATAAAAATTAGGACTTATGGATTAAGAATGTGGATATATAGGTTCTTTTTTTCAACAAATAGTATTAGATTATGATTGTGTAAATTGATTTTCTTGTGTAATTAAAATAGAAAATAAAGATTATGACATGATAAAACTCACTCCCTCCAATTATTTCCTATGAAAGACATTGATTAAGGATCAATTTTACTATAATGATTTGACTTTTTCTACTAAAGTAGGCATAATGGAATATGCTTGGTAGAAAATGACTTCTAATTCTAAAAATTAGATATCTTACAAGTCCATTAACCATAATTCTTATAAACATGACTACTATACAGTTTGAAAGATGGAAAAAACCTTTCCTAAGAAGAGTGCATAAAACAAAGCTTTTGTTATAAAAAATTTATTCATTAACCTATACACCAATAATAATGATAGACAATACAACTAATGATAAGTACCAATATTTTTACCAATCAACTATAATTTCACCCTCTCATCTCGAGAGGAGCTGAAGTGACAAATATCTATAAATATCATAACTTATTATCCAAATGTATAGAAACAAGGCACATTCTATAAACTATTCTTACCCTATAATTGGGTAAGTAAGTAAAAACATATAAATTCTAAGACTTAACATTTTTTTATTCTACAATAATTTACTACATATTTTCTTAACATATTTTCTCTCAATTCTCTCGCATATTATTTCTCTCAATTCAATCTTAGACCTAGATCACAACCCTGGAAAACCCAATTTTTATGTTAATTTTGTTTTGTGATTTCATTGGTACCTCTCATACATACATTTCTAAGTATGCAATAATAACTTTAATCACCTATAACAATAATGCATAATAACTTGTAAACAAGTGATTTGAACACTTCTATGCTTAAAAGTTGTTCTCATCATTCTCACACAAGACGCTTTAAACAAAGATCCGGTTGCTAATAATTATCATTTGAGTCTTACTCACACGCCTTAAAACAGCTAGGCATGAGACAATACATGACTAAACTAGCTCTTAAATATAAGCCCTACTAAGTAATAGGATTTATATTTCATCATAAAATATTATACACTAGACACTCTAAATATTATATCTCTACAAAGGCTAGCTTAGACAATGACGGGGAACTCACAAACCTTTATAAGCACGTACAAATATATAAAATATAAGAAGCATATGTGAGGGACTTATAAGTTATGTTTTCATAAAAATCTCTATAGTAAGATCTACAAACGTGTATCAATTGAATATTTATATTTGTCCTTAGTATCTTTAAAAGGATAATGAATCCATTTTCATCTCTCTATGACCATTTATCTTCATAAGAATATAAAAAAAAAATCCTTATCCAAGTCTTCGTGACTATTTATTTATAAAAATAATCAAAAATTCTTCTTTAAAACTCTACGACTATCATTAATAAACTTACAAGAGGAACCCTTATGTAAAAAATCTTATAATACAAAAAAGAAAAGTTTTTCATGCACGTGTAGCCATAGGAGGTAGCATTTATAATACCTTCATATGGGTATTTTTCTCCTCCATTTTTTATAGATAAGTCTTCCAAACACATTACCTAATATATAATACGCGTGGGGTTTTTCCTGTAGCATGATGCACTGTAGCGCAAGACTCAATGCACTGTGGACTGGACATTTGTCATCCGTGCGTCGCGCGAGTTCGTCCGTTTTTTTTTTCTTTTTCCCGTTTATGAACAGTGTATTAACGTTTCTACCCCCAAAAAATGACAAAACACGCCGCCTAGACTGAGGGGCTCCGCGGTCATTTCCCACATCGGACCGGCCCGGTTCGCTACCCTTCTGATTTTTTTATTATTTTTTAAAATTAGCTAAATACAGATATAGCCCCTAATAAGATAAAAACGATGAATTCGGAACAGGGGCAGACCAGTAATTGACCATATTTTTTAATTATTGCTTTCGGTAACTGTCAGAGTGTGAGGGGCATGCGTCAGACGGTTTGCCGCGTCACGCCCTGTTGAGGAGGCGTGTGCGGTGTCATGCGATGCCCAGAGATGGGCTCTCGGCGTCTCTCCCATTGCGCCTCTGCATGGTCATCATCCTGGAGCTGCGCGTTTCGGCAAAGGACGTCCGTGGACGCGGCGGTGGCTGGCTAAAGACGCTGGCCACCTTTCTCTCTCTCCTGCACGTAAACGTGCAGGATAGTCCCCCGGTTTTCTGTCATTTTCACTTCGGTCCATGGGCTTTGAATTTTGTGTATGGTCATGATTTGTTTTATAGAAGTTTTGATTTAGTTTGATTGAGTCATTCGATTGAAATTAAGTCAGTTTTAATGTTTCACTTCAGTCCTCCTTTTAATTTCTGGATTGGGTTGAAACATATTAATTTATTCGGTACAGTAGTTTCTATTTTTTCAATTATGTCCTTTGATTGAAATTGATAATATATTTGATTTCCATTTCGGCCCTTATACTTTTAATTTTGGATTTTAATCCCTTTATATTTCATTTTCGTTTTGGACCTCATACTTTTAATTTTTTATTTTAATCCCTTGATTTCCTTTTATGATTTTAATTTTGTTAAATTTTTTATGATTTTTAGTCTTTCATTTATTCTATTTTTTTTCATTATTAACATAATAATAATAATAATAATAATAATAATAATAATAATAATAATAATAATAATAATAATAATAATAATAATAATAATTTAATTGTTTTTCTTACTTACTCTTTTGTTAATTTTTTTTTTCCCCTCAAGATAACTTGCTAATTTTTACTGTTTTGACAGTGATAACAATGATAATTATTGTTTTCATTTTATTCTTTTGTTTGATCTTTTGTTGAAGTTTTTAGATTTTTTATAGTCTTTCGTTTTTTTCCTATCATTATTAACTCAAAAATAAAATAAATAAATCAAAATAATAATAATAATAATAATAACAATAATAATAATAATAATAATAATAATAATAATAATAATTTAATTGTTTTTTTTCTTACTCTTTTGTTAATGTTTTTGAGGTAATTTGTTTCTCAGAATAATTTGATAATTTTTATTGTTTTAACAGTAATAACAATGATAATTTTAAGTTTTTATTGTTTTTTTTAATCTTTTTTTGTAGTTTTTACAATTTATTTTGTCTTTCAATTATTTATTTATTCTATAATAATAATAATAATAATAATAATAATAATAATATTTTAATTGTTTTTCTTGCTTACTATTTTGTTTATGCCTTTTAATTTCTTTTCTTCGGTCTAATTTGATAATTTTTATTGTTTTGATAGTAATAGCAATAATAATTTTAGATGTTAAGACTTTAATGTTGCTATTGTTATAATATTTTAAATTAATATTGCTTCATTTTTCCCTTTATTTTTTTTCTGTTTTTTGTTTATTTTTTTTTCTCTTTGGATTAAATGATTTTTATTATTTTATTATTTTCACAATAATAACAATAATTTTAGTGATTAATTTTTTATTATTTCCTTATAAAAATATTTTGATTTTTTTTTGCAGTAATGTTGATGATAATTTTAATTGTTATAACAATGATAACAACAATAACATGATGATGAATTTTCAATTTATATTTTCATTTTTTTATCGATATAAAGTTAACTATTTATATTTGCTATTTGATTATTGTAGATTTTTATTTGGTTTTAATTCATATAGTTTTTTTTTTAATTCTTGGATAATATTTATTTTTTATTCGTCTCTATGCATTTATGCATTTATGCTTTTGGTTTTTGTTTTTTTATTGGGGTTTTATTTTTAATCGGTTCAGGCCTGAAATTTTAATTTATGTTGGTAATTATTTTAAAATTAATATTACTCCATTTTTCCCTTTATTCTATTTTTTTGTTTTCTCTTATTTTTATTTGTTATTTGGATTAGATAATTTTTATGATTTTGCTATTTACGCAATGATAATGATAATTTTTGTTATTTTTTAGTTGTAGTTTGATCAAAATCTTTTGTTTATTTTTTTAATGTTTTTTCAGGGAATTTATTTATTTTAATTGTTTTGATAATAATATTGGTAATAATTTTAATTGTTATAGCAATGATAATGAAAATAACGTGGGTATGAATTTTCAATTTATGATTTTGACTTTTTGTGGATTTAAAATTAACTATTTATTTTTGTTATTTTATTATTACAAGTATTTTCATAGTTTATATATTTTTTTGTTTGGTTTAAATTGAATTATAAAATGAATTAATCTTAATGCAGTGTATTTAATAATTCAAATATCCGAATCTTCTTGTTTTTTTTATGATGATGATAAATTAATGCTGGTTATTTCCTTGAAAGCTGCTAAACAGATAAATTTATAGCGATTTAAAATTCATATATTTTATAGATAACTTGCACTTAATAGGATTTCTGCACGAATTTATTATTTTGGTTACATTTATAATACTATAAAAAAAATACACATCATTAATATTTTTTATATTAAAAAAAATATGATGTCGTTCGAGGCGTAGAGGCATTTAGCTAGTCTCCTTCAAACTCTGTAGGGAAAATTATGGTGCCTAAGTTAAAAACAAAAAGGATCACCCCCTCGTTGTTCGAGTTAAAAACACAACCTTCCTTTTGCAAACAACATTATCAACACTAATATTTTGGTCTAAAGAGTTTCATCACGGTCCAACCAGTTACACCATGGACTAAACAACTACACCAAGTGCAAGCTCTTGTGTAGGGATGGCACCCTATTATTTAGCTAATGGTCTGTATTTTATGCAAATCAAGCACCTCTTTTCTCGACTAATTACATCATAACTTTTCGTCTCCTATTTTTCTCCATCATTTACTTACCACACAAGCTCTATCCAATGATTTGCAAACTAAGTAAACGTTCTTTTGAGTCCCAGGAAAAATAAAGTTTTGGTAATACATAGAAACCTTTTTGAAGGAGGCAGAGTTCGGCTAAAGCCCGTTCAAGCATTTGAGTAAAACTAAAAGCCGGACTATTTCCAGGGACAAGCAAAACCAGACTCCCCGGAGCCATAGAAGGCAACCCATGTCGGAGAGTGGAGACTGACAGAGAATAAAGGAAAAGGGGGCACCAGCATGCAAATATCATTTTGTATCCCCGCCATTTCTCGAGAAGATGATGAGCTTCTTTTGATCGACTTTTTCCATCGGTATATTAACTTCTCTCTCTCTCTCTCTCTCTCTCTCTCTCTCTCTAGGATTTTATTATTAATTTATCTTAACGTAAAAAAACGCTAGGCTCCTTTTTCTTCCTCATGTTTTAGAGGTGTTACGATTTAGTGCTAACAAATTTAGAGAGGAGAAGAGCAGCTTTTGCTTCTTTTTTCTCTGGTTTATGAAAAAACTCAATGACATTACCATTCATGAGAGGTAAGGTCTGACTCTGGCCACGCAATAGCCTATTAGAGACGACAACATTTTTCGCGGCTTCTGCTGTATCATTGAGGCCGTGCACGCCTTGAGCAAATCTACTTTAATTCCCGCTTATTTAAAAGCAGAGAATCAAAATCATTAATTGTGTTTTCTTCTTTTGTTTTCTTGGTCTTATCAAAAGATTCAATTCACAGTAATAAGATTCTTTAAACTGCTGCTGACCTTGCCCCTTTAATTCTTTTGGTGAGTAATTTTACTTTTTCTGATTTTTGTTTTCGAAATTTAAAATTTTCACATTGGTTTTTTTTATAATCAAGGTGTTTAGATCAGCTTGTACATATTATAACTATTTTTTGAGTTTATTGAATATCTTATAAGTCCAATAAACATGTAAGACACTACACTAATACCAAATATATCTAACAAAGCTTGAATTTAGAATGAGAAAAAGAGAGAAGCTAAATATTCTCATTGTTATGGGTTGACTTCACCATCAAAACTACACACTCCCTGTTAAGAGTTAAGACAAGCTTTTATCTCTCGAAGTAAATTAAATTGATCTTTCATCAATTTTGTGAAAAAATATTGTCCCCGATAAGATTGTTTGCAATATTATTCATATAATAATTTTTCACAATAAATAGTTATTAGTTTAATATATCTTATAGTCTATCGGTTAATTATACTTGATATTATTATATTCATGTAAATATATATTTATTATTAATCAAATTTAAATTATCTTTAATATTAGATTAAATATTCTGATATTTGATTTATAAATCTAGAGTAAAATAAAGTTCATTGAAAATAATTGATTTATAAAAAAATTATAAAATAATTATAATTATAAAATTCTTATTGTTAATGTTTATCAAAAGCAAGAAAAAAAAGGTAAAAAAGTAAAAACAATATAAAAAATAAACCCATTCAAGTTAATAACTAGGTGATTAAAAGTAAAACTCAATGTTAATTTAAAAAACAATCTAGTCATTTGATTGTGCTTTAAAGAAATAAAATTTGAAAAAATCAATAAACATCAATTAAATAAATGAAAAGTAAAACTTAATGTTAATTTAAAAAACAATCTAGTCATTTGATTGTGCTTTAAAGAAATAAAATTTTAAAAAACCAATAAACATCAATTAAATAAACTTTGCTTTTGCGGATAATTTAGCTATTTTGCTATGGTTTGAAAATATAAAAAATTGTTGTTTCCTATCAATCTAATAATAATAAATATATATTGGAAAAAAATCATATCACCTCTAATAACTAGTAAATTGTTCTTACTAAATTGAATTTAGATAGAAGAGAACGGTCCAAGTGTAGACTTCTGCTAAAGAATCCGTCAGTGTACGGCTGGATACACCGGATCGACATGATTATAATCTCCATTTTTGAGAAATTCTCTCTTGGGAAAGACGGCTAGGTGGCTGCCTGCCTTTCCCCCAGAACATTTCAAGATTACATTGGAAATGAAACCGGCTAGTTAATCCGTATTTTATTTTACTGTTAGTTCCTATATAAACGTTTTATTTATTTATTTATTTATTTATAATACCTACCTAGAGGTTTTTAATCTAGTTTGACACGTATCAAGAAAAAGATTGATTAATTGATAGCTCTGGCTCTAAGATTTAGTTTCCATCCTTCACTTTCTTATATTTGACCATTTTAAGAAATTTATTTGCTTCAAAGTACTGAAATCATATTTTATATTTTTTTCTAGAAAATATTTTAATTTTTTTTAAAATAAAATCTCTTTATCTTTAGATACTTTGAAAAGGGGTTGGGGAATTGTGTCCATTTTAGTCCCTCATTCCTTACTTGATTAGCATCTTGCTCACTAAACTCTTTTTTCATGTCTTTGGGTTTTGTTTTGTAAGAACAATGCTCTTAAAAATTCCCTAGCAT
The DNA here is from genome assembly GCA_027405865.1 of Salix purpurea. Classification (NCBI taxonomy): domain Eukaryota; kingdom Viridiplantae; phylum Streptophyta; class Magnoliopsida; order Malpighiales; family Salicaceae; genus Salix; species Salix purpurea. The sequence continues at coordinate 9,151,190 of JAOWLH010000011.1, forward strand.
GAATACAATAAGCAAAATCATCAAGAATCATGAAATGGTTGAAAATTAGATGATTGGAACGAATATGAGTTTTTCTCTTAGAATTATTGTATTTTCTTATTTTTTTTAAATATCTTTGAAAACAAAAGGTCAATAATTAGGTTATTATGATTCTAAATCTCAAACCCTAAGAAATGGATGTGGGTTCAAAAATGCACCATTGTTTAAGGAGAAAGGAGCTGCAGAAATGTAAAAGCACATGAAAGATGGAGAAAAATGTAAGCAAAAGCAAGAAAGAAAATTGGAATATTATTGCTGATTAAGGTAAATAGATTAATGTGAATTGATTTATTTTCAATAACATTGACATAATAAAATGCTACAGATCGATGAAGATCACATAAAAGTAGAAAACAGTATATTTAAATTCAACAAATCCAAAAAGAGAAATATATATTTAAATTAATAAGGATATAATATATATGATCAACATAATAAAATTTTACTAGAAATAAATAAATAAAAAGATGAAAACACCATTGGCTATTTTACAGTTAATCCATGTTTATGATCAGTTGTGACTCATCTACCAATTTTTTCCACCATTTTTTGATATATTTCTTTTCCTTCTCAGCCACCTCCAGCCTTCAACCATTGACAAAAAAAAACAAGTCCTTCTTCCTTTCCCAGTACCCCACTCGGTTGACAGGTAGAAGACTGAAAGTATATGTCTCTTCTCTTTCGTGATTGCTTGAGAACTGGGACCTCATGTCTTCATACATGTACTTCTTCTCTGTTTGTCCATAATAATAATAATAATAATAATAATAATTACTTTCTTAAATTATTCTGACCAAGAGCAGATGGTGGTGAGGGGTAACAGTAAATTTCACCCTCTTGTTTCCTGCTCATTGACAAGGAATTGACCAAAATTCATCTCACCAGCTATATAAGCCCTTCGCCTTCCTCGAAACGAACAGTTTAACGCTTTGAAACGATAGCAAACTAAGCACTGGAACCAAAACAAAAGACTACAATGGCTAAACGTTTCAAGTTCAAATTCTCTCGAGTGATCTCCTTTCGATCGTGCCGTTCCAAAGACCCTTTCTCTCTCACATCAAATCCTGTTCCTTCATTTCTTAGATTCCCGGTCAACCACAACTCCATCATTATCAACAACCTCCCACCGTCGCAACCGCCTTCTTCCAAACCCCGTCAGCACTCCTCCATCAAGCGCCATGTGTCCTCAGTTTTCACATCAATGGGCTGCGGGCATAGATCGAAATCCTCCGCACGTTACCTCTCTGAAACCGACCGCGCCAAATCCTCACAGCCAACTGGAAACTTCCACCGGGAAAAGGGAGGAGAGTATGACGCTGTGGCCAAACTCTTAGACGACGATCCAAGCCCCCGCCGCAAAATTTACAACTCTTCGGTCTCTGAAAAACACGACGTTTTTCTCCCTCCAACCAACATCGAGAGGAAAAAACGACGTGTCAAAAAGAAGAAAACGGCTTCAAGAATCCGCAGTAGCACTTCTTCAGCTGATAGCGGATTGTTTTTTAGCGGTGACGAAAATGTCATAAACGTCGAAGAAACGGAAACTTTAGTTTCTTCTTCAAGGAGCTTCTCCACTGATTCTCCCTCAGAATTCAATCCCCACTTTGAAACAATACGCGAGTATCCATTTAAACGTGCAAAGAGAGGAAGGAAGGCGAAAGGAGGTGTTTCAAAGAAAGGAACAAGACGAAGAGGACGGAAGGGAAGAAATAGCAGCGACGGTTCGTTGTCGCCTGCAAGGCTGTCGATGTTTCAGTGGTTGGTACCGTGCACGGTGGAGGGGAAGGTGAGAGGCAGCTTTGCAGTGGTGAAGAAATCAGAGGACCCATATGAGGATTTCAAGAGATCAATGATGGAAATGATACTAGAGAAGGAAATGTTTGAAGAGAAAGATGTGGAGCAGTTGCTGCACTGTTTCCTTTCTCTGAATTTAAGGGAGCATCATGGGGTTATTTTTCAGGCTTTTTCTGAGATTTGGGATAACTTGTTTTGTAGAAGAAGAAGATCGATCTCTTCCAGGGTTTCAGCTGTTTAATCTCTTCGTTGTTCTCTCCTTAGAGCTATCTTAAATGTAGCTGTAAGTTAATGTCTAACCAAATCACTACTGCAATCATAAGAAAGATCACTCTTGTGAGTGTGCTTCCTTTTTACTTGATTACTTTCAGTCTGCAGTTTATCACTGAGCTTTTTCTTTGTCTATTAATTTTGTTGTCGGTGCTGCTGCTGCTAGCTGCTGCTGTGTATGGTTATGGCTATTGAAATGGTTTTGGACCTTATTTTTAGTAATTGTATTTAACTATATATACAATTTAAAATAAGTTGTATACCTATTAATTTAATAAATAATAATCATTTAACGTATGTTTTGACGTGAGTTTTTGTAATTCTAAGACATTAGCTACAAAAAGGACATGTCTTAAAAAATAATTTTTATTTTATTTTTCATTCCTAAAAATACTGTAAGAAGCTTCTAATTTCAAAATTAATCAACTAAAATATATAAGAATAAAAAATAATTAATATTATAGTTTTATAAACAAAACCTAGCTATGGATCGAGAGTGTTAATCACAATTTATTTTTATTTTATGAATAAATGATCAAAGTAACTTTTTTATATATAAAAAAGTCAATAAGGTTTTGACTAGAGTTTTACCCGTGTTAGGTTTATTAAATCCATATTGGCTCGGGTCTTGTGTTAATTAGATCCCGGGCACACCTGTCATGTTAATCCAAGTTTTATATATAAAGTTATTATACTATTATTAATTTCAATATTCATTCAACGTAAACTAAAATAAAAATATATAAGTTTGATTGTATTATCTATTAATAGTAATACACCCACCATCAACTAGATAGGATATATCAACAATGACTATTTTTTATATATCAAAATATCAAACATAATTTTATTTCTATTTTTATTCTATATTTGTCTTCTTTGTTCTCATAATCTTTGCTTCTTTTATCTCGGGACAATAATCAAATATTTTTTAAAAAAATAGAAATCAATAGACAAGGAAAAAAGGAAGTCAAAAATACATTGAATATCATATAATGGTAGGAGACAAATTATGTGCTAAAATGTACCAAGCAGCTGCCCATGGGAGCTGGAACCCAGCTCTGTCTCCTTGCAGCGACACGAGTCCTCATAATGCCCGAAGGTGAAAGATGAGAGCACATTTCGTGTGGAGGGATTACATTTTGTCCAGATATCTTGCTTTCTTTTTGGAATTATTATTAAATTTATTTTTCAATAATATTTTTTATTTAAAATAATAATTTTTTTTTCTTCTTAAAAATTATTTCTCACATCATCATCTAAAAACATCTTAAAACACCAAAAAATTTAATTTAAAATAAAAAAATTATTATTTTTTTAAATAGTTTTAAAATGCAATGCCTACCCTGATCTTACGTAAGGAGCTATACTGTTGTAATTCTAGCTATGGCCTGGGTGATTGACAATCAAATGTGTCATGATGGGTAGACAACAAACAAAAACAAACGACAAACGAAACCTGCTTGTGTTTTGCTCAACACTGACTAGATTGCTCGATCGTATAGAATCGACCGTGCTCTTCACGGACGTTCACAGTTTTGACGTGTGATTTGCTGTTTTTTTTCATTTTTCTTTTAATGCGTTAATATCAAGATTAAAAAAATAATATAAAATAATCAAACTCAACCAAATAAATTTAACTGGAATTGGTAATAATTCAGGGAGCCCAGAAAACACACGGTCCCGAGTGGGATGCTGTGCCCCCTCAAACTGTCTGTAAAACATAACAGCTTTTTACGGTGTCCAAGAGAAGAGATCTTTCGAATCCAACATATCAGGATCCCTAGCAGGCTGCCTGCTGTCATTGTCTGATCAAATCCATCTCCACTTGGCAGTCCATGTTTGGACACTGTTTTGCTGGTCATGGAATTGACTGCTGTACGTGTTCTTATGCTGAGCCCAATATAAACATTATAATAAGGATTTGGTGGGCTTCATGTTTATAGCCTCGTCATCACACTTTCTAGTCACTATGGGCTTCTATTCAATCCATGGTCTTGTCTTGAAGAGTCCCTACTACGAAAATTACACCTAATACTGGACAATGCCCCCGCGCTTCGCCGCGGGCGGCACAATATTTTTTTCAATGTAAAAAAATATTAATTATGTTTATTTTTTTAATAATATACATTTAGGTAAAATAATAAATCTGTGCAGAATTCATATCAAGTGAAAGTTTTCTATAAAATATATTAATTTAAAATCGATATATAGTTTCAAATGATATAACCAGCATAAATTTATCATCATCATTAAAAAAGCAAGAAAACTGGGATATCTAAATTATTAAGTTCATTGTATTAAGATTCATTCATTTTATAATTCAATTTCAATCAAACAAAAATAAAATATAAATTGTGAAAATACCCACAATAATAAAAATTTTAAAAATAAGTTGTTAATTTTTTATCAACAAAAAAATAAAAACATAGATTGAAAATTCATCTTGACGTTATTGCCATTATCATTGCTATAGAAGCTAAAATTATTACTAACTTTACTGTCAAAAAAATTAAAATAATTAAATTGCCCTGAAAAATAAAATAAAAAAGCAAAAGATTGTTATAAAAAAGCAATACAAAAATAATAACTAAAATTATCATTATTATTGCATAAATAATAAAAGCATAAAAATCATATAATCTAAAGAACAAATAAAGAAAAAAAATGAATAAAGGGAAAAATAGAATAATATTACTTTTAAAATGATCACCGATATAAATTACAATTTCCGGAAAACTTAAAAAAAAATTAAAAAAAAAAGTAATCACTAAAATTATCATTATTATTGCACAAATAATAAAATTATAAAAATCATATAATCCAAAGAACAAATAGAAATAAAAGAAAACATCTAGCCATGGTACCAGCGCCTCGTCGCGGGCGGAATCATATTTTTTTCAATGTAAAAAAATATTTATTATGTATGATTTTTTTATCATATCATAAATTTAGACAAAATAATAAATTTGTATATCATTTTTATGAAGTGCAAGTTTTGTATAAAATATATAAATTTTAAATGAATATAAATTTATTTTTTTAGTAGGTTTCAATGAAATAACCAGTATAAAATTATTATTGTCATTAAAAAAAGCAAGAAGATATCTGAATTATTGAACACATTGTATTAAGATTAGTTCATTTTATAATTCAATTTACATGAAAAAAAGATATATAAATTGTGAAAATACTTGTTATAATCAAATAACAAAAATAAATAGTTAATTTTATATCAATAAAAAGACAAAAACATAAATTCAAAATCTATCCTTATGTTATTGTCATTATCATTACTATAACAGTTAAAATTATTATCAACATTACTATTAAAACAATTAAAATAATTAAATTGCCCTGAAAATATTAAAAAAAACAAAAGATTTAAAAAAAAACAAAAAAAATAAATAACTAATCACTAAAATTGTCATTATTATTGCGTAAATAGTAAAATAATAAAAATCATCTAATACAAAGAAAAAACCAACAGAAAACAAAAAAAAAAAAAAGAATAAAGGGAAAAAGGGAGCAACATTAATTTTAAAGATTACCAATATAAATTCAAATTTCAGAATTTAACTAATTAAAAAATCCCAATAAAAAAAACTAAAAATAAAATAAAAGTATAGATTTATAAATACGAATAAAAAATAAACATTGTCTAAGAATAAAAAAAAAAAGCAAATCAATTAATATAAACAGCCTCAATAATTATATAACAAAAATAAGTAGTTAATTTTTTTTACAAAAAGACGAAAACATTAATTGAAAATCTATCCTCATGTTATTGTCATTATCATTACTATAACAGTTAAAGTTATTATGAACGTTACTCTCAAAACAATTAAAATAATTAAATTGCCATGAAAAATCATTAAAAAAAAAAGCAAAAGATTCGTATAAAAAAACAATAACTAAAATTATCATTATCATTGTGCAAATAGTAAATTCATAAAAATCATCTAATCCAAAGAATGAATAAAAATAATATAAAACCAAAAAAAAAGGAATAAAGGGAAAAATATTTCAATATTAATTTTAAAATGATTACCAATATAAATTAAAATTTCAGGATTGAACCGATTAAAAATAAAACCTGATAAAAAGGACAAAAACTAAAAGCATAGATGCATAACTATGGATAAAAAATAAATATTATCCAAGAATTCAAAAAAACAAATGAATCAATATAAAATAACAAAATAAAAAGAATAAGGACCACAATGAAAAATAAAATATATGATTAATTCCAATTGAAGGATAAAATTGAAAAAAAATCAAATCTTGGGACCAAAATAAATCATGAAATAATGAGTTTAATTGTTGTGTAATGTTATAAAAAAATTAGAAGAAGAGGGACTGAAATGAAAGGTTGTATATATGACTAATTTTAATTAGAGGACGAAATTTAAAGCAATGAAAACATCTGTACCGAATAAATTAAAGGAACGAAGAAAAAATCAGAAATCAAAACATCAGGGACCAAAATAAACTTTCTACATACATCAGGGACTGGATCCGAATTTGCGGCGGCAGGAGAGAGAAAGTCGGCAACCGACACAAAACCTTTCTCTGCCGCTTACCTGAGCATCTAGTAACGGAACACGCCGCGACGGAAGATAGAGGACATGGTGGCGCACCGACTGATGCGGCGGAAGTGAATTTTGCACCGTCTGAAAGATACGCACGTGTTGCCTAAAGGCGCGTTCGCGTGGAACGCCGCTGGCGCGGCCCGACGACGCGCCAGCCGCCCGCCGACGCGCCAGCCGCCCGCCCAAAAGAAATAATAAAATAATGGGATAATTACGAAGTCGCCCCTGACCCTACTGATATTTACGCAAAAACCTGAGGGGAAAATACGCCACTGCCCCCGTTCATTGTGTGCAATTTTGTCGTTTTCGGGGGCCTTTTTCGTCTGCGCACTGTGCAAAGAAATTGGGAAAAGCCGAGAGAGCCCCTGTCACTGTGCACAAATTTGTCGTTTTCGGGGGTTAAAAATGTGCTTCCACTGTTCACAAAGCAAAAAAAAACCACTATTGCAATCCACAGTGCACTGTATTTGTGTGCACAGTGCATGGGTGCACAGTGAAAACCCCACTCCTTTTATATATATAGTAATATCCCATTTGTATTTTTTCAGAAATATATATTACAGAAATGAAATGACTTACGCCCAACAAAACGAGTCCAAAAAGGTTACAAAATATATTTAGCAGCATAAGAGAGATATACTCTATTGTATTTTTTTTATTAATAGCGTGTCCGGGTCAGCTTGCACGTATGTCGACTAATCTCACTGATCTTAAAGTTATTGACCATATAAGTCTCCAGCGGCTATCATATTAGCAACCACATGGCTTGAACCTAAGATTTCATGGGGGAGCAAGCTTCTAGTATACCTACTAGATGATTTATTATACAATGTTGCTATTCCATGTAACCCCCTATATTTATTAAAAACATATTCTTCTTTAGTTTTGATTGAAATTAGAATATTCACTTTTTTTTCTTTTTAGATGTGAAAATATATTTAATTTCCTTATGGATTTGCATGTTCTTATAATAGATGTGCATGTTTTACAATGGAGAGGAGGGTAAGGGAGAAATGTGATTTGTAGGTGTGGATGTGCTAAGGAGATTGATATTGTCGCTAAAAGGATAACTTTTTCTATGCTTGGTTATGTATAGCTTGTGATTCATGAGATTGGATATTGAAGAGAGATAGGATGCAATATTATATATATATATATATATATATATATATATATATATATATATATATATTTAAAATTTTGTTTGATCGAGAATAAAAATAAAATGGGAGAGTGATAACACAATAAAACTTTTAGAGTTTTTTTTTTAATTATCTCTAATTAATTTAATATCCAAAGTTTTTATTTTTATTTCTCTATCTTTTTCATCCATTCTACAAAAGCAATCACACCTAGGTAAACCCATCAATAAACAAGACAAATAACATTGCTGAAATAATAAATCCAGCCTAGAAATTAGGGATGTGTGCCTCATCCCACATAGAAAGCTTTTACTATTTTTTTCATATTGCATAAAATTGAACAAAATCAAGGAATAAAATTTTCAACAAAAAACTAGATTTAAGCTTGACTTCCCTTGTTCAAAATTACACCACCACCAATAATTAACAACATTCTCAATCCTGGATCATGATTAGTGTTATGCATATAATGCAAACACAACTTCAAAAGAATACAAAACCTATACCTTGAAAACCTTTTACTTTGTTTTGCTTAACAATAATAATCCACAGCTAAAGCTTCAATGATTTTTTTTTAATAATTTACAAAAACAAAGTGGTAATAGATAAATAGATTTCTCTTGTATTTAATAAAGTTAAAAATTCATAAACTAGCATAGTTGAGGACAAAACTAGAAAAACAACACATTTCAAATGGTTATGCTAGGTGTTTATGAATATAGTTAAACCAGGTTAGGACTCATATAACTAACTCAACTTATGATATTTTACAAATTGTAAACCTGACCTATTCAAACCAAAATTTGGATAAATCAAATTGAGCTAAATTATAGATATTACACATCCATAAGTTAAATTATATTGCTAATTTTCATGGATATGCATTTAGAGACGGGTTTATAACATAGACTGTAGGTGTCATGACATCCCTGATGTTAGACCTAATTTTCATATCTTGCATCACCATTAAATGTTAGTTACCCTCTATCCCTCTAGGAAAGAAACAAACCCTTTTTTTGTTCAATTAAAGAAAAATAATAAGAAGCTCATTAACAAAACTTTGGAGCCGAATACTTCTAAGTAGAATAAAAATAAATGTTCAATCCATAAACTATAAAATATAAAGACAAAAGGAGTATAAGGGGTATACAAATTGGGCTAAGTTGATTAAATTTCAAAAATCTCAACTTTCTATCTTACCTGTGATATCCATTTCTTAGGTTTTGAACCTTTTTCATCTTAATATCCATATTATTTGACTTTGATAAGTTGAATCTAGTTATATAATGCAAATATTATAGAAAAACCAACTTTGTTTAACAGACCTAGGGTGTCTTACTCCTAGTAACATGACTAAGCTTTGTCATTGGGAGTAGTGTAATTCAATTGGTTGTGCTACCACTAATAGTATATCCAATTGAAATTTAATTGATTGTACTATTAAGAGTAATGTTACTTTTAAATTTTTTAAATTTAAAAGATTTTTCTACTTCTAGTAACACAACCCCCCCCCCCCCCCCCCCCCACACGCACACGCACACGCACACGCACACGCACACGCACACGCACAATCTTCATTCCTCTCTTTCTCCCTTACCAAACTAACACTTTTCCCACTCTTTACATATAAAAGTTTTGCCTTGCCTCCTTCATCCTTCCTCCACCACAAACTATCACCTACATACTCTTCACTCATGACCGCCTCTTTTACCACCTCCCCCTCAATAATTTCATGTTAGAATTTTATATGACTTTTAATTTTTGAAATTTATTATAACTTGATGATTATGTAGAGTTATTTTTTTTTGGTAGGGTTTATTTTTTTATGTAAGGAAATAGTTAAATATATATATATAACATCAATTGATGCTATAGAATATATTGATTAAATATAAATTAGATCAATTAGTGATTAAATGATTGATGATGATTTTTTTTAATTTTGAGAGAATTTAAGGGTAATTGATGAGTTTTATCAAATTGATATGTTTTAGTGATAATTTGTTAGGATTGATAAATTTTAAGAGTTGGTGAGAATTAATGTTGATTGATGAATTTTGTAATTTTTTATATTTGAACTTATTTGAATTATTGCAAATCAAATTTTAGGAGAGTTGATAAAATCTTGCAGTGAATTAGTTGAAATTATTTAGAATTGATAGATTTTATCAAGACTTTTAATCTTTTTATATTAGTTTGTGTGAATTATGTATTTTTTTTCTATTGAATTGTTTCTGGAGAACTAATAAGAATTTGTGAATTCTATCAAATTATATAATATTTTCAAAATTGGAAAAAATGATTAGTGTTTCAGATTATTATGGTTAGAATAGTTATAAATTAGATAAATTAGTTATTGTTCAAGATTGTTATATGATGGTTTTAAAACTTGTTGGTTTACAAAATGTCTTTTAATTTGGCATTATTAGATTATTATGATGGTATTATCTCTGATAGTGAGAATAATATCATATATTGAAGAAAATAATGTTATTCTTAGAGATAAATTAGACTTTTCACTAGCCAAGCTAAAATCAGTTTTATGAAGACACTGAGTTAAATTCTAATAAATTTAGAAGTTATTATTACCTGAAAGATGCAAGCTAAGGAATGTCTAATTAGTTATGTTGCTATGCATATTTCTTGTTATGTCATTTTGAAGTCTATGATAAGGTTAGCCATCAAATATAGATTGAGATACATAGAGCTCTACTTGTACAATATACCTAAACAAGTATACTTGTATCCCAAGTTATACTCAAGTGGTTAAACAAGCATCTATCCCCAAGGGGCATGATGGCAGAGAACTCGCAATCTGCACAGCAAGTCTCGAGTTTGAGACGTAGCGTGCGTCCCTTGTAAGAGCCTGAGACAACTAGAGTTTTACTCGCTCACCTAGACCCACAAAGTATATTTTCCAGGGGTGAGATTTCCTCGCATAAAAAAAGGTTACACAAGCATCACAACCAGATTTTTCTTTTAGAATAGTTATTCAATTAGTCTAAAGTTGATATCTAAAATTATGGAAAGTAAAGATCCAATTATATTTGACAATACATATGATAAATATGACTCTAAATCAAGTGATAAGAAAGATGAGAGTAATCTTACTTTCGGTTTAGTTAACCTCCTTGAAGAAGATGAATTTGGTGATGCTAGTAAAGCTGATGTTTTTAAATTTAATGATGCTAGTAAAGCTGATAAAATGATACGCATTGATTAAGCTTTGAGCTGGAGGCTGGATAAACCTTTCAAACCATGTCTAAATTAATTAATGCAATGAAGTGGTGACACATAACACATTTATAACAAATTAATTATAATACAAGGTGCAAGCACAATATATGCATACCTAGAATATCAATGGTAATTTCATGGGGTTTTTATAAGAATTCTAATTCGTTTAAGACAAAAAAACACGTAGCAATCATCCATTAGACAGGACCGCATGTACCAAATAATCCTAAGGGTGACTGAAGTAAGAATTCCTGAACATATATCATTTGGTTACACTGATTTTTGGAGATGAGACAGGTTAAGAATGCCAAAGAACTTGTTTCACATGCTTACATTAATCACCGACGATTCGATACGACAGAACAAAACTTTCTTCAGCTACTCTCATTACAATGATTCCCTCAAGTCTCAGCAATGCTAAACACTCTAATTTGCATATGCAATTGGTAATACTAGGAGACTCACATGATGGCAAACTTAATTCAAAGAAATGGAGATTATTGCATAAATCTTCAAATAAAATGAATTTGAACGTTGTGCCTAACTAAGCCAACTCGCCTTCTGAGGATAAACAGAACTGATGGCCTGATGATTGACATTATGGAACAGAACTGACTTGTCAATAAATCATGACCAATTCTATGGTTAAACTACAAAAATATAATTAAGCAAATGATTGGTATTAATGATCATCAATTACCTCATTAGACAGACATGGTTTACAGCTGGATCCGTTACGTCACTAGAAACTTTACAAGCCCAAAATTTGTTACTTCAAATGAATATTCCCGGGGAAGTGTGCAGACTTCAGTCAATAAGCAAAAATGATGGCTGTAACATTGTTAACGACAGTTTAGGTTGCCAGCTCTATGGTACTAATTAAGAAAATGTCCTGCAATGAGAAACAAATGATGATAATAATAATAAAAAAAACATTCAGAATAATAGCTGATGTTATGAATAGCCGCAGCTGCTCTAGTCTCAACTTGATGGTGGTGGTGGTAGGGCATTGGGTGGAGGACGTGGTTGCATCAACATTTGTGGCATAGGGGGGTGCCCAGCAAAATGCTGTGGTGGTGGTGGCTGTTGCCACACTTGTGATTGGGCACCCATTGCCATGGGCTGTGGAGGTGGCCTTGGGAACATAGGAGCTGCCTGTGGAGGAGGTCGAGGCATGTTTGGAGGAGGTGGCCTGTATTGAACTAGAGGTGGAGGCATGACCGGAGGAGGCAATGGTTGACCTTGCTGCAGTGGCTGACCCTGCCAAGCTGGTTGTCCAGCAACCTGCATCGGTGTCAATGCTGCATGTGGTGGGGGTGGTTGGTGCATTGCTGGAAATGGTCCTGGAGCAACAGCACCATTTGCGAAGGGCCGTGGACGAACAGGTGCAATCACAGCACCATTGGCATGAGTGGGTAGTGTTGGAGGTCCACTAGCAAAGAGAGTATGGGGCCTGCTCTTTTGGGTAGTTGGATTGCTTGCAGCCAGAACTCTCTCTGCATCAATGATGGTAGTAATTAAACCAGTTCAATTACCAATAGAAAGACTTTTCTATACATCCATCAATGGAAATTTTCTATGCATTCTAAACTAAGAAATGAAAAGGTATTCATATAGTTAATTTCAAAGGACCCTTATCCTAAGGGGCAACAAAAGAAATTGTAATTTGTAAATAGGGTATTTAAAGCAGCATTTCGATGACAAAAAGCCTCACCTGCTGGAGTACCATGGCGCTCCCCTTTAGTGTCTTTCTTGTACGCATACGAGACTGTTATCTGACGGTTGCAAAGATATTGACCATTCATTGCCTGTCGAAGTCCAAAATACAATTAACTGATCAGCTCTGTTTGGTCAATATAAGCCAAGATCGAGCCAGGGTGCTCATGGAATCTTAAGATCGAACAATATGCAGTTTATCTCTTCCAGCATTTACCAAACAGATTAGCATTTAATACAATTATCTGTAGTTTTGCATCCTTTCGGTATAAAGTAAATTACTTCCCACAGTCCAAAATGACCTACAAACACAGCCAACAATTTGTACTTATCTGTAACTATTTAAATTGATTGACTCAAAAACATTAGTAAGAAATGTGAACACGAGGAATTACCTCGATGGCTGAATCAGATGCCTCAAACGAATCATAACTGATGAAACCAAAACCGCGGGAATTTCCAGTCTCTGGATCTCTCATTATCTGAAAATATCAATGCCAAACATCATGATACAATAATAAAAAGAAAAAAAAAGTGATTCACAAACAGGTAATAATTAGAATGCTAGGGGTTCAGAGTCAAATCCACTAAAGAAATCAATGCACTAGAATGTTTGAAAATGCGAGTTGTGCTGCTTGTAAGTTCATTTAAAGAAAAACGATATCTAATCATAGAATTACTCTAAATTTTCTTGGTCCAAAATTAAAACAGCTGGGTCCCAGATGTCAATTAAACTGAAAACAATCTGCTAGAAGCATTTCACTTGCAAAAAATGATATGTAAAACAAATTTTGAACAAAACTACACTTTCAAAATTGCGAAGAAAAAAATCATTCATAAGAAATGAAAACAGGCAAGTCATCCAAATGTCCACTTTCCAAACAGGATCTGCACTTCCTATGATTGACAAGCAAAGAGTTTATGCCTAAAATATACAGAGATGCATATTCACGAAATTTTAAGAATTAAAAGCTTCTTCCCATCCTTGTTCCTAAGCATGAATTTGGATATTCAACCTATTAAAGCAATCAAGAACGACACTTTTTTTCCCAGATTTCTTCTCTCACTTAATACAAATCAGACTATTTGCTGCCCCTTATTCATCAAATGCAAGATAATTCCAATGCATCATAATAAAACTGAATTTCATTTCGATTATTTACAGTAACTGTTCAGGTAACAGTTTATAATCAGCAAGATTAGCAAATATCAGTGTCTTAAGTAGTGACTATATTGATCAGTAACATCAACAGTGCGCCACTAATACTCCAAAAGCTCTTGCTCGTAGCTCAGGTCCATTCTGTGCTTTAGGGCTGGCATACCAAGATCTAACTAAAATACCACATTATATACAAGCTCCAAAGGCACAAAAGTAACCACTATAATCAAGAAATTTGGTTGGACAAGCTTGGCAGAGCACTGAGCTTGGTCTGTGACAGTTTGCATCACGTCAATCAATGCCATAACTTATACACTAAATGACTAGCACATGGTTTGATAAGTGGCAAATGATACCCTCTATATTCTGCTAATTTGATTGCATTCTAAACTTCTAGGCATTTGGGTCTCATTTACAAATTCTAGACTTTAAGGTATCGCATGCAAGCTCAACAACATTAATTAATTGACCATTGCAAACTTCATGAAAGCACATACAAAGAAGCAATGTATGAAGAAAAAAAGCATGGATCAAAGCATCATAATTTCATTTAATTTTTTCAATACTCATGGACGTCAAACTTAAAGAAGCAAAAATAAACTAATAATTACCTTGGGATTTGTAACAATTACTCCAAATGCACTGAAAGTATCATGCAGAAGTTTCTCATCAACATCCTGCAAGAAACAAAAAAGGCAGCTTTTAGCCGTAAAATTAAAAGAAACAAAACACTTTATATTCTCATAAGCATCCTTTGAAAGAATTAAACGTACAGGGTCAAGATTTCCAATAAAGAGATTCGCTCCCACATCCAAGCTCTTTTTATCTTGCGTCGCCTAAAACCACGATCAGCCACCCCAATAAATCCCAAAGTTAAAAACTACATAACCATGTATATTAACGGGGAAAAAACAAACAAACATGAACACAATACTCCCATACCTTGTTTACACGAATTGGCTTCCCATAAAGCTTAATCATATTCAAAACCTTAATTGCCTGCATAGTCAAAATCCAAAAGTATAACATAAATCCCACGTTCGTTTGAACCATATAATCTATAAATATGAACTATTTTTCTTGTAAAAGACAAGTAACAGCGGATGAAATTCAAAACCCACTCACATAATCAGCATCTTCTTCGCTACGAAACTCTACAAATCCATATCCTTGGTGAAGATTTGTTACTCTATCTTTAGGAACATAAACATTAACTGAAACAACAACAGAAAAAGGGGGGCTTAAAGTAAACGACATTTCCCTAAAGTAGTAAAAAAGTATTGCTAAGAGTAAAAAGCAATTACTTACCAACAGGACCGGCTTGAACAAATAATTCCCAAAGTAAATCCTCGGAGAGTTGAGGATCGAGATTTCCAACGTAAGCAGTGGCATCTTGATTTCTCTCCGATGAGTGTTGGCCAAGTAGATTAGCTCCGACACCCGGAGCTATTCGAGTTGTCATTCTAATTTTAGAGTTGCTTTGCTCCCGCTAAACCCTGATCCCCTAAACCCTTTCTCTTCTGTGCAAATTAATTGTATTGGCGGTGACTCGACGACAGGAGTAACAGTATCAAGGACTCACTCATTTTACAATAGACATTAGACACCCACTTTGCTACTTTCTATAGCTACGAGTATATTAAAAAATTAATTTGAAATAAAGATATTTTAATTTTTTTAAAATATTTTTAAAATACAAAAATAAACTAATTCTGCTACTAATCAGATATTTTAATTAATTTTTTAATATAATCTTATTTGGCACAACCAAGCATCAATTCAAAGCTGAGGCATTTCTAACAACACAGATACAATAAATCATAAGAATCAAAGGAGATTGATGGGTTTAAATCATGTGAAAATAACATGACTGTATTAAACAAAGAAAAGTTTAGATTCCAAAACAAATAAAACCCAATGTTCTTTTAGTATATTGTTAATATATATATATATATATATATATAAACAAATTTGACAATGCCTATGCATTATAGCTAATTAACATTATATATATTCATTTATTTATTTATAAAAACTCTAATAACTTGAATTAGAGAGGAGAAATTTTCCTTTCAATTACAATTCTCATTTTCTTATTTATTTATTTCTTTTTTATGAAAACATTGTTTTTAAATAAAAACTTATTATGATTAGAACACAAGCTTCAATTTAAAATAAATAAATAAATTATAAACTAATCTTTTTACTCATTACATGAAAAATGTAAGACTAATTAATAAGATAAATTATATAAAATACTTATAATAAAAAATAAAAAATAAATCTTTTATTATCATTCAATAATAATGAAAAATATTTTAAAATATTGTATATTAGGTTAATACATAATTATTCACAAAAAAACTGCTAATATTATCATAAAACATCAAATCTTCTTAAAAAATAAGTCATAATTGGGTAGTTTTTAAATATCATTTTGATGTCTTGATTTACAAACAAATATTATATGTACTTAAAAAATTACATTAAGAATTATTTAACAAAAAAATAAGGCATACTTGGGCTTATAAGAATTAGCCCACATGTCTGTATTACAAGAAAAAACTAAGGGTGTAAATATCTAAAAGGTCACACCTATAAGCCTAGTTATGCTTTTCATTTTAAAATTAGAGGATAACATATTGTCATCTCTAATGTTTTTTATAAAATAGACAATGTTTCATTCATTAGCCAACTTGGGCAAATGATATATTATTTTCTAGTTCTAAATCTTATCATCCCTATTTTATTTAATAAAATTAACACATGGTTGTAATGGACATGTGCAAGTTTTAAGTTCAAAATATCACTTAAAGGGAAGGGGTAGAAAATAATATAAGTGATATCTTAATACCTCACCTAATAACTTAAATTTTTGGGTTGAAAATATTCTTTGACAATCTAAAATCCAAAAAACAAATTAATCCTTTTATGCTTAAATAAAAAAAAAATTGAAGAAAAGAAAAGAAGCAAACACATAATATAAATGTATAAAAACATTTATAGGTATTAAGAAAAAATATGTGATATTGAAAGAAAAAAGGATTAGACGATATAAAGATAAAGTTAGGAAGATAAATCCAATATCATTGTCTAATAATATGCTTCTAAATAGATTTTGAGGGGTTATTTTGTTGCTTTCTTGATACGGATGATGAATTTGTTGATTGGATTTTTATGGTTGTGGTTAAATGTGTGTTTGTTGCTGCCATTGTTGTGTGTGTGTGTGTGAAGAGAAATATATATATATATATATATATATGATGATTTTTTTTGTAATTCCAAGTTTTCTTAGTTTAGTATAAAAAGTTTAATAATAGAATATGCATTTTAAGGCTAAACAATACCTTGCAATTTTTTGACAATGGTGAAACATCTATAATAATTATAATAAGAAAAAAAATGAATATGTTAACAATTTTTAGAAATCCAGCTAAAATGATTTTCTAGTTATTTAACTAAAATTTAATGAAAACTATGAAAAATAGATGTGAATGTTATTATTTTGGTTCCATTTTCATAGATAAATAGAGGAATAGTTATTGGTCATCACTCACCTCCAAATAATAAAAATGGATGCTTATAAAAAATCCCATGTAGTTCATGTATTTCTTCAATTTTCCTCCATTCATTTATAGATTACACTTCATATAAGCTTAAATGAAAATAAGTAAATTAAAGGATATATATATCAAAATATTAACTCAATATATATTATCTCAATTCAAATATGAAGATAAATTAACTTTAAATTTATGCAATGCAAATATAATTTAAAATATCTAAAGAAAACTTTAAGTAATTCAACACAAATAAATTTTTTAAGAGATTAATAAAGTAAGAGGAAGCTCATCATCGTCATCAATCAAATCTTTTCGTCCCCTAAAGTCAAACTAAACAAGGATGTCTTAATAGTCTCCCAACTTAAATTATATCCTTTAATAAAGTTAGGTTCCTTGTAAACTCACTCATTCAATAAAGTCAATGTTATCAAGATTAATTTGATAAAATCCATCTCTTATTTTACTTAAGTTTCTACAGAGTATAAAAATAAAATGAAACAACATGAATATAGACCGTATATATTAGTGATAAATTCAATTTTACAAAAATAATACCAAGTTTAATGAAAATAATATATTTATATAGTAGTTATAAAAGGTTTAGACAAAGCTTATTTGCATTGTTGGCTCTGTAGCCATACCTACCATGGAACTTGTATAAAGACCAAAAATATTTATTTGTCATTGAGGAGAAATATGAGAAAAGAGACTTAGTAGTAGGTACAAAATGCATGTTGTTTATGTATGGTTTGTGATAAGGCCTACTCAATAAAAACTTGCATATTTTTCATCTTTTAGTATATAAACAATGTCATATTAAAGTTACCACTATGATTTTCTTTTTTTGGATTAGTCTCTTTGTAATTGTTTAGGGAAAAAATGATTGCAATATAATAGCAATGGATGATGAAGAAGAGGTGTCTAACAAGTAAATGATATTAAAAGACTCTGACTGGTTTGAAGTGGACTTGGATGTTATCACTAGTATTATGAAACTTATGATGTCAAAAGAAGCTCCTAGGATTATTGTTAATAATCAATTTTATCATATGATCCATATATGAGAACTAAAATGTTAAAACTAGATAATTCTCGATGAATCTTATAGTTACAAGCATAGTTTGATATAAAATTCAGGATAATAATAGAAACATATGTCTGAATTTAATATTGATATCGATTCAAAGCTAGAACATGAACAACCTTTCATGTTTAGACAAAAATGTCAGAGACTTAAACAAAATATAATAAGTAAACCCAAAACATCATGGCTAAACTTTGGACGAGAAATTCAGAATGATTTGAGATCTTGAGTGAGATTAAATATGTTATATTTGTTCTTTTCTATAATGTTATGAAGTTTATTAGTCATTTTAGCCATAACAAGATGGAAATGACAATCTTTATCTTCATCTCATAATAAAGATAAACTATAAAGTTTAAATACTAATCAGGGTATATTAGTAATTTGCTCCTTAACAACCAAGAAAATAGCCATTGGCTACTAAAAAACCCAACATTTTGCCTCTCTTTCTCTCTTCACTCTCTTGATTTCATCTTTATCATCCTCTAACCCTGATTTTTCCTCTCTAATCTCAATCCCTAATATTCTCCTCTACATTTCTTGAATTATGTTCCTTCCATCGTTTTCTATGCTTTTCAAATTAATTAGTTGGGATCATCGTGATTATTATCGTCAATTCAACTTTAGGGATAATTTGTCTTGGTGTATGATCTCAATGATTTTTTTTTAATCCAAATTGGATTCTGAGCATGATGGTGGTGGTGGACATTGGTTATACGAGCCTAAGAGCTTTATTATTGACCTAATTTTCAGATAAAAATGATGAAGTTTTCAGATTGTCTGTATCCTTGCAAACACTTTGTTCTTAAACTGATTTCAACCTTAATATTGGTGAAGATCATTGATGACCTTATATCAAGTGAGTGCACTACCTTGATATGGAAGAAACAAATGTAGATGATGATATTAATTACACTATTACATAATTTTTATTTGAAGAATCTTTGATAGACTTTTTTCTCAATGATCACAATGCTCTTTCAGTTTTTTAGATGAGGAAGAGATGGAAATAGTGTTATTATTTTTCATGGACTTGGCTTTAATTTTCTCGTTCATTATCTATTCTCTCTCTTTTATGGTCATGACCTCCTACAGAACGATAATGCAATGCCCTCCAGCCAGTTTATTTGCAATTACAACATGCTAAAATAAAATTGTGGGATTTAGATCTTTCATTTACGTACTGTTTACTCTCATCAGGCAGGACAAGCAACCATATTTTAGTCTAGCCACCACATTTAAGGACCTGACACTACTACATGGATGGTAGAAAACTCAGGCAGAAAACAGCCAGTATTACATATAATGGATCAAACATCAATAAGCTTCATTGCCATGGGCAAAGCAAAGCTTCAACCTGAAGGTCAACGTTAAAACATGGACTAGCATTTTAATATTTTACATGGCATCCAAGAAGGAATGCAAAATCATGAGCTAAATCAAAGCTTTTTTGAGACAAAATGGAGCTCATAATCTCATTGCAACTCCCAAAACAGCTCCCCTGGCTAATTGTATTTGTGAAGACTAGAAAGGAATAGAGCTAGGAAAGCTACATACTGTTGCAATGTGAGCAAAAGAAAGTTGATCCGAGTGTAGCTGCATTTATAGCCCAAAACTTCCCGGAATACACATCCTATCAATCCTTAAGCTGTGGCCTCCTTAACTTCATTGTCTTCCTCAGTAGAATGCAAACCAAGATTTTCCTCCACTTTCTTCCAAGCATTCAATAAATTAGGAGGGAATTTTTTCTTCATTGTTCGAATCAATCCTTTTGCTTCCTTCATCTTCTTCTTCTCCGCAAGTCCCTCGGCCAAATATTTCAATGTATTAAAATCAGGAATCCTATGCACCCTCACACTCTCCTTAAATACCTTATACCCTTTCTCATATTCCCCATTCTTACACAAGTGAAAAACCAGTGTCCTAAATGTTGCTGCATTTGCTTTACACCCATATGCCTCCAGCCCCTCAAAAACCTTCTTCGCATCGTCCATCATCCCATTCATGCAATAACAGGTGATCAAATAATTATAACTGATCGTGTCAGGTTTTAGCCCAGAATTCCCCATGTCCTCAATCAACTCCTTCACTCTCTCCGGTCCCTGATTCACAGCATTGCTGATCTTCACATTATACACTGCAGCATCCAACTCACACCCTCTGTCCACCATTGCATGCCAAAATCTCTCCGCCTCCTCATTCTTTCCCTTCGAATACAAACAATTCAGAACTGTTGTATAAACAACGGTTGTAATTTCCACTCCTTTCTTTTCCATTTCCCTCAGTACCTCATTCGCCTTCTCTGGTTTCCCATCCTCACAATAAGACTTGACTAAAATCCCATATGAGACCTTATCAGGAAAAACCCTATATTTCTCACTAATTTCATCAAACAGCACCGGAACTTTATTATAAAGTTTGGATTGAATGCAAGCAGATAATAAAGCATTAAAAGAGACAGAAGATCGAGGGGCACCCAATTGGTCCATTTGGTGATAAGTTTTCATGGCCTGATCAAACATTCCAGCAACACCGTACGATCTAATTAATGAAGAAAGGAAGGGTTCTTGTTTGATTTTGGGATCCGATTTACGGGATTCTATCAAGGACTCGATGTCGGTGAAACGGTGGGATTTTGCGAGACGGCGGACGGTGAGGTCTTGAGCATAGCGAGAAGCCACAGGGGAGGAGTCGTTACTGGAAGCAGAGGAGTAGATGGCTAGTGCTTTGTCTGGGTCGTGTTCAGTTCGGAGTTTTGATTTGGCTTTGGAGATGGAGATGGAGACTTTTTGGGTTGTGGTGATGTTGGTGGAGAAGTGGCGGAGAGAGGACGCCATTTTGGGAGTTGAATGGAGGGGGAGAGCGTAAGGGGAGTTTGAAGGTAGATGGGTTTTAGGGTTTAGGGGAGGTTGAAGTGAGGAAGGGAGGGACTACAATGGGTTCACGAAATTTGCATTTCCTTCGTAATTAAATGATTTTGGTAAAAAAAGCACACGTCATTTTTACTTTTTTTTTTTTTTTTGTTAATTTAAGCCGAGCAGACTCGAATCTTGCTCCAAGTAATTGTAAACTACCGAATCGGAATGGAGTCTTAAAATTATATTAATTATCCGTTTGTTGTTTATATTAAAAGGTTATAGTATGTAATTTTGAAAAAAAAAATAATTTTTTTTTAGATTATTTTATATTGCTAATATCAAAAATATTTTTTAAAAAATAAACAAATCATTTTAGTAAAAGACACCATGAAGTGCACTTCGAAACTGACACTAAATCAAAATCATTTTCTTCAGACAATCTAAAAATTCATTTTTCACACTAACCCCATAAATTAAAATAATTATTAAAATATTAATCTTAAATTTTAAATTTAAAAAAACCAATGAAAGTGATACATTTTCAACCATTTAGAGTAAAAGATTTGATGCATGGTCACCAGCTTGTACTATTAAATATTTTTAATCTTTCCAAATATGCAAGCAATGACAATTAATGAAAGGGTGTGAAGTCTTAGAAAATCTTTAATTATTTAAATTCCAACGATACGATTGTGCCCGAAATCCATGATAAAAGATGACGTTGTACTCATTCAAAGAAGCTTTTGGTAAAATGATGTTAAAAATGATTTTTATTACTTGAAAAAACATTATTTTGATATATTTCAACAAGAAAAACAACTATCACAACAGCTCTCCCAAACAGGCCCAATTAATATCAGGCTGTCCGTCAGACTTGCTGTGACACGATGTGAGTTTTATTTCCCATGGGAGACCATTGATTGAGAAAACATAAGACCATATTTTCTTTCCTTAAATCTAAGCTGAGAACTGGGAGAAAAGAGTTTCCCGTCAAATGATTTCCATCCATCATCAGCTCGCTTGACAGAATTCTTACAGCAAATCTCATTCTGATGCAGTGATCAAAATCATTACTGGCCTGTTGTAGGAGGGGTATATCAGAAAAAAGCATAAAACAAACAATATTCTAGTCAGGATGGCCTAATATTAAGGCATCACAGGATGCAAAACTCTAGCGATGGAAGCCTAAGACTAACTAGTCATCATATTCTCCCTGGGAGAACTTGTTCTCTGGATAAAAGATTGCCACAACTTGATTTCCGTCAAATTTCCTCCCGTTCATCCCTGCTCGAGCTTTTGAAGAACTTTCAGTGTCTGCATACTCCAAGAACACCTGAAAGTAATCCAGGATTGTAGTCAGCAAATATGGCCTCAAAAAAGTGTCCCCTTTCAATAGCATGAAGATAGATCTGTAACACATACTGACCTTCCCAACTCCTGGTGCATTTTCACCGTTTGGTCTTGGGCGTGGGATCACAACATTAACCAGTTGACCTGCATATAACGAGTGAAAATATGCAATCCAAAATTTTGAAAACAAATATCTTTTATCAAAAAGTTGAAACCACTCTCAAGTAAATATAAATTGGGGGTTATGAAGTCTTCTGTCTGTGTATGTTAGGCTTGATTCTTTATAGCAGAATGTGGGACTAGAAAAGGCTGTAAAACAGACATATAACAGAGTAAAGAAAAATCAATTACTACGTGGGAAGATTCACAGCAGAAAGATCTAGAAAGAAAATAAATAGCCAGTTGAAAAATTTTACCAAATTTCCCGGCTTCCATTCTCATGTCTTCCAAAATGTCTTCATACTCGCCATCATCCTTGAGCTCATCTCCAGTAACTACTTGAGTTAGGCTTACAACTTTTGTGGGCACAGGCTGTGGCTGTAACATAAGCCTCTGCAAAAAAAAAGGGATGGGGGTGGGGGGACAAAGAAAGAAAATGGTTTCAGTAAAACTAACCCACTCACAGTAATCAGTCTGTGAAGAACAAACGAGACACGTAACAAAATAAAGGCCATGTGGTTGAGGATAATTAGCATAAGATGGTATAGAATAGTTTATATATATATATAAACACAAAAATGGAACAACATTTACCTGCAATGCAATCTGCTGCTGGGCATGCAATAGCACATTCTCTTGCTCAGGTTTTGGTTGGTTGGTGCCCTGGTTAGCACGTCTAACAGTGAGAGTTTTATCACCCATTTTAATTCCATTCAGAGCAGCACAAGCTATGTCTGTAACTGAAAGATCTTGATAAACACAAAATGCATAGCCTTTTGAGTTCCCAGTTTCTCTGTCTTTTACAAGATCAAAACCACGGAGGGGTCCAAAAGACTCCAACAACTCCCTGATCTGTGATTCTGTGAAGTAATACGGAAGTCCACCCACAAAAATGCGATCTGGACCCTCAAGTCCACCAGCAGAACCCGGAGTAAGGCCCACTGCAGATAGATTAAGATTGGGATTGGGCTGGCTTGGACCAAGTGTTGCAGCCAGAGATGGATTATAGTCACTAGGTCTCCTCACCTTAACAGGTGCTCCCTGTGAAAATAAAGCTTGTAAATAAATAGCTCAGACAGATCAGTGCCACGTAAATGCAGATATCAAACATACCACAACCAAGCAAAAGGATACAGCATAACATAATTACCTCAAAAATAATCCCATCCAAAGCCATTGCATTACTGGCCTCCTCAACAGATCTCATCTCCACAAATGCAAACTTCTTTTCATGATTTATATATACATTAACAACAGCATCCCCTTACAAAAACAAGCCAGATAAATATTTAGTGACAAGGAAAAAGATGCAGGTATTCTAATTATGTGTGCAAAACAAAATTGAAAAGAAAATGGCACACCTGGACCTGCAGTGTTCCCTCCAATTGCAGCCATAACCTGACTATAAAAGGTAGCTACAGACTGAAGTACAGCATAAGGGATTAGTGTATAAACAAGGTTGTATAAATACGAGAAAAAAATAGAAGCAGCATAAACACCTGTTCATTGGCTGTAGGTGGAAGCCCTCCAACATAGACCCGCCGAGCATGCCTGGTAGCCTGAGAATATAAAATAAATCATATAATTAAACCAAAAAAAATTACAAAAAGAGCTTGAAAAAAATTGCATCTTTGCAATCCTGCCAACCTGTTGAGTCATAGCTTGAACTGGCATAACAGGGAGAGCACCAAACTGCTGCAAATGAAATGAATTAAATGCAAATGAGAAGATAGAAACAAAGACAAGTTGCACATGAGAGAGATACATACCTGACCAGTCCCTAATGGAAACATGTTGGGAAACATTCCAGGAATGGGAGGAGTAGCCCCAGTAATCTGGCCTGCAAAGGTAGTTAAACTGTAATTAGTATACAATCATAAGGCAATCCTTACTCTAATGTAAACAGGGTACCAAAACCAAGTCCTGCAT
Source organism: Salix purpurea (assembly GCA_027405865.1). Classification (NCBI taxonomy): domain Eukaryota; kingdom Viridiplantae; phylum Streptophyta; class Magnoliopsida; order Malpighiales; family Salicaceae; genus Salix; species Salix purpurea. The sequence goes on from JAOWLH010000011.1 coordinate 9,176,082, forward strand.
AATTCTCTAATAGAACCTCTAAGTCCTAACATATGGCAATAAATTTATCAAAAGAGATGAAAGTATACATCATATTCCAGTTCTTGAGGATATATTTGCAAGACTACCAAAACAGGCAATATTTGCTGGTTGAAGACGAATGAGAACCATCAAACCAGTGCATTGTTTCCTTCTTGTACATAAAAGCTACAGAAGTCGACTCACACCCAATGTCAGCACAATGGGAGTAGTAGCCCAACATTGCCTTCTTACAACAAATGATAAGACAAAATAAACAAACAAACACAAGAAAAACCAAAAACTCTCTCAGTTCCAGAATTGTTTCACCAAGTAAGCAATAATAATAACAAGAGTACAGCCCATCTGGAGACCATGGCTTTAAGAAGCTATGTTTGCAAAGTAAGAGAACAAAATACTGCTTACCAAAATGATATCATGTAATTTGATACGGAATTTCCACACTATATCAAACAAAAACAAAGACAGTAGTTAAGAGAATATGGCACTTCAAGTTGTCTACGAGTGTACATGTACCTGAAGCAACGGCGGCGGCGGCGGCAGCGGCAGCTGCATTAGGCAACATTGCAGAAGGAGGAGCCATATCGAAACCACTGGTCCTTTTGCTGTAGTAAATAAATATTGTATCCCAAACAGGCAAGCATAAATTAGTAAATGTAAGAGCAGAATAAATGCAAGTATAAACAGGCATTTTGTGCACACCCTAATATACCTCTTAGAGCGTGAGCGTGACCTTGATCTGTGCTCAGATCTACCTTTCGAATGAGATCGTGACACGCGTCTATGCCTGTCTTCTCTGTCTCTATCATAATCTCTCCGCCTGTTAATAGAACCAATAAATAAGCAGTCCAGCAATTACCATAATAAATAATGAAATAACATACATGACAATACTTAAAACTCAGCCTACAGAATATAGTCATATTTTATACCTTTCATAGTCTCGGCTTCGGTAGTTATCATCATCATCCCTATCTCGGCCTCGATCCCTCCTTTCACTGCGATCTCTATGTCGATCACGATGACGGTCACTATCCTTGTCTCGGTCCCTTTCCCTGTCCCTGCTTTTCTCCCTATCCTTGTCTCGGTCTCTTTTCCTGTCCCTGTCCCTATCTCTGCTTCTCTCTTTCTCCCTGCTTTTTGAAGACTCCCTCTCGTAGTCACGAGACCCATGCTGAAATTCATGCATTATAATAGCAAGATAAAAAAAATGTTACACGGCACCAATCAAAAACAAAAACAAATGGCTATCTACACGAAGAATCAAAATACAAGACTAACAGACTTAAAATCTCTAAACTCAAACACTGCACAAAGCTAGACATGTCAAAAGGAAGACTTGAACAAAAATAGAACATTACAAAAGAAGCATCCGCCAGTGCATTCAGCTAGTACAAACACCAAATCCATAACTACTGGGATAAACCAACAATATTCAGTTAATTAGACAAAATAATCGTATGGGATGACCAAAAAGGCCAACTGAAACTAATTCATGTCATTTCCAAGGCTCTTTATTTCTTCCAATTAAAACCCTAAATCAGAAAATGCAGCAGCAACAAGCTTTCTATCAATAGTATAATCTAAGGCAACAACATCACATAGCTCATATTCTCAAACAAAAACAAACTTAAACCCCAAGTAAATTCCGTTCTTTAACAGTTTTTCTGCTAATTGAATTGTTTTTCATCTGTTTATACCTGAGACTTGGAATCGTTGTGATCATCGCCGCCGCGAGGTGGAGGAGAGGTATCAGCACCGTAGCTGTTGTTTTCGAAAACAGAACCCCCGTTACCTTCGTATCTCTCAGCTTCGTAATCAGTCATGGTGATGTATATTTTCGATTTTTAATGGTTCAGCTGCTAAACTGTACTTGAGAATTGAAGAAGAAGAAGAAGAAGAAGAAGAAATCTAGGGCTTCAAATTGGGGGTTTCTTACTGTATTTATATGGCAGAGTGAGTGGCTTAATAAAAGTCTGGTGGCCATCGTAATCATCGGCTCTGTTGGGGTATTGTGGTAAACTCACAAGCAACGGAAATTCGAAGGCCTCCTTTCTTTATAGAGTTAGATGTGTGTTTCCAAAAGTTTTAATTTTTTTATTTACAATTAAATTAATTTTTATAGTTTTAGATCTTTTTAATATATTAATATCAAAAATAAATTTTAAAAAATAAAAAATATACATTTTTAGATATATTTTCTAGTAAAAAATAGCTTTGAAATTAATAATTATCACACTTTTAAATAAACTTAAAAATTTTAAAAAAATATTAATTCATTAATCCTTAATTTATACAAGAGAGAGTTATACATTTCTGAATAGTTCTTCTTTGGATTAATTATTGAATTATAATTTAATTCAAATGGTTATTAGTCTTTTTTTTACATTTTAGAATATATATATATATATATATATATATATATATATATATATATATATATATATTAGATCAATATTTGAGATAGAAAAATGATGTATTTGTGCCAAAGTGTTAACTACAAATTAATCAAATAAAATAGACGTGTATATGGTTTGCTATACTATTGTTGAATTATATTCATGATTAGCAATGTGATGATAAATGTCTAGTATGGTAGGACCATAACTTTGTTTATAATATTTGTGGATTGTTGATGTTAATACTTGGGGTCATTTAATTTTTATAGGGGACGCTGCAAAGATTTCATTAAATTAGGAAAGTTTTCGTTTAAAAGTAATAGATTAAGGTATAGTGCAAGTCAAGGTTGTAAAATCCGTTCCGGGTACCGTTCCGGTTTTTTGTTTGGAACAGAACGTTCCGGTTTCGGTGCATTCCGGCGTTCCGTTCCGGTTTTGTACTGTTTATATATAATTAATTAATTAATTAATTATATATATATATATATATGGAAAAAAAATATTTTAACAAATATAATTAAAATTCAAGATAAATTAACTTTAAATTATACAATACAAACACAAAATCAAACAAACATAATCTCAAAATTAGAAACACCTCTAAAATTCCAACAATAAAATTATTTTTAAAAAATAAAAATAAAAAATGAATTTAATTATAATTAAAAGATCCAAAATATTTGAAATTTAAGCTACTTATTGTATGTTTTTCAAGTAATTCTATGTTTTTTTATGGTTGTTGTATTTGAATTTGAATTTTGAAATTAATTAATGTTACTTATTGTTTTTGATGTTAGAAAAACTTAAAAAAACAAAATAAACACATTAAGAAATAATCAATAAGTTCAAACATAATTAATTAAAATACATTCCATTACAAATAATTCAATCAAATTAATTACAAATTAATACCCCTATTTTTTATGTTAACTATTATTATATAATAATTAATAATTAATTATTATATAATAATTAGTATAAAAACCAATAATTAGTATAAAATATTAAAATCCAGCCCACCCATATAAATTATAAAACCCTACCCATCCAACCCTACCCATATAAATTATAAAACCCTACCCATCCAACCCTACCCATCCTTTCTTCTTCTCTAGCCGCTGCCCAACCTTCATCTTCCTCTTCCTCTTCGTCCTCATCTTCCTCTTCACTTCCATCACTTGTGTCCACATCGTCTTCTTCCTCATCTTCATCAGATTCTCCATCCTCACGGACAATTTCTTCCATGGTAAAATCAGGAGGAGGAGAGGGAGAAGAGGGTCTTTGTCTTTTTGGCCTTGGAAAGCTTGGCCCTTCTCCATCTTCGAGTGAGAATTTTGCCATCTTTCTCTGCAAAGTTAGGTTTAAGAAACAAAATTGATTTGGGAATTGTGGAATCGGGGGTCGTTTCTGTGTATTTTGTAAGGGGACTTGAAACGGCGTCATTTTGGCTTGACCCGGAATGAAACGCCCGGTACGGAACTGGGGCCTTCCGGCCGGAATTCGACCGAATTTTCCGGAACTGGCCGGGATTTTGACCGGGACAAAAACGTCGCCGTTTTGTCCCGGATTTTGCATTGGAACGGGCCGTTACGGCCGGAACGGAACGGGATCAATAAGCCTGGTAAATCTTTTTGAAAGAAAGTATAAATTGGGGTGAAATATAATAGTATGGTTTATGTAAAAAGAAAATGAACCATGATGATGAATACGGATTGTACTATGCAAATAATCATACAAATAGCTAAAACAACAAAATATGTGTTAAGAGAACATAAAGGTATATCTTAAATACAGAGGGGAGCCAAAATTGTATATAACAAGTTAAAATAACATGAGTACTGGTTGGAACAAACTGAATATTAGAGAGGCCGAAAGAGCATAAACATGTTTGTCAGACAAAAAAAATCATAAATTTAATGTATAAAGAAATTGATATATATATATATATATATATATATATATATATATATATATATATAGATCATACGAGTTAAGTTCAATTACCAACCATTTACTATGAATGTTTAACTACCAACCATATAAAAGATCTATCAGTCATCGTCAATACCTTAGACATCTGAATCTAACATGTCAAGGGACACAAAGATAATACTCCCAGGAAGGAAGCAATAATAAAAGCAAGTATCGAATAGCTTTCATCAAGGGATCCATTTCCTTAAAGTTTCACTTCTAGGCAACGACATCTCTGGATTGAAAGAAAAGTTTGAAAATTTCACAACTTAATTCTTCATGTAGCAATATATAACAACATATTCGTGTGAGTTTACAATAAGTTACAATGCATTTGTTAATGATTATGTTTTGGTACAGAAGAATCTCATCAGACCTCACTTATTTTATTTCCAGATTTTATCAGATACTACTTAAAAGACCATTACTAAAAAAGCTAAAAGCGATCGACAAATTAAACTGTAATGAATTCTTACTGTTCATCTAGACTCGAAGACAATGTGAATTGGAATATTAATATTACTATTTTGCCCCTCTATTTACTACGATTTTGGCCCTGGATCCGGGCGTGTTTTTGATTTTTGTCTTCCTGTGTACAGTAAAATAATCAAAATACCCATGAATAAGACAAAAATGCTCAGGAACCGCTGGGAGAATTAAAGTTATTGCATATTTTTTTAAATGGATAAATACATTTTTTTTTGGAAAGGAGATAAATACACATTTACCCCATAAAAGATAAAACGGAACAGTAAAGTTTAGGGTCAGTAGGGTCATTGCACATTTTTTTAAAATGGACAAATACGGAGATACCCTCATTTTTTAAATGGACATTTACCCCATAAAAGATAAAAGGAACATTAAAGTTTAGGGTCAGTAGTGTAGTATTTTGAAAATTTTAAAAAGGAAAAATACATGAGTGCCCTTGGTGGCTTAGAATTAGGTGTGTAAATAAATTAAGGGCAGGGTAGTAATTGCATAAGCTTATAAATATAAATAGAAAAGAAAAGAAAAGAAAAAACAAAAAAAGATAGGAAATAGATCTGAAATTTGACAGAGAGAATCGGGAAGAGAGGAAGAAAGAAGAAGAAGAGAAAAGAGGGAAAGAGAAGAGGAGGAGAAAAGAAGAAGGAGAAATAAGTTGTTAAGGTAATGTGTATGTTTTATTATGTATAAATGTGATTATTAGCTATGATTTTTGCTTGTATTGATTGTTAGGGTTTGAGAATTTTATTTGGGTTTGATTGATGAATTAAGAGAGATGTTAAGGGTTGAATATGTTGGGTAATGGTTTAATTAGTTTGATTGTAGATGATTTTGAAGTTTTGAGATGTTTGGTTTAAGAAAATATTGAGAAAAATGGTGAAATAATGTTGAGAAATTTCAAAAATCCCTTGCTGGAATTCTGGGTTAAGGTTGAAGATGATGAAAATTCATTTTGGTCCTTTTTGTTAAAATTTCAGTTTAGTCCCTGAACTTTGAAAAAATTACAGTTTGGTCCCTAGAGTAAAATTGGAGATCCTGGACAGATTGAGGTTGAATTAGGGGCAAAATTTCAGTATTGTTATGAAATTATGAGGAGTTCAATTGGTCACTTAATTTGGTAAAATTACAATTTGACCCTAAAAATATGAGAAAAATTCAGAATGGTCCCAGGGTGAAATAATAGGATTTCAAGTTGGTTTGATGGATAATTTAATTATTTATTATTTTCAGGCTTGTAGCTTGCTAGCAGGTCATTTTTGTCCTACTCTTGGAACCTGCTATTTTGGTTGTAATTGATACTTTTGTTTTTATGTCTAGTTAGTGTTCCACAATTATAATTGTATATAATCAACTCTTGTATAAAGACAATTGAATTATGTTATAAAGTTTACTTTGATATTTCCGCTGCGTTGAACTCTGAATATGAATTATAAGTTTGTGTGTAAGTTTGGATTCACATAGGTGTGAAACCTTGGAGGGGGACCATGTCTATGTGCCGGTCACAGATCCGGGAATCGGGTTGTGACAAGTAGGGTCATTGCACACTTTTTTTAAATGAACAAATACGTGAGTTGGTGGTAGGGGTGTACGAGTAATTTACCAATTTTTTTTATTATATTTTCTATGAAATTATTGTTGGCACGTCAACGGATGGGTCGTCCATTTATGCACTCACGCAGGTTTCGAACGACGCGTGCTATGTATTCTAGCATCCAAAATGCACAATCGGCATCTAGAATGATTGTCAACCATGGTCTCTTCCTCCTAGTGCGGCGCATGTGATGCTAAGGTGAGTGGAGATGTGTCAGTGGTTGGTTGAATCCCCCCCCCCCCCTTGCTCTCCCCTACCTACGCAAGCACACGCCAACATCGTTGTTTACTGCAATTTCAGTTTAGTCCTTGAACTTTCAATTGTTTCCTATAGTCTTTATTTCTATTAAATAGATTTTGATTTGTTTCAATTTAGTCCTCCAATTGAAATTAATTATATATTGTAGTTTCATTTGGGTCCTCAGTCTTTTAATTTTCGGATTGGTTTGGAATCCTTAATATTTTTGGTATCAAAGTTTGATTTGTTTCAATTTCATTGTTCCATGCAAATTGATTAGAAATCCTTAATACTTTCGGTATCAAAGTGTTGATTTATTTCAATTTTATCCTTCCATGCAAATTGATTATATATTTTAGTTTCATTTTTGTCCTCATTCTTTTAATTTATGGTTTTGCTATAAATTATTTAATTTTTTTGGTATCAATGTTTAGATTTGTTTCAATTTGTCCTTTAAATGAATTTTATTGTATATGTGTTTTCCATTTTGGTCCTAACACTTTTAATCTTAGATTTTATTTTAATTCTTTTATATATATATATATATATATATATATATATATATATATATATATATATATATATATATATATATATATATATATATATATATATAGCATAGTTCCTATTTCTGACCATGTTTATATGTATATGTTCTTAGTTTTGTTTTCAATTTTTTTTTAATGTTATTAAGGTTTTTTATTTAATATTTAAATTTTAAATTGTTAGTAATCAATTAAAATTTGATATTTATTATTATTATTTCTCTTTTTTTTATTCTTCAAGTCAAATAATTTCTTGAAATCTAATAATATTTTTTTTTGTCATTTGTTTTGTTTTTTAATTGCTTTTTTTTTGTTAATATTGTTAGGTGTTGATTTTAATAATATTATAGATAATGCATTCAAAATAATGATAATGATTATTTGTAAGTTTTGTTTTCTTTTAAATATGTTGGACTATTTATATATTTTGATATTTATTTAATATTAACATCTTAATATATATATATATATATATATATATATATATATAAATGACCTATTTTTTTAAAAATAATAATAATTTACTATTAGTGTTCTAAAATATTTTTAATATAATAATATGCAAAATAAATCTAAAAGATAAAATTAAATTATTTTTTAAACAATAATTAAGGATTCATCAATAGTATGACCATAGTAATTAGAATATTAATTATGTATGATAATTTATAATGACAACTATAATAATTATCACAAAATTCATTGGTCAATGTTATTTTTGTGAAAAATAACTTTTGCGTCTTTTTTTTATCTTTGATATTTAAGATCTAATATCCAGTAAAACAAATATACAAAACCACACGTAGACAAGACAGGTAGAAAAATTATGCCAAATTATCAACAAAAATAAAACAAAAAATTGCCCTGCGTTTCGCCACAACCGACACTATATTTTTTAACATGTAACAAAATTGTTAATGGTCCTAATTTTTTATATATATTATTCTTGGAAATTTTTCCTTCAAAAATAGGAGAGACTAATTATATATTGTGGTATTTTTTATATTAATGTCTTAAAATATATATATAAAAAATTAAATAGACTTTTCTTTATAAATCTCACATTAATTTAATTTCAGTGCTCTAAAAAAACTTTTAATATAAAAATATAAAGAAAAAATCTTAAAAAATAATATTTGATAAATTTTAGCAGTTGTATTTTTGTTATCTATCAAATAAATTATTCGTCAAATAATTAAAACATGCCCAACAAATAATTAATATATTGTAGTCAACAAATAATATATCAATGGTCAATTTGATCAATTGTGGTTCTGCTATGTACCAATTAAATTACTACCAAAGTAGTTAAAACAAAATCATCAATCAAATTGTTTGCTGCATAAAACAAATCACTCATATGTACTAAAATTCAACTATTGTAATATTACTATTTATTAATGAAAGAAGTCATGAAACAAATAAAATATACACAATAATCAATCGGTATGTTACACGGAGCACATGACTCATTTTAATAGATTTTTTTCAATTTCAATCGTACTATCTACCTATTAAATAATTATCAAAACAGTTTTAATAGTAACAATATTTAATCACTTTTAGGTGGGGAAAAAAACTTGTTTCTAACAGATTCTATCAATTATAATTTTACTAATTAAATATTAAAATAATCAATTACAACACATACAAAATTAATTAGTTTTCTACATAAAAAACTCAACACAACACGCGGGCAAATTATCTTGTTTTCTTCTAAACTAGAGATCGTTACCTCTTCATGCAACTTCTTTTGCTTGTAATTTACTTGCAAAATGTCCAGAAAGAAAAAAAGGGTATGAAAGCATTAAGCCACTTCCATCTAAGAAAAGAACTGGGGACCCATAACACTGCCTAAAAATAAAGGAAGATGGCATGTCAATTAAGGTTGTCAAAATCGTAATTTTGACATAACACGGAAGTCATTTCTAAACTCAGATAGTAAAATTCAAATCATAAAATTGTACTTGATATTTTACCGTATAAAAATCATAAAATCACAGCTAAAACGTGCAGGTAGAAAAATCATAAAATCATAAGTAAAATATTTTCGAATACAATACATCATAATTATAGTCATAAAACTTCATTAATTATGGTTCATACATGATTTAAAATAACTTAAAAATACATTACAAACAATTATGTCCATATAATTTTATTAGGTAAAAAATAATAAATTTAAAACAAATATTCAACTGGTGTGCAATGTAAACTAAAATCAACCTCATTTTCATCTCCCTTGCTATTTCTAAGACTCGCATCAATAACATCACTATTGAAAAGATTATTAGGACTACCACTGGTACTAACACTGATATTGCTAGTACTACTAGCTCTAACTCAAACAATTTATTTCGACATCACCATATGAAAATGATCTAAAAACATCAAAAAAATTAATTTAAAGTAAAAAAATAAAAATATATATTGTTTTCAAAAATTTTAAGCATAAATTTTAAAGTTAATGTTTAAATCAATATATGAGAATTAAAAAAATTTATTGTCTAAGAAAGGGTCTATACGTGAAATGAGACATCCTTTCTTTAATTTAATATTTTAATTAAACAAGTCTATACTGAAATGGGACTTCCTTTCTTTAATTTAATATTTTAATAAGTGTTTGATGATGGAGAGGGGGGACAAGCATCACAGCTATGGGGGGTGATAGGCGTCACAACAATGGCTTAGGATGCATTTTTCAACTTTTATCTGGTATCGTAAAATTAGATTGTTTTACTATCCAGACTGATTTTTATATTTTTTATTTGATTTTAATATAATTTGATTTTTCTACCATATTTGATAAATTTTAATATAATTTGATTTTTCTACTATATTTGATAAATTTTATTGAATTCACTCGTAAAATTATATGATTTTGCAAAACCATGATGCCAACTGCCAAGTCAATGCAAGTGATGATGGAGCGATGCCGGATTTTCTTTTGTATCCGTCGTTCAACGGCTCAACCTGCTCTCAAAAGCTCAACCTTATCGTCATTTGCTTTCAAGAAAACGAAAATCAGAGGGTGGAAATCAGATTATACTCCAAAATCCAACCTCTAGTTAGTCTTTCTCGCTTACGACGCCAAGTGTTTCCTCTTCTTAAAATATTATATATAAGTTAGATTGCAACTCTCATTATAGTGGTTTTGGAAAATTATCCTGAAGAAAGGAACTTGTCTAGAAAAATTAAATGAAAATATGTTCGGGAATAAAAATAAATAAAGAGTTGGCTTAAAGGGAAGAGAATATTGTTTTTTAAGGTATTTATTTGTCTCGTACATATATAATAGCTCCAAAATACAACTAAGCTCTCTAAATCTCTGAAAAAAAGAGAAGGAAAACATGTTTTGTTTTTGGTATCTTTGGTTATGTGTAATGATATATTTATATATTTTTTTCTTTTTGTGTAATAACATATTTATATAAACTTAAAATATATATAAAAAAAATTAAATGAAACTAGATGATTCTCAACGAGAATGTTACTCAGTTTTATCCCAAAAGTCATAAATGCCAAAATTAATTATTAAAATTAAGAGTCATATAATTATATTAGAAAGCCCACTAGAAGAGCTCATCTTTCCTAGCTTTCACTTCATTTACTAAGAAATAAAACACTTAAGAGCAAGTATTTCTTTTCAATGTAAGATATACATTTTTTTTTTTTTACATTTACAAACTACATCAACACTATCAATAATATAAATGATTTTTTATATTATTATTGTAATATAACCTTTTAGAGGGTGAGGTTTTTAAGTTCATATACATAGCAGTGAAGTTGAGGACAACTTTTTAAAAAATATAATTTAAAACAAGAGGGAGATTTTATATGGGGTCATGCGATTGCTTTTTTAATTAAATTTCTTGGAGCAAATCAAAATATAATAAAAGAAAATGCACAGAACTTATACAGTGGTGCGTGCAGCCATTTGGATCATCCTTGGACGTAGTGTTGCATTAATAATTATGTACACATATGTTATGTATTTTAATAATTGCATTGGCGTTGGACACATAATTAAAGTATAATTTCAAGTACCGAGAAGACATTTGTGTTTATTTTGTGAAGAATCAACTGTAAAAGGTATCCTCATGCACACTAGTCAAATAATGAATTCTAATAATTTTTTATTTTTTTTACTTTTCTGGTTTGCTTTGGAAACCATGGGATGGGTTTTTTTAAATGGGGATGGAGTTTATTTTTAAAAATATTTTTTATTTAAAAATATATTAAAATAATATTTTTTTTATTTTTAAAAATTATTTTTGATATTAACATGTTGAATTGTATAAAATATCAAAAATATTAATTTAAAATTAAAACAATTATTAAATATTTTTAAAATACAATATTAAACAATGTCGGAGTCATAATTAGTGGCTGCCATCATTAGATATGATGTTATTTCTACTATTTTATGTGCCGTATTTGCTGTTTACTGTAAAATAGTTAGCAACTAGCATCAACAATTTCGATGCATATCAATGAGGATTGTATCATGTCCGATTTTCAATTTGGTATATTATAAGCATCACGTAAAGAAATACTAAAATGTGAAATTCAAACACATTTTCAATTAAAGTGAATTTTATATATAAAAAGGGGGAAATAACGACTTTAATGAATTTTATATATATAAAAAAATGAGCTTGAATGTAACTAAGCAAAGAGGATAATAAAGAAAATAGGAAATATTAATTACACAGCCACATAAATGGCTACTATATTAATTTAATTCCCTTTGGTTTTTATTCAACAAGAACGATACTAATATAAAAAAAAATATCAAAAACATAGACGAATAAAAAAAGGAATTTTACGTAAAAATATTTTTTTTTTGAATTGTGACCTTTTATGAATATTTATTTCTATTTCTATAAAATCAAATATTTTTTTAAAAAGAATATCTCGCAGCATCTCGCCACTTATAGTTCATACTGTATGACTCCTGCATGTATTGTTTTATTTTATTTATTTATTGATAATTTTCCTCTATTGGTTTTTTATTTGATTAAATTCTTGTACGTTAAGAAATGACTTTGAAGTGACCTTTCCATTGACGTTAGTTGTTACTAACAAAATTTAACTATTAGATGATTTACTCATGTTCAAATTCTATATTTGAAAAAACAATTACTTCAATATCTAATATAAACTTTCATTTACAATCAAGAGAGAGCAAAATAAGTAGTAATAAGAATTTTTAATTTCAAATAAAATTATAATTTTGAATAAAAAAAAGAATTAGAAAAGGCCTAAAAATGATTTAGAATAAAAAATAAAAAAAATATAATTCTATCTCTTGGGTTTTTTTTTTTTTTGTGAAAAATAAATCTTAAAAAGCCATGTTTTAGTGAGAAAGGAAATTTATATTGAAAGTTAATTTTTAGTATATTGAATTTCCTCATTTAAAAAAAACTTGGAAAAAATAATATTAAAAATTATAATTATTTTATATTTTTAATTAAAGATATTAGTTGAATTTCTTTGATTAATAGTCAACTATAATATAGGGATCACATATTGACACAACATAACATATAAGTAAAGCTATAAATGTAGATGGAATGAAGGGTGTGAAACTTCTTAAATAAATAAGGAATGCCTAGCATAAGAAACCTTGGTCTAACAAAATCAACATCAAGAGTTAATTATGAGAAAAATCAAAATGTAGAAATAGCAATGGACAACATACATGCATAATGACAAAGTTAGAAGAACTTTAAATGAATTTAGTTCTTTCAACAATTCTTTATTTGGTTTTAAGAGTTTTATTAAAGTTTATTTTGAGTTGACAATTCACATTCTGTTACAAAACAAGTTCCTCATAAAAGATAGACTTCTACAATTATACTATATATCTCGGACCATATGTTGTAGGTTGTAGTATCGCAACCTAATTATATTATATTATACATCTTTTCTTCTTTTTTCTCTAATTCCTTTTTTTGATTTAATATCACTTATCTTTTTTTATTTTCTTGTGCTTAATTGGGCTAGTTAAGCTCTTCTCTTCTTCTTCTTCTTCTCTTTAAAGCCTGATTAAGCTTGTGTTTCCAACTTTTTGGTTGGGCTTTGTGCTCTCTAATTGTACTAGAGTTATTTGATTGGGTGATGTTAAGTTTTTTTATTAGGTCTATTTCCTTTTCATATACACCTTAGTTTTTTTGGTTGGGCCTATTCTTTTCTATATTAATTGCTTTGTGAGCTTAATTTTATATTCATATCACCAATGTATGAGAATATGTAACAAAAAATTCCAAGGTTATGAAACATGTAATATAACATTAGAACTCTCGAGTATTAATAATTAAGAACCTCTTCCTTTTATTTATTTTTTAAATTAAAACTTTGATTCTCATTTTACATAACTGAATTTTATTAATCAATTAGCTTTTAGAAGAAAAAACTATTTCTTTATGTGTATCCAAACTTATTAAGTTTAGACTAGTTCATGACTTAGTTTAAAGCTCGGGTCATGAGATTAGCGAATTGACTTGTGTCAATCTAAAATAGTGTTAATTCAATATTTATTTTAAGTAAAATAAAATAAATTCATTTAAAAACACAAATAAGATTTTGATTGGTTTGACTAGGTCAATTTATATCTTTTTTTTAAGAAAACCCGATTGAATCAAGTTTAATAATATTAAGCTATAGTTGGACTACAATTTATGTTTTGATTGCTTATAAGATCCAATCTAGTATTAATAATGGTGAATATTAATGATATTCTAAAACATAAAATGTTTAGGAATACGACTTGTGTGATTGAATGATAGATTGATAATTTAGTTATAACAATTTAATCTATTTGTTTTTAGCCAGGGTGTTTAGAAGTTTGATGTGAAAAATCAAGGTAGTTGTACTTGGTAAGCCAAAGTGGTTGGTAACTAATGTTTGGTAAGCAAAGGTATCTTGTGACCTATAAAAAAAACTCATGTGATGGATTAATGGACTCTCAAATGCTTAAGCTAATAACTTTTATAATGAGAAAGTATAATGATATTTTACAAAAATAGATTGTAAAAATATGTATGCTAAAAATATTAAGAATGAAGAGATTATTAATTTTAAACTTGATAGATTTATGAGGTATTTATAGCTCATGAATCCTGTCATGTTATAGAAAGAATAAGCTATTTATAGCTCATGAATCCTGACATGTTATAGAAAGAATAAGCTGAAAAGTAATTTCACCTCTATAAAATAATGTGTATTTTGAGTTATATTCCACTCAAAATAATACAAATTGGATCATTATAAGATATTGAGAGACTTATATAAAGATCTTAAAAAATTACAAAGAAATCTATGTGGGGTCTTGAAAAAAAAATCTCAAATGAGTGTTAGGTTTAGACAAGTTGCATGGGCCAATTAGAGGCAAAATTTATATTCGAGTAGCTGTTAGGCCCAAACTCTACGTAGACTCATTTCTATTTGGCTTAGCTAGGGGTTTACGCCCAATGTTATGGGCTTAGCTTGAAAGCTAAGTTTTGGGCAATTGGGCTCTCACATTTTTTTTTAATATTTTAGTTTTTGAGGGTTTTTTGGACTCATTAAATTCGAGTTTATCAAATATTATATAAAATTAAAATTAATCAATATACAATATAATGTTAGTTTTTTCGCTACAACATCAATATGAATAAAACTATATTCTCTTGAAAAGATATCAAATTTTATTATGTTAGTGTCCCAATTTATTTTTTAATAAAGAAGCATTGCAAATTAGCTTCACTTGTTTACTATTATACGCAAATCCAATTCCAATTCCAATGCATATGTATATACAACTAAGGTTCTATTTGAGAACATGGTAAGTATTTTTGCTAGAAATATATTAAAATAATATATATTTTTTATTTTTAAAAAATTTATTCTTAAAACCAATATATCAAAATTATTTAAAAATATTAAAAATATTTTTTTTTAAAATAAAATCAAAATTTATCAGGGCCCAAATCTACCATAACTCCCCTTCCTTTATAATGTCGCATTTCAGCTCAAATAAAATGTTGAATCTTATCCAACTCTAATGATTGTTTAAGGAAGCAAGAAAGTCCTTCGCGTGTGAGCTCGTATTATAGATATCATCATCGATTTCTTCTCCCAACAAAGAATGAGATTAGAAAGTGTTTGATATTGCGTTTCAAAATTATTTTTGAAAAAATAATTTTTATTTTATTTTTTAACTACAAATTAAAGTTTTTTGATACTCTTAAGTCATTTTAATGTGTTTATATCAAAAATAATTTTTATTTTTTTTTAAAAAAACTTTATTTTAATGTATTTCTAAACAAAAAACACTTTTAAAAGCAACTTCATTCACACTCTCAAACAAACAAGTACAAAGCTTTCTTCAAATAAATAAATAAATATAACATGTAATCTACTGCATTCAAAGGTTAGATTTTATCCTTAGAGCATCTCCAATCCACTAGCTATATGAGGAGGCAAAACTATTCTTAGCTATTGTAAGCACTTTTTACTTCCTCTCCCAATAGCTATATCAATAGCTAAAATGACTTTTTGTTCTTTGAGATGCCATTTATACATGTTCTTGTAGAAAAATCAAAATTTTTAAAAATTATATGATATTGTTTGAGACTAGGAGAAATAGTTGGCAAATAAAAATATGATTTGTAACAATAGTAATTCTCTGATTTGCTCAATTATATATAAAACATTATTTGATTTGCTAAATAATATTTCTTTTTACATGTAATCTTATATAAACTATAATCTTATATTTTATTTATTTATATTTAACAATTCATGAGATTTTTCAACAAGATAAATATTTTTTAAAAAATATTTTTTTTAAAAATAAATAATATTATCAGGTAGCATTTTAAATAATATAAAAAATGAAAAAAATATAATATTTGTTGTTCTTGTAAAATTTGTTTTATATTATTTGTTGGTATATATTAAAATATATTTGGCAATTTTAAATGACTTTTATTTTAAATGACTTTTATTTGGCAATTTTAAATGACTTTTATTTTATATATATATATATATATATATATTTGCACTATTCAACAATCTATTCAAGTTATTTTATTAAAATTTAACTTTTTAAAATAACATTTTGCATTGGAGTTGCCGTTAAGCCACAACAAAATTTAAGAAAAATTAATTAAAAAAGGGCAACGTGTCTTCTCAAATTTGTAACATGTAATCCACTGCATTCCCCTTCCCGGAGCACTGTTCTGTGTTCAATAGCAAAAATAAGAGGGAGTGTGAAACCAAGCACGTGTAAAAAGTGTGCTGGCCAAAACAAAAATCAAATCAAAGAGAAAAGGTCCTTTGACTTTTAATAACATTTAAAGTACCACGAAATTGACACTTGACAAGTTCTCTCTGCCCCTCCACACCATGCCCAAAAACGTTCACAAAACAAACTCGAACACTTCAGAAAACGACAAATTACCTGCGTGTCTGAGAACGACAAATCAGCTTCAGAAGAACCATCCTGGCTAATTGTTTTATTAACTTATATTATTTTATTAATGTTCCCTTTTTATTTATTTTTATTCAAATGGAATTTGATGGAAACGAAACCGAACCACTTTAAAATTTACTATTTACATTTTATACATACCAAGCTATTAATCTTATAAGGGTAGTAGTGGTTTTAAAATGATTTTTACTTACAAATATATTAAAATAATATTTTTGACATCAACGATTCTAAAAATATAATAAAAAAATAATTTAAGCAAAAAAATAAATAAATTTTAACAAAAGTAAATACCCAACCAAACACACCCCAAAACAATTTCTGAGGTAATTAAATGTTTTACTTTCTTTGGGAAGAAGGTTGTGAAATTCAAATATGTTTTTAATTGTGACACACGTCTTGTCTCTTATTACATTTGTTTTTCAAAAAAAACGGTGCGCCCTGGGTCCCTTGCTTTCCGTTTTTTTTAATATATATATATATATATATATATTATGATTTTTTTATCATATGTAATATGTAATTGGGTCATCAGGTCATGTTATCATTGTTTTTTTTTTTAAAAAATTAATATATTTTTTATTTTACATTAATTTTTTAGTATATTTGGATCATTTTTATATGTTAATGTTAAAAATAATTTTTAAAAAATTAAAAAAAATATTATTTTAATGTATTTTTGAATAAAAAAATACTTTGAAAAACAACTTCAATCACACTTTCAATATACACATAATCTTTTCAATTTTAACATAATTTTTAAATATTATTTTTTATTTATTTAAATTTCAATAATTTCTCAATTATTATGTTTTTCATATAAGAATAATAATAATAACATATCATTCATGAAAAATAGATTTAAATTTGTTTTTATTATTAAAAATCTTAAGTTTATTTTGGACTTGATTTTATTATATTTGTGATTTTTTAGCTTTCAATCACACAAAATATAAACATTGTATTTGCTAAGATAAACAAGAGATATGTTAATAAGAAAATTTATTTTCATGGAAAGAAAATTTACAGCATTATCTTTGGATTTAATAGCCATGCCAAATAATCTCATGAATCTTGGATATTTTTTAAATTAAAAAAAGTTTTGGTAGCACCGATATAAGTTAGAAATAATAAATTTACTAAGTGAGTGTTTGATATTGTGGTGAAAAATATTTTTTATTTTAAAATAAATTAAAATGGTTTTTTTATATTTTTTAAATATAAAACATAAAAATCATAAACAAACCTAAAAAATTAATTTTATATCTCTTCAAAAAAAGTGCAAAAGAACTTTAAAAAATCATGTTATAATGCAAATAAAAATCACAACTCACTTCATCATCAACTTATTTGAGTTGGATTTCCAACCGAGGCAATCTTTTTTAGTTGTTAGCTATTTTCAAACCATTCTACCAAATTTCTTGTTTCAATTAATTTTCTCAAAACAAAATTCTAAAATGATAATATTTAAAGTGAATGGTTGAATTAAATCTTAAAAAATTATATAAACTTTAGATTGGAAAATTGAGAAATAAAAGTATAAACTTTATATTGAATTAAATATTTTTGGTGTTCTAGGATCATTTTTTATATCAAAAATAATTTAAAAAAAATAAAAAATATTATTTTAATATATTCTTAATAAAAACATTTTTTTAAAAAAAATTATATCACAAATCTAAACACAAAATTAATTTGGAAACGTTGACATGAGAATTGAGATGCCTTGTATTAGGAAAAAAAAAATATAGTTAATTAAATAACTAACATAAGCAGATCAGTGAACACTAGCCGAATTCACTTAACCCATTGTTATTTTAGGAGTCTCTTTCTGTCAAAGTGAATAAGCTAAGTAAGAACAAAGACTTTGTCATCTCCAAAATCTCTCTCTCTCTCTCTCTCTCAAGCTTTCACACGAAATCTCCTCTGTTTTTTTTTGTTCTATAGCAGCCCTAAAGCACCTTTCATTTCTGGTCTTCGTTTAGATTTCAGTGTTCGAGATTCAAGTTTGACCATTAGATCATAGATCATCAACCGGTCGGTTGCCTTGGTTTTTTTATTTATTTTATTTGATGTTGTAAACTTGTTTTCCAGTGGTGTCTCTGGGTTTAATCATTGAGTTCTTCGGTTAATGTGAGATTTTGGTCAGAGAAGTGACTGTCGTTAGAGTTGTTCGGTAAGTTAAAAAACACCCAACAAGGAAAAAGAGTTCCATTGACTGGTAGCTGAGAGAGAGAGAGAGAGAGAAGAAACGCCAAACCCTAGAAAGTAGTAAAAGAGAAACTTTGGCCTCTCTTTCAAATTCTTTACAGGTTGTAAATGCTATAGATTTTTGCCTTGGTGTTTTTTTGGGGAGTAGGAATCATGCCTGTTGATTTAGATAATTCCTCCGCTGCTTCTGGTGAAACTAGTGTCTCTGGTAACCAACCACCTCAAAAACAAACACCGTCCAAGTCAGTTGCTATCGCTAAGAAAAAACGCAACCTCCCTGGAATGCCAGGTAAAGAAAAGTCAATATCAGTAGAGCTTGAAGCTTTATCAGTTTTGGTTTAATTGAAGTTGATTGATTCTTTTTTCTTTTTTTAATTTCTAGCAGATCCAGAAGCAGAGGTGATAGCCTTATCGCCAAAGACCCTTTTAGCTACAAATCGATTTGTGTGTGAAATATGCAACAAAGGGTTTCAAAGAGACCAAAACTTGCAACTTCATCGACGAGGACATAATCTACCTTGGAAATTAAGGCAAAGATCAAGTAAAGAGGTGAAGAAGAGAGTTTATGTATGTCCAGAACCAACTTGTGTACACCATGATCCATCAAGAGCTCTGGGCGATCTTACAGGAATAAAGAAGCATTTTTGCAGAAAGCATGGAGAAAAGAAGTGGAAATGCGATAAATGTTCGAAGAAGTATGCTGTTCAGTCTGACTGGAAGGCTCACTCAAAGATTTGTGGAACTAGAGAGTATAAATGTGATTGTGGTACTCTATTTTCAAGGTAATATTGACATCAAATCTTTGTTCTTGATGTGATTTTAGGAGGGTTTGTTTGGATTTTGAAGTTGTGTTGTTCTGGTTGGATTATGAAGGAGGGATAGCTTTATTACACACAGAGCATTTTGTGATGCATTGGCGGAGGAGAGTGCTAAAGCTCAAACTCAGAGTCCGAACCCAAATCCAAATTCAAACCCGGAATCTGACCCAAAAGTGCAAGTTGATTCACCTCCACCACCAGCACCACAACCACCACCACCACCAGTGGCCCCAGATTTAGGTCCCGGTCAGTGTCAGGCTCCACCAGGGCTAGCTCAGTCAACTGGGATGGTATCATCTCCAGTTTTGGCAATTCAGAGTCCAGGTAAAAAACATTTGGAGCTAAATTTGGAAACTTTCAAGTATTCTGTTTAACTTTTGTCGGTTTTGGAGTTTTGTCTTTACCAATCAATAAAATCCTTGTGTTGTTTGTTGTCATCTCTCTTTGTCTTTCTTTAGATCTTGGAGTTTAGTGGTTTTTGTCTGCTACTGATGCTAGTTGTCATGTTAAATGGCACTGAATAGATGTGTGGCGCTAAGGAAGAAAGAAAAATACAGTATTGAAAATAATTTAGAGATGCAGCTTGTGCAATCTCCGGCAAAGGACTCGAGTGATTCAAAAGCTAAAAAGGAAATGAGATTTGGGTTTAGTTTAGATAAAGGGAACTATTATTGATTCGTTGCCTTTTCTTCTAAAGTTCTTCATAAAGAAAAGCTTTACTTTCCATGCCTGTATGCAAGTGCCCCCCTTTTAATGTATTCTTTATTTCCTTTAATCTTTTCAATTTGACATCATGCAGAGTTACGCGATAATCCCACACAAATTATAGAAGAAGCACCGGCACCGGCACCTATGCTGGCCACAGTAACTTCTGGGTTCAATGGAAGCTGCAGCAGTAGCACTAGCTCAGGCAGCAATGGCAGGGGCACCAGTAGTGTGTTTGCTAGTTTATTTGCTTCCTCAACTGCTTCAGGAAGCTTGCAGGCACCTCAGACTCCTGCTTTTACTGATCTAATCCATGCATTGGCCCATCCCAATCGCCCAACAGACCTTGCTCCATCATCCTCTGCTGAACCTATTTCTCTGTGTCTCTCCACTAATCACGGGTCATCAATTTTTGGCACCGCAGGGCAAGAACGTAGGCAATATGCACCGCCACCACAACCAGCTATATCTGCTACTGCACTGTTACAGAAAGCTGCTCAAATGGGAGCTGCTGCTACAAATGCATCATTGCTTCGTGGGCTTGGAATTGTGTCATCTTCTTCGTCATCTGCCCAGCAAGACAACATGCAATGGGGTCACATGCAAATGGAGCCTGAAAATGCCTCACTTGCTGCGGGGCTCGGACTTGGCCTGCCTTGTGATGGAGGTTCTGGATTGAATGAATTCATGATGGGAACTCCTTCCATATTTGGGCCGAAGCATGCCACTCTTGATTTTCTTGAACTTGGGATGTCTTCTGGTGGGAACCCTAGTGGTGGTCTATCAGCACTCATTACATCTATTGGCGGTGGTCTTGACGTGGCCGCAGCAGCAGCCTGTTTTGGAGGTGGAGAGTTTTCTGGCAAAGACATGGGAAGGAGCTGATGGCATTTTAAAATAAGGAACTATACTTCTCCATTTCACTTGGGGATTTAAGTTTCATACATACAGAGCTCTGTCTCAGGGCAACTGATTTTCCCGAGGAAGGACAACGAGATAAAATCTTGTGGAACACGTTGCTCTAATGGAGGCGAGGATCAACCCATCAGTGTGCCGCTGCCTTGGTGTAGATATATTGGCCAAGAGACCCTTGGCTTCCTGATTTATGTAATTTAGAGAGGGGGGAGCGATTGAAAATTTGAACCTTAGCTTTGTTTACACCTAGGAATACATTTCTCCATCCACTACTTTAAAATTATTGCTTGAAAACATAATAAAACAGATGCAATTTCAAATTTTGATTAGCAGCCGCGCACTTGGAAGGAAGGATGAACATTACGAATTTGTGGCTGCGAGGTGGAATTAGTCTTTGACCATGCATCTTGCTGCCGATGATGAAAATAGCTCAGGGTGTATTTTGTAGCTGTGATGTATTATGATCTTGCTTAGAAATTTTGTTTCTGTATATGAAAATCGACCCTTGGAAGTTATTATGTATGCTGAGTTTTATCTGTCATCAGGCATGGTAGATTGTTAATGAGAAAAACATGATGAAATATTGCAGGTTTCGTGACTGTTTAGGAGTTTGTTTTTTAAATGTTTTTCATTCAGAAATGTATTAAAATATTATTTTTTAATTTTTTAAAAATTATTTTTAATATTAGAACATGAAAATGATCTAAAAAAATCAAAAAAAAAATTAATTTAAAATAAAAAAATAAAAATATTTATTTTTAAAAAAAAATTGTTTGAGTTCCTGCTTTCATGAATCATAACTAGACATTGAAGTTGGTCTGTGATGGACAAAACTGCATACAAAAATGTGTGCTGTCATTCAATTTTTCTTTAAAAAAACCCTGAAAGCGGTGTTAAATTCACTTCTCTTAGACATTTTTATTGTAGACGAGAACAATAAATTTATAATCTTACCTTTTAATAAAAGTTCTTAGGGCTAATGATCGAGGGTAAAATTGTATTTGTCATGAGATATTTTAGTATTTTTAAACTATTATAACAAGAAGGCTAGGCCTTGTAGGCCCACTCTGTCTAGCCTTCTTTCTATTAGGTCAGCATTCAAATTTGAATGTCCTAGAATAACTCTTTCTAGTTTCTATAGCTATTTAGTATTTGTTTTTTTCATAGTTGTGAAATCCGTTTTGTTCTGGCTGGAACTTTCTGTTCCGTTCATAAAATCGGGACAAAACATCGTTGTTTTTGTCCCGGTTTTAATTCCGGTCCTTTCCGGAAATTTCGGCCAAATTCCGGCCGGAACGCCTCGGTTCCGTCCCGGGCGTTCCGTTCCGGGTTCATAAAAAAAAAAGATTGGCCTCTTTGACAAAACCAGTCAAAACTCAAAACCACAAAACCAGTCAAAAGACTCTCAAAACCCATATCTCAAGAAACAGAAACACGAAAACAAGAAAAGGAAGGGCAAGAGGATTTTTTGGTTTATGAAGAAGAAGAACTTTGAAAGAGAGAGAGAATGATGACAGAGTTTTGATGGGGTTATGGGAGTGAAAAGAAAGAGTAGCTGTAGAGGTGATGGTGGCCATTCTTTTGGATTCCGAGAAAGAGAGGTTGGCTGGGTGTGTTTGGTGTGGAGGGGGCGGCGGCGGCCAAAGAAGAAGAAAGGAACAAAGGCTAGCGGTAGGGTTTTTTCACTTTTTGTATTGAAAATTTTTAGTGCCTTTTTCTTTCTTTGAAAAATTATATAATGGGTGTGTTTGATTAATTGTTCAGTCAAAAGTCAAAACCACAAAACAACAAAGAAGATGTATTTTGGAATTATTACTCTGCCAGCCCATGTGCAAGGCTTCAAAATTTGAAATGAAGGGGACAAAGTGACAAACGGGGTGGGGTAGTTTTTATACTAATTATTTTTTTATACTAATTATTATATAATAATAATTATTAATTATTATATTAATTAATTATTATAATAATAGTTAACATAAAAAATAGGGGTATTAATTTGTAATTAATTTGATTGAATTATTTGTAATAGAATTATTTTAATTAATTATATTTGAACTTATTGATTATTTCTCAATGCGTTCATTTTTTTTTAAGTTTTTCTAACATTAAAAAACAATAAGTAACATTAATTAATTTTAAATACAACAACCATAAAAAAAACATGGAATTACTTGAAAAACATACAGTAAGTAGCTTAAATTTCAAATTTCAAATATTCTGGATCTTTTAATTATAATTAAATTCATTTTTTATTTTTAAAAAAATAATTTTATTGTTGGAATTTTAGAGATGTTTCTAATTTTGAGATTATGTTTGTTTGACTTTGTGTTTGAATTGTATAATTTAAAGTTAATTTATCTTGAATTTTAATTATACTTGTTAAATTAATATATATATATATATATATGAACAGTACAAAACCAGAACGCAACGCCGGAACGCTCCTAAACCGGAACGTTCCGTTCCAATAAAAAAACCGGAACGGCGACCGGAACGGCGACCGGAACGGTATTAACAACTATGGTTTTTTTATTAAGAGTTTTTGTGATCACTTGTTACATGCAAAGAAGATTTTTCAATTTAGAAATTGAATCTTACTTGAGTTTACCGTAGGTTAACTTGGGTTGTGATCGGGTTAATCAATTCAATTATTTATTTTAGCTAGTCTATATATTATAATATGTTATAACTACGTGAGCCCTAAAAATAAATTAAAATAATATTTTTAAAATAAGAATTTAATAAATTATTCATATGGAAGCACCTAATATAGCAGCTGTCAGCTCTGATGTGAAATCAGAGCTCATTTGTGATGCAAAATTTCAAGAATCTTAAAAAACACCATTCCTTGGAAACTCAGAATGAGGATCGCACAAATTCATTGCATATAATTTCTTAAGATCATTAGCTGATTAAGGTTATATATCTAATAAAAATTTAAAAAAGAAGAAACTCTCTAGTATTTTATTAAAAATTTGAATAGCTTGCATCTCATAATAAATTAGACATTTCTATTTATATTAGTCCTAAAACCTTTTATTTGGAAGAATCCCTGATTAAAACTAGAAAAATATTTTTTAATTAAAATTTACTTAACTAACAGAATCCTCAAGCATCAAAACTTTTAGATAATTGAATGAAAAGTCTTAAGCTAAATAGAAAAAAATAATTAAAACACAAAAATAACTTGAAAATAATTAAGATACAAAAAAATAGCAAATTCAAACTTTATATCATATGCTTTGTGGGTCTCCACGTGAGCTTCTTTTTAAATTTGGAACGATCTATATGTTTCATAAATGTAATTATAACATGTTACACGTTGTCACCCTTTACTTGTCAAAGACTTTACCTCGAGTCACCTCCAAACCTAGACACTTGAATAAAAAAAAGAAAAGAAAAAAGAATTAGCAGCAGAAATCAGTTTGATGAAAGTTCAGCAGTGGGTGATATTGCTAACTTTAAACTTTGCTTGAACTTGCACAGAAGGTAATCCTAGAAGGCAGGTGGCTGTGGGGACATCAAAGCTGGTGTACTTTCCCGAGGCCTCGCAAGAATGGAATTATGTTTTTTTTCTGTCTTTAAATTCCCAATAAAAACAAATCTTGTCTTGATATGATTTTTTGTTTCATGTATAAGATGGTTTTGAACGAGTTTATCAAGTGTTTTATAATATTTTCTGTGTGTTTTGAATAAATATTAGGTTAAGAATTGAGTTTTTAAAACTAAAAACAATCAGTTTTATATTTTCGAGCACCACAATAATTAAAAACTAGGCAGAACAGATAATGTATGGTTTAATTTTTTAAACCACCCCAAATGCAAAAAAAAAAAGGGGGTCGTTCATGTAGGGTTGCAAGTCGGCTTTTATAAAATAGATTAAACTACTTAATTGCCCGCACTACGTTGTGAATTGAGCAAACAATTTTTATAATTGTTGATATTAAATTATAATATTTATACATGTAAAATTTGATATAATGAAATAGATCAACATACCCTGTTATAACAATAACAATATTGAAATCTTAAAATATAAAATTATCACTACTATTATTGCCAAAATAATAATAAAATATTAAATTACCCTGAGAAATTAAAAAAAAAACTTAACAAAAGAGTAAGTAAGAATAAAAAATAAATTATTATTATTATTAATGTGTTAATAATAAAAAAAAACAAAATTAAATCAAAGACTAAAAAAGTCTAAAAACTTTAATAAAAAAGCAAACAAAAAAAATGATAAAATAAATAAATTATTAGCTGAGAAAAAATCACTCGACTTGAAAATAATAAAAAGAACAAAGAAAAAAAAACATAAATATCAATTTTCAAATTATTGTAAACACAAACTATAATTTAAGAAATGTTGGCCTTCTAAAAAATCAAATCAACCTTTGAGATTATTATCCTTAAGATTTGATCCTATTATTTTTAATATATATATATATATTAATTAATTAATTAAATTAATGATTCTTTCTTCTCAATTTCATCTTTCAAACTTTTCTCTCATTCTTTGGATTATTATTTTCTTTTATTTAAGAGATTTTTAATTATTTCTTACAATTTAATCCTTCTTGATTTTTTTTCCTATTATTATTGCTATTCTCTTACCTTGCAAGGTTTTTTTTTTAAATTGTAATTTCATCCTACAATATTTAATTGGCATGTAGCTTCTTAATTAAGTACATCTCTAATATTTAATGACTTACGAATTTATGAGATTAACCTAAGTTTATGAAATTCACTTTTGCTTCCTTGTTTTTTTTTACCTCTTTTTTAAGTTTTTTTTTTTTTTTTTTTTTTTTTTTTTTTTTTTTAATTTCATCCTATAATATTTTGTTGTTTTCTTAATCCAATTTTGATGAGATTCTTCAATCATTTTGAAAAAACTTGGGTTGTTCCGAATTTTTTTCTTTGTTAGATTTAGATTTTTTGTTTAATCTTTAAATTATATTAATTGATATCATTTTCTAACATTTAAATCTTAAGGTGTTGAGCTTTTATGTTGAGCCTAGGTAAACAATTTAATGGTTTACAAGTTTCAAAGTCTAACTTGAGTTTATAAGGTTCATTGATTTATTTTGAGTTCATATTTTTTTTTCATCCTTTTGAACTCTTTTTATTCACTTTATGTGATATTTATCGAGGGTAACCTCAAACCCTCTTTTTTTTTCCTGATCTTTGTTATGTTTAACTTTTTAAAAAGAAGTTTTATATTATAATTAAATATGTTAGATCTATTCATTTAATACTTTGTCATTTAAGTGGAAGGATATTGAGCCTTTTAGTTAAGTTTAGGTCTACAATTTAATTGGTTGTATATATGAGAGATTAACCTGGGTTTATGAGATTCACCCAAGCTTACTTGATTTTTTTTCTTTTTTTTAACCTCATTTTTCTCTTCGTTTCGTCCAATAATATTTTAATTTCTTATTCACTTCACATGAGGATATTCTGTTGTTTTTAAAGTAAGAATGGTTAACTTTTTTTTTATGGCCTTCATTGAATCTAGCTTTTTTTTTTAAAGAAAAAATGTTTTTAGTTAAATTAAACTAATTACTTGAGTGTAAGCATGTGTTACTTGATGATGTTTTTTTTTTTATATATATATTTACTTTTCAAGTCATTGCTCTTATACCATGTGCAACCCCTTTTCGTTTAGTAAATTCTTAGATATTTTTTACTCATTCTAAGAGTTGTTATCACATGATCATTCTTTTTTACATTGGCAAAGAACAAACTTGGCTCGTAGCATAGTGTAAATCATATATCTTATGTATACTACAAGGCCTTACTAAAATAACGTAAAAGTCTAGTAGGATTAAAAAAAATTCAAATTTGTTACCCCTGCTAATATGGCTCAATTTCAACCTATTAGCTTGTGCAATACCATTTATAAAGTGATCTCGAAGATTATGGTGTCCAGATTGCGTCCTTGCATGACTAATCTTATTAGTCCTAATCAAGTCAGTTTTGTTCTGGGAAGACATATTACGGACAATATCATTATTGCTTAGGAAATGTTACATAAATTTAAGAGCTCTAAAGGTAAGAAAGGTTTCATTGCCTGGAAGATTGACTTGTCCAAGGCATATGATCGTTTGAACTGGACTTTCATCAGGAATGTGCTTCAGGAAAGGATTGGGGGTAGTATCCTTGAACTCCTAATGCATTGCATCACTTTAGTTAAGTATAGACCATTCTGAATGGTGAGGTTTTAGATACTTTCACTCCTAAGTGTGGCATCAGGCAAGGAGACTCTCTCTTCTTATATTTTTATGCTGTGCATGGAAAAACTTTTGCATATCATTCAACAGAAGGTTTGGAGATCTATTCAAATTTGTAATGGTGGCCCCTTCATATCTCACCTTTTCTTTGCTGATAACTTGATCCTTTTTGGAGAGGCCTCTACTGCTCAAGCGTCTTTGATGAAGTACTGCCTTGATGAATTTTGTAATCTTTCTAGTCAAAAGGTTAGCTTCGAAAAGTCTTCTATTTGTGTTTCCCCAAACGTTAATGTTGATTTGGCGAACTCTGTTGCTACCATTAGTGGTTCCCCCTTCATGGCTTGTCTTAGTAAATATCTTGGTGTGCCCTTTATCCACTCTCGAGTCTCCAAAACTACTTATCAAGAGATCATTGAGAAAGTGCAGAAAAGACTTTCATCTTGGAAGTCTAATACTCTCTCTATGACTTGTAGGATTACTCTTATCCAATCTGTTACAGTTATGATCCCTCTTTATACTATGCAAACAACCCCCTGCATATCTTTATTTGTAACAAGTTGGATTAAATTAGCAAAAATTTCTTATGGGGGCACACTCCTGAGACAACCAAGACTCATCTAGTTAAGTGGGAGACGATGTGTAAACTAAAATGGTATGGTGGCTAGGGCATTAAAAAGTCTGCTTGCATGAACCAAGCTTTGCTTGTTAAAACTGGTTGGCGTCTCTTACAACATGAACAAGGTTTATGGGCGCAAGTCTTTAAGGCCAAATATTTGAAGCATAGAGGAGTCCTGGATGCAAAGGATTTGCAACATAAAGATTCCTCTATTGTTTGGCGGGGTGTGCTCTATGGATCTAAAGCTCTTGATCATGATATTCGATGGAGAATTGGTTATGAGGATGATGTCTTATTCTGGACTGATAATTGACTTAGTTGCGGTGTTCTTCGTTAATAGGCTACCATTGATCTTTCCGAGGAGCTATTACAAACTAAGATTAGTGACTTTCTGGATGATGGGGTTTGGGACACCATGTGCCTTCTAACCTGCCTGCCTGATAATATTGTCAAGCTGATTACTAATATTCATGTTGGGTTTAATGGGAGTGGGGTAGACAAACGTATTTGGCAATTCACCTCCAATTGTTGTTTTTCTGTTAAAACTGCTTATACCTCTTTGATGGAGGATAATAACCTCAAATGGAAATGACATTTCCTTTGGAAGTTAAAGATCACTCGAAGGTGAAAACCTTTCTTTGGGCTTTATGCCATAAAAAGACTCACAAATACCTAACGATATAAGAGAGGTTTCACCCATGTCGAAACTTGCCCGAGATGTCCCCACCTTGTGGAGTCCATTGAGCATTTGTGTAAGGATTGCCAAATTATCCACTCTATTTGGTGCAGGTTTGGTAGGAACAGGCCCAATATCTGTCACTCTCACATGGGGTTTAATGATTGGTTATTTTTGCAACTCCAATCTAGTAAGATTATTACCCATGACATGTCTTGGTACCTAGTTTTTTCGATCGCTTTATGGTTCATATGAAAATGGAGATGTAAGGTGATTTTTGAGCAAGGTTTTCTTATGCCCTCTAAGCCTTTGCATCTGATCCTCGATTATACCTTGAATTGGTATAGCCGTATAGGGCGCGAACTGAAAAAACAGGTTCTACAGAGCACACTATGGTCAATCTCCATTAGAAACCTCCTAAACCTAGTGCTTGCAAGGTTAATACAAATGAAAGTAGAATTAATGCCACTGGTCTTAGTGGTACCGAAGGTGTTTTATGTTCAACTAGGGCCTGGATCTAGGGTTTTGTTGTGAATTTGGGTGCATGACTCATCCTTGAGGCTGAATAATGAGATATTTTTTGGGGGCTTAGATTGACTTGGGACTATGGATACGGGGATGTGGAGATTGAGTGCGATTCTGGTGCTGCTGTCACTCTTTTAACTTCTGTTGCAGTCTTAACTCATCCTCTACATAGCATCATTTCCTGCTGTAAAATGAAGATTCGTGACCATTGGTGTTGCACAATTAAGTATATTTACCGTGAACAAAATACAGTTGTTGATGCTCTAGCTACTAGAAGTTATAATCTTGACTTTGGCCTCCATGTCTATGAGGAAACTCTTGATTTCCTTAAAGATATTCTTGATACGGATGCTAGGGGTGTTGTGAGGCCCCGTTCTTTTGTTTTGTAAGCCTTTTGTTTTTTGGGCTTCTAGCCCCCTTCTTACCGTATATTATTGGGGGAAGTTTTTTCCCCCTTATATTTTACTTTTACTACCTTTATAGTTCTTATATTTTTTGTAATTTCAAGTTTGATAAAAAAAATATTTCTTTTATATCTGAGTCTCTATAAGTGAGAGATAAGAGAAAAAAATCAGTGGATTAATCTAGTTGAAGAGAAAAAAGTATTGGGTGACATTTATTTTGTGCACTAAAATCATTGATGGCAGTATCAATGAGTTCTATTTGATGAGGAGAGCTTGTTGGTAGTTGTTTTCATTGGGTCAATAGAGAAAAATCCTTCCTATTTATTTTTGTGTTTATACATTGTTTTAAAAGTGTTTTTGATTGATAAATGAGTTTTTAGAGGTTATATATATATTAAACGAAAATAAGTTGAAAAACAAATTTCTTAACAAAAAAAAAAACCTTGATTTTTTAACTACCACTGCGGTGGTAGAATTCTGAAAAATTAAATAGCACATCATATGCATTTTTTATATAAAAAAATGGCCAGAGGCTTGAACCCAAGTCAAGCTCGCACATCATCCATGACCCGTCTGTCTAAGCTCTTAAACAAGTTGAAAAACCTAAATTACATTTGGTATAATGCTTCAATTCTACAATTGATTATTATGGAAAAACGTACAATTTCATAAATTAAATGTTTTTGCATAGAGCATGTAAAGTTCTAGAAATATAAAAGCATTTCCAATTGATTTCAAAGAACAAATTAAATTCAATGAATATATATTCAATTTAATCTTCTTTTATAAAAAAATCTTTCTTGAGTTTAAAGAAGAATAAAGATAAAATTTGAATCTGTAACAAATTTAAACATAATATTTTTTTAAAAAATATAATTTCTATGGAAAGTCTATTAAAAATGTATCCAACTTGCTTAAATGTAAAAGATAAAATATAAATTTATATGACAAAGCTAAATAATCATTCTTTTTTATCTGCCTCGAGACATATCTCGTGTTCACCAATTTTTTAAATATTATGTGAGAATAAAATTAAAGAAACTAAAAACAGAAAAAGTCACAGGGGCACTATGGTAGAAAACCAACTTAGCCGTAATCAACTAGGACAGAGAAGCTTGGAGAGAACCGAAGAAATCCATTTGGCTTTATTTTTCCCTCTCCGCCCCTCCACGTTTTCACTATTTGGACACAAGCAAAGCCGAGGCACACACAAGAGAGAGAAGCTCCGAAGAGAAAGACCAACGTGATACCTTCTTCGGAGCTTCCATTATCTAACCACAAAACAAAAGTTTCAATCTTTTAGGTTTTCTCACCATCAATCTCTCTAAAATTCCGAAATAAGGTATGTTTACTTTATATTACAGTTTCTATTTTTGTTTCGTTTATATCTTTTTATTCTAACGTAAAAATTCCAAATTTGGAAACCCATGCCAGGTTCTTGAGAAGTATTTGTTGTTGCAGCAGGACTTGTTCAGATTTTTTATTGGAAGTAATGGAATTTATTGTTTTGGCTAAAAGGGTGACTGGATTTTGGTTAAGAGGATAAGATGCCATCTGGGGTTCTTTTGAAACTGAATTTTGGATTAAGGAGAGCTATTGTTGGTAGAAATTCGATTCCTTTGGTGTCGAAGACTGCTCAATTTTCATCAAGGAGGTCTCTTTCTACGAGTTCAATGGCTGCTTCCAGTTCTAAAGCTGTCTTTGGTGATGTTCATATTGATGACATGATTGCCGCTTGTGGGAATGGATTGGAGTTTTCAAAACCCAGTGGTGTTTTTTTCTCTGATAGAACTCGTTCTAGCTGTATAAAAGCGAGTGTTAAAATGAGAAATAGGGAGTTGCCAAATAGTCGTTTGGTGTGTGGAAACTTTATGCTTGATGCAACGAGAGGGAATGGTAAGGCAAATAATTTAGATCTTGGACCGTTGTTGAAGAACTTGTATTCTTCGTCTTCTGTGTGTTTTTCTGCTGGGGCGGCTCAATATGTGTCATTTGATGGGAATTCTCGCGAGGAACAGCTAGAGGACTCCACTATGGTATCTGGCCAGTGCGTGCTCTTATCTTCTGTTTGATTCAATTATTTTTCTTTCTTTGCTAACTCATTTTAGAGTTATAACCTCATTAAAGTCAATCACAAGATCGTGCTACAAATGTTCTTTGTTTCCCTTTATTCCCAATGGGTTTGGCAGTGGTGAAACAAGGGTTCGGGACACTGTACACAATCTTGCAAATGAAATTAGGATTCTTAAAGGAGCCATCGTACAATCAATTATTTGCACAACATTAACTTCAGAAATACTGTTGATGACAGAAACTTGAAGCTGCTCTCTGGATCATGTTACTTGCCACATCCTGACAAGGAGGAGACCGGTGGGGAAGATGCTCACTTCATATGTGAAGGTGAACAGGCTATAGGTGTAGCAGATGGTGTAGGAGGCTGGGCAGATGTAGGCGTCAATGCAGGGGAATTTTCTCGTGAACTTATGTCCCATTCCGTAAGTGCAATTCAAGAGGAACCCAATGGTTCCATTGACCCAGCCAGGGTATTGGAGAAGGCTCACGCAAAAACAAAAGCTCAGGGTTCTTCAACGGCCTGCATCATTACCCTCAAAAGTGAGGTATGATCTTCTTTAACAGGTGAAATTACACCCAGCTACTTTCTTAATATTATAATTGATGGAATGTTATGGCAGGAATTACGTACTGAATATTGTTAACACAATCTAATGAGCTCGGCTATATGCATATGGTGCTTTGGCTATTGTTTTCAGTCAGAATCAGTGGTTCAATCTTCAAGGCACTTATATTCCTTACTTTTTCCTTGAAGAATGGAAATTTTATCCATGAAACTAATGTAATGGAGATGGATAGTCCATTTCTGTGTTTGATAATGTGAAGTTTCAAAAAGTGGTAGCATTTTGAAGCTCAGGGGTTTTAGTTTGTTTCAATTTCAGACTCTCTGATAACTACAATCCTTGTAAGACAATACAATTACTTAATTCTATATCTAGGAGATAAAAGCAAAGGCCTCCCTTGTTTCATGAAGTCATCATAAACAAAGTCTTTGTACCTTTCAATCTCTTTGTGGTTTGGAATGCACAAAGAAACATCTCTTTGACTGTCAACTTATGGTGAAGATTGTTACTAGACTGGCCTTTTATATTTCCGTGCCTGTATTTAACTATTTTTAATTGCTTCGTCAATGATTGCTTTATTAAGTAAGCACCAAGTGAAAGTTACTGCTCAAGACTATGTGGTCTTATATGGACATCTTCCCTCAGGGAATACATGCTATTAACCTGGGAGACAGTGGATTCATGGTGGTGAGAGATGGATGTACTATCTTCCAATCCCCAGTGCAGCAGCATGGTTTCAATTTTACATATCAACTGGAAAGTGGCAATGGAGGTGATCTACCCAGCTCTGGGCAGGTCAGTTACTCTACTCTCTCTCTCTTTTCATTTCTGTTTTGTCTGTGCGTGTTTATAAGCTGAGTTGTATTGTAGCATGCTTTCACGTGTAACATATGTCTAAATGTTTGCAATTCAAACAAATCATTCCTGGGTTTGCTATTATCAGTTTCTATCTAAATTGATCTTAAATATTGTTTGTTCATAAGTTACCACATTACAATCTTTCATAAGAGCTAAATCAATGTTACGAATTTAACTTGGTTGTTGCCTGGAACTCTCTGTAATAGGTCAATTACCCCCCTGCTTTGAAGCCTCAAGGCAAATGAGTCAGTTAAGATTTTGAATGCAAAAGTACTCTTTCCCAATGTCTGACTGACATGTGTAGTATGGGCACTAGATGTCCTTTTTCCCCCTCAAAATTATTAGATACTGATTTGATTTTAATTCAAAGAGTAACCCATGTGAAATTTGAACAATGACTGTCCTGACCCGAGCATCCTTCTGGGATTAATGGCCTCAGGTTTTTACAATTCCTGTTGCTCCTGGTGATATCATTATAGCTGGGACAGATGGATTATTTGACAACTTATATAACAATGAGGTTACTGCTGTTGTGGTGCATGCTATAAGAACTAGATTAGGACCTGAAGCAACTGCTCAGAAGATTGCAGCTTTGGCACGTCAGCGAGCATTGGACAGGAACCGGCAGACACCATTTTCCTCTGCAGCTCAAGATGCTGGGTACCGATATTATGGAGGCAAACTCGATGACATCACTGTCGTTGTGTCATATATAACAAACTATGCCAATATGTGATTCTGTCTTCTCCTTCATGGCTACACTGTGTTCATTGACATGGTTCAAGTGCTATTAGTTCTGAGTTTTTGATGAGAAACCATGTTAAGAAAGTTCTTTATAATGGCGCACTATGTTCCTTTTACCACCTCAGTTTTGATGAATGCAGCTTTGCATTTCCCTTTTCTTCCTCAGTATGCCATGAATTATTTTATATATGATTGAAAGGTTCTTAGAAACTGTTGAAGGATGCTAATAGCATCCAGCCATACTCACATTAGGGTTTCTCAGAAACAGGTCATCTCTATATATACCAAAATTGTTTGTGAATTACTGTCGCAAATGACTGAGCTAGGAATTTTAGGTAATCTGTCACGAATTCTGGTCCAGGTACCATCCTACTAGTAAAGGTATCATGCATGGTGATTAATCAGAGTCTACCTGAGCTCTTACATTCTTGGTCTTATGGCAAAACCAATTGCGAGTCTTTCACTCTCTGCATCACAACAAAACATTATTACCGATCAGCATTCCATTTAGAGAAACTGTGGAAACAGAATAAAAACATCATGGTGCTGTCATCTAACTGATAAGTGAAGCAGAATCAAAGAAATATCTCCGCGCATGTTTTGAATTGCCTTATATTTCAAACAGGCGTGAGAAGCCACCAACAGAATTCAGTTCTGAAATTTCCTTGCTCCCCCCCAGTATCCGTTCATGGTGCTACCACATTCTCAGATGTTCTTTTTACTGTATATTGATTTCAAAACTGTCAATCTTACTTTTTTAGCGGAATGCTTTATTTTCATTCTTCCTACATTCAAAAATAAAAGCCTGTTGTCTGACGCCCCTGTTTACAGATCAATTTGTAACGATTATGATATAATTCCCCTACCTTTGGACATGAAAATTTCGATCAACTGGGCGAAGCAATCAACACCCTAAACCTTTCAACCACTAGGAAGAAACATGATTTTATACATATCCAAACCTGTGTAAAAACTTATTTCATTGCATGAAACAGATGACGTCCGAAACATAGATTCCAAACATAGAGAGATTGAATTTAAAAGCATAAAAACATGACACTGCATAGAAGGAGCATTTATTTGCTTGGACAAGGAAAATGGCTGGAAACTAGTCAAATTAGAGCTTCCACACTTTCCTTAAAGCTCTTCTTCGTTTCCCTTCATCACCTTTTCGATCTTGATCTTCTGTTTTCTCTTCTCCTCTTCCTCTTGTAAGTTCCCTCTCCCTCTCAGCTTCTTCCTGTTCTCTCTTCTCCTCTTCCTCTTTTCGTCTCTTTTCTTCTTCTCTCTTCCTAGCTTCCTCTTCATCCCTCTCCCTCTCCTCCTCTTCCCTCTCCCTCTCCTCCTCTTCCCTCTCCCTCTCCTCCTCTTCCTCCTCCTCCACCTCCCTCTCTCTCTCTTCCTCTCTCATCGTAGCTTCCTCTTCCTGTTTTTCCTTTTCAATTTCTCCCTTCATTTTCTCGTCTTCCTCCTCAGCACAAGAAGTGCAATCCAATATCAGTGCGTCTTCCTGAGCATTCAAAAGCTGATCCATTGTGGTGTTAGTAACACTGAATGACACGGCCAGAATGCTTCTGTCTACCATTCGGAGGATTGAGCTCTTCCCAGTCAGAAACTGAGGATGATTTCTCTTTGTTGATGAGCTGAACCCCATGAAAACAAAGGAGTCATTGTTGAAAGACATTTGAGCCATAGGATGGAACCTGGATACTGCAAAAACATCCCCTTCCTTAACCTTAAACCTCATGTTTTTGCACTCTGATTCATTTGCTGTGCCGGGACAAACCACTCGAATCATCCCTTGCCCGTGTAGCACCACTGCAATCTCAGTAGCCATTGGATTCCAATGCGGCCCCATCATGGATCCCTGAATGGAAATGCTAATGAGAACACTAGCCAGTGATTACCAGATTCATTCTAACCCACGCCATGAGAGCAAGGCTTACAATAAATCTGTATGTGGAGGGAGGCATTACCTTTGTCAGGTGCACCATGAAGATACCAATGTTGGAATCCCTTAATGATTTCAGACTCCATTTGTCCACTGTCAGACTCCACCCATTACAATTCTCAAAATCCGGGTCAGCATCTAGAATGTTGAACGTCTTTGTTTCCTTGGTTTTCTTATGTTTGTTGCCGATATCATACAAGGAGTCATCTTTGCCACCTGCAAGGGAATTTACCAGTTGATCTTCCAATTTCCAAAGTGCTGAATTCTGACCTTCTGTTACTGCGTGCACCACTGGTGGCGGCTTTGGCGCACTGGCTATTTCCTCCAACACTTCTTCAGGGACCTGGATAAACCAATTTTGCAGTATATACAACTCTCAGAATTTGAAACTTTGAAGCACGAAGCCATGCAGAGGTGTAATAAAGCACCTCCCTTGTCGACTAAGTCGAACAAAAGTAATAGAATAAAAAAAATAAAATATGTTAAACTTGCTTTGTCTGTTTGAATAGTTGATTTATTAATTAAAACGTTTTTTTATTTAAAAATATATTAAAATAATTTTTATTTTAAATAAATTTCGATATTAGTACATCTGATATAAAAATACAGAAAATAATTTTGATTTTTAAAAAATTCATAGCTTTTACTACAAAGCCCAACATGCACGCCTAAATCAACTTTTTTCCAGCCCTATCTGTAGTTAGAAAATAAAATAAAATAAAAATTGTCAAGATTGCTAGAACACATAAAATTATTGAAAACAATTATATATATATATATATTCTTGTAGTTGTTTTGATAAATTACACACAAAATATTGATCGAAAGTAAAATGCCAAGTTAACTGTTAATCATACCTTAAAAGCAGCATTAAGGATTTTCCCATCAAATCCAAGGACCAGATCGTTGATGCTACTGTATGCTCCAATTGATGGATCCTGCATTTATACTTAACATCAGAAAATAACAGCAACAATAATTAATAAAGAGGTAGATTACAGCTCTCTTCAAAATATTTGTATTTACACAAAAATAAAAGAAAGGTGTGAAGAATCATCCCGTACATATATGCCCTCATCTGTATTGGAAAAGATGGCATGAATCCTCATCTTCTCTCTCTCCGGATCCAGGTTACTTTGCACACAAAAAACAGAGCCTGCCGGCAGCCTGCAGACATCTCCTCTTCGTAAGTTCATCCTCTTCATTTCCTTTCCACCATCAGTCCACCTCAACTTCCCGTTCCCTGAATCCAGAAATAAATAAAATAAAACACATTTTCTTTTGAAAAAGCATATTGCTGGATATGGTTGTTCTGGTCCAAGCACCATTGGTGAGCTCAAAAAACTTACCTGTGTGCACGTAGAAGACCATGTCAGCATGGAGAAGCACAGGAAGCAGCAAGGAGTCAGGCTCCAGTGTGATGAATTGAATGTGATATGGCCCTTTTGTTCCAGCACTAATTTCAGCAGATGAAATCTCTCCATCTTCTGTCACCACCAAAGACCTTCTGTTTCCTCTCTCCACCACATAGGGTCTCACCCCATCCTCGCTCAACGCCGCCACATGAGAGACAGAGACCAGGAAACCCAAAAGCAAGAGTGATATCAGTGATGGACATGACACTTTTTGCAGCATTTTTTGCTATGGAAAACGAGAAATTAATGAGCTCAAAGGTAACCACTGATTGGATTAGTTATAGCCGTGATGGTGATGATGAGAGCGAGGAGCTACGTGCCATTAATTTGGACACGTATATGTTTGTGGAATTACGTGGCAGTTGCTTGAATGAAGGCCGTGTTTTGCAGAAATCCTTTTTAAAATATTTGATTTTTTTTTAATAAAAAATGTACTTTTTTTTTTTGTCTTCAACTCCTTTTAATGTTTTAATTTCAAAATTTATTTCTAGTCAGTAAAATATTATTTTAATATATTACTAAATAAAAAATATCTCAAAAAACAATCTATAATATACTCTCAAACAAATTTGAAATCTTCTTGCTAAAATACAAAGTTTTTATCTTTTATTTTAGGAGGAGATCATGATTTGCTCTAAATGGTTGTGTAATGTTACTTAGTTTCTTACTTTTCCTTGTGAAGAAAATTAAGATAACAATTAATTTTGCTCAATTTGAATTTTATGGATCTAAACTTAAAATTGTTGATTGAAGAGAATAAAATAAAAAAAAAATACCAATATTTTTAGATGGATTTGAGTAGCCAGGCTTCCTTGGATAAATTATATTTGCTTCAAAGTATTTTTCTAGTTGTCGTTGCCAATCCCATTTTATTTTAATGAAATTTACCAAGTTTGGATTTAAAATAAGGATATGAAAATTACTAAGTTTGAATTGAAAATAAGAACTGTATATCTCGCACGATCTTGGTTAGTTGTTTTATTTATTTGATTGAATCTTCCTCTAATATCCTATTTGGTATACTATCATTATTTTCCTTGACACGATCTTGGTTAGTTGTTTTATTTATTTGATTGAATCTTCCTCTAATATCCTATTTGGTATACTATCATTATTTTCCTTGATGTTACGCTATTTTGTTAAAGACAAAACCCTCCCAATTCCACGTGTCATCCTTTTAAAAAGGAAGTCTTCATAATCATCCATGTAAGCCTTACCTAATTTTGATTAATCTTTTTATCTCAGTCATCTTGAGAGCTATTATCCTTTCTAATGTCATAACCAACCACCCTCCTCCTGCTAGACCATCACAACTCCCTCTACCTGAAAACCTTGCCCTCAAGGTGAGGGTATGTGTTTTCGAGCCAAGTTTCTTTAACCTGGTCATATCTTTCCATAACACTATATATTCATTTCTAACTTTCTCCTTATGATTTCACTTTATCTTTCCAAAATCTCCACTAGTTCTAGTGTGGTTTTCTCTTTAGAAACAAGTATGGACAACGATAGTTTGAAAATTCATCCCTTCCCATACCTTTTCCTTAAGAGTGAGATGTGAAAAGTATTATGGATTCATTCTTCCTCATGTAAATCCAGTTGATAAACCACCTCTCTGACCTTTCTTGTGATTTTAAATGACCAGAAATATTTATAGACTAGTTTTATTTTATTTTGTGTTCTCTACATGCTAGATTGTTTAAATAATTGAAGTTTTAGGTAAACCCACTCATCTTCTTCAATACTTATTTCTTATTTGCTATTATCTATAAATTTTTTTTCTTTCTTATGCCTTCTTAAGATTGTATTGTATGGCTTTGTAGTTGCCATGTTCTCTTTTGTAAATGTGAATTTATTGTTTGATTAGTTGTTGACCCTGGAACATATCTTGTTATGCTTAAGGGTGGATAACCATAATTAGCTTCAAATAGGGTAGTTTTAATGGAATTATGATAATTGGTACTATAACTATAATTACTATTATTTCTTGGGGTTGTCTCCCACATAACACCTTAGGCAACCTTATAGGGTCTTGTTTATTGCTTTGGTTTGAATGTTATTCTGAGGGTGGTAAGTAGTGGATATTAGTAGCTTAACCCTTTGAATCTTTAACAACTCCCTCTAAAACTTGCTAGTGAAGGTAAGATCCTTAGCGGTAACTATACTGTCTAGCAAACCATGCAGCTTTATTTTATGTTGAGAAAACTATTAAGCTATTTTTAATGCAATGTAAGGATGAGATAATGATATAAAATGAGAACATTTTGTCAATTTGTCTACCACTACGAGTATGGCTGAATGTTAATGTGATTTAGGCAAACCTTCAACAAAATCCATTGAGATAGATGACCATAGTTTGGTGGGAATTGGTAGGGGTAGTATGAACACAAAGGGTTTTAAATTCTCCCCTTTGACCTTTTGGCATACTTCATAATTTCTTACATAATTTTGTTTGTTAGACTTCATCCCTATCCAAAAGAAATTCTTCCTATCCCTCATAAATGCTTTTTGATACATTGTGCATCCAAATATCAAGCAATCATGTATGTAATTTAATGTTGCATCCTTGATAATATTGAATTGGTTTAGATAAATTCTAACTTTATAATATATTATTCCCTTTCTTATCTGATACTTAAATGAAATATTGTCATGAGATATTATATCAGGTTCCTTTCCTAACAAACACTAATGTAGAGTTAATGTATTAAATAACATATTTTATAAATTTTTATCTGTAAAATATAAAAAATTATAAATGTTAATTTAAGACATAATTTAAATAAAAGAAATATGTATATTGAATTTAGTATTTGTTTCATTAATGGAAAAAGGACATTTGGATTTCATATTAACACTTGTTAATGAAATTAAATCTCCATAAAAAAATATAAAAAGGTTATATTATATATATTTTTTTATAATTAAACTGAAGACACCATTGAGCTAAACATAATATAAAATAATTTATCAAATTATTTTTATGCATAATATTTTGTTTTTTTAATCTTGACACCTAGGTGCTTCTTCCTTTCAATATATTCAAATATGTTCGTTAGACTTCTTTATTTAGGTTTAAGATTAAATTTTTAAACATAAAATTAACTTATATGAATAGGTCACGTGAAATGTACATACAAAAA
This sequence comes from Salix purpurea, assembly GCA_027405865.1. Lineage (NCBI taxonomy): Eukaryota > Viridiplantae > Streptophyta > Magnoliopsida > Malpighiales > Salicaceae > Salix > Salix purpurea. The sequence continues at coordinate 9,216,657 of JAOWLH010000011.1, forward strand.
CTCAACCTGCTAATTAAAATTATATTAAATTAAGATAATTAACAAAAAAATCATATCATAAGAGATCTATTATTGTATATACTTTCCATGTTTCAACTTTTAATTGATATGTAATCAATTTATGCAATCACTAATTGATCAATTCATGAATTCAATATAAATAGAAACAATCAACATACTCTTATTGTGTGGTAGTTCTCATCAGACTCTCTCTTATGGTCTTATGGTATAGAGCTTTAACTAGATTTCAACTCTTTTATCCTACTCCACCCTTCTCCTTTTCAACACCTTGATGATCACCATCAAGGTTTCATCCACCTATTATCTCATCTGGAACCTTCACGAGAGTCAATAATTAATAAGATATATTGATGGAATTATAGTACAACCACCTCAATTTAAACCTGTTAGCTCTCATATACTAAATGATAGACACATAACATGGAAAGTTTTTTTTACCAAAACCTTAGCCTATTTCTCTCCTTTCTCTTCGAAGAGACCATGGCTGAGGTAATCGGTCTTTCTAGCTTACATGAAGTATACTTTTAACCATTGTTTAACAATTGTTTAAAAGCCTTTGAAACCATTCTAAAAAACAATATTCAATTAATGAAGTGCAACACATGAACTAAATGTATTTAAGCCCAAACCTTAGAGGTATACTATGACAAACTCTATGTGATTGTTCGACCTATTGACGATATTGATAAGGTGCATTAGTTTTTCTGCGGCCTCAATTATGGTTTCTTGATCTTCTTTACTATATAAATACCCATCCCTCCTATGTTTTACCATTTTTTTATCTAAAGCTAAGAGATTTGATGTTTTTTAGAAGTTGTTTTAGCCTTATGTGCTTTCTAGTATGACATTCCTTAATATAGATTATGGTTTTGAATGATCAAACTAGTGAAACTTTTCCTATAACTTTAATGGATGAACCTATATCCATGACCACCTTTCTTCCAAAAAAAAACAACACTTTTAATCATACTAGAAAGCCTATAGGGAATGATGCCTCCCTACCCAGTACACATACTTGTACCCTATTTGTTATCCTAAATATTAAATTCATAGATATCATGGTTGTTCCTCTTCTAACCAAAAATCTTATCGCAATTAGTAAATTGATGTCTTATTTCTCCTTTATTAGTTACCTTTATTGATAATCTTTCTTTTTATTTAGAATCGTCAAACATTAAGAGTGACAATTGATAAGAGAGATGAAAGCTTATATATATAACATGACAATTCATCTTTTATTTATGCATGTTTCACATAATGTATACATGTTTGCTTTGAACATGTTAATTATTATGTTATATCCTACTTAAGTAAAAAATACATATTTATCTTACTTCATTATTATCCTATTTAACAATATAGTACATATAAACTTGTAAAAATCATTCATTATCAAAATGAACGGTTTCACCGACAAGTAGTATTGTAATATTCAGTTAATTGAGATAAAACCTATCCATACTGCAAGCAAAGTCTTGGCCTAGCGGTCTAGAAGGTACTTGTCCCTTCTCTCACCCCAGGTTCAAATCCTGTCATGCACGTTTGTCACCCCCGCGGTGCCTTACCTGCTCACTGAGCTTCTAGAATGTTCAGTGGACCCAGGGATTAGTTATGGTCCGTGCAAGCTGACCCGGACACCTTGATTATAAAAAAAAAAACTTATCCATACTCGCATTGTTGGTTCTCAATAAATGTCTGTTAATGGTCCTCTCTTTTCAAATCCAATTCTTTATCGGTTTCTCATTGGCATACTCCAATACGTGAATATTGTTCATGATGCCAATTATATGGCTAATATCTGTATGCTCTTCCCAGTGATCATTTTCTTGTCGTTTCAAAGACACCCTCCATTTTGGCATTTCTTTTCGACCATCTACTACTTCTGGTTCCCTAATGGCGTGCTGTGATGCTGACTGGGCATGTTGTTCCACCACACCTTCATTATTCTACCTCTGGCTACTCTAGTTATCTTGATGACGATGTCGTTTCATAGATCGAGTACTATGAAGCAACATACTCTATCATCTTATTCCAACGATGAATTCGAGTATCATGCTCTTATGCACACTGCAGCTGAACTCGTTAGGATCACACATCATCTTCGTGACTTCTAGCTAGGCTCCTATATCAAAATGACATCTTCTCTTATGTGACACCAAAAATACCATTTCTTTAGCACCATCTCCGTGTCTCTCAAAAGGGCCAACCATGGTGAATTAGACTACAATTTTCTTCTAGAACTTGTTGTTGCTGGCAAACTTCAAACGCAGCATGTTCCCTCTAACCCTGGAGGTTGTTGACTTCTTCATCAAAAATATTCCCTGATGTCTTTTTGAATTTTTAAGACCTAAGTTTCATGTTCATTCTAATCTAACGCTTAGCTTGCGGGGATGCTAAGGATACTTTGTGTGTGTGTGTGTGTGTGTGTGTGTGTGTGTGTGTGTATAATCAATTTATGAATTCAATATAAATAGAAACACTGCGGTGGTTCTGATTAACGAACCCTCTCGTGAAATGTATATCGGCCTTGTTTCATCTTGAAAAAAATATGAAGAAAGAGAAATGTTTTCTAACCTCGATGACTATGACGCTTAAAAACTATTTGCGTAGTGGATGATCTGAGTGGGTCATTTCATCAATACAAGTGGCAAAAGAAACAGCATCAAGAGGTAACTTTCCCTGAAAACCAAATAACACTGTGATCTTAACTAGACTGCGGTTCTTGATGGTCCCCATGGTAGCAATGAAATTAAAGACAGAAACTAGCAGGGGCCACGTCCAAAACGTGAAGGGAATCACATGAAAACTTGAATAATTGTGGTCATGATTAAGAAAACTGATTGAATCATACGGTATTTTTCAAAGCAAAATCAAAATATCCCACGGATCCTTTCCCACATGAATGAAAAAAGGACATGTTAAGGATTGCTGCTTGTAAAATAGAAGATCCGCTACTTTTGAATGACCATTCACTGCTTCATTAGTGAGTGTACAGAGACTGTCTTTGTTCATGAATGGTTACAAATTGGAATCTCAAACCCTAATTTTTGTATGCTACAAGCTGCCCTTTCTTCTATCGCTCGCGTGAGTTCCGTGTGCTTAAGAGCCTTAATACCCAAGAATTTGACTTGAACCTTCTTATAAAATACTCATAAGTACAGTCCAATGTTAATTACGAGTTCAGGAAAAATATTAATGAAACATTTAAGGATGTTAAAGAATGCTGCTGCCTCGTATTGGAATTTCTTGTACTACCAAGGAATCGTTGGATTTTATTGTATTGTATACTTTTAGTAAATTGTCATTTTCAAAGTACGATGAATATGTTTCCTACTTCATAAGAATATCAGCAGTATAATTTATATGATTTCGCTACGATCAAAAGGTTTTCCGGCGATTTGATTACCGGAAAACTCTATAAAGAAAAAGAAAATAATGGACACCATTTTAGATTGTAACTAGCGAAGCTATTCTAACTCTCTCTCTCTCTCTCTCTCTCTCTCTCTCTCTCTATATATATATATATATATATATATATATAAAAGAGTTGCGTATGGAATAAGTTTAATAAAAAGAGTCGTTTTACGAGTGATCAAGTACAAAAAAAACCTTTAAAAACAAATAAACAAAATGATATAATTTGATTTTAATTTTACGGGGTTGAAAAAACATTAAATAATAATAACTAATAAACAAAAACAAGCAGAGAAAGTGTATCGGTTTACTTTTTTTTGGATGTGATGAAATTTTATACTCTAAAAAGCATATTTTATAAATCTAGGTGAGCAAGTAAAACTTTGATTGTTCTAGGTTTTTACAAGAGATACATACTCTGATTCGAACTCGAGATTTAATATGCAGATCGTAAGCACTTTATCATCACGCTACGTCCTTTAAAGATTGTGTGTGTGGATTTATCCGCAAGCCTAACTCATAAAATGATCTAGCTCGTTCGCCTAGCCTTTTATTTTCTTATTTGAAAGTTCTATATGACTCGTTATTTGTTAATCCAATTTTTAACGACCAATGGTCATCGGAAAATCAAGCTGTATGAATAAAGAAAATTAATTTATAATCATTTTTCTATTCAGAACACAAAGAAATACTTTAAACGCCATGAAAAAAAACCCATACATGGGCTAAAAAGACCCAAAAATCACACAAGAACCCAAAATCAATCTACAAAAAAAAAAACTGAGTTCAAATATGTTTTTTTTAAGCAAGATCAATTATATCAATGGAACTCTCCTAATTGAATGTCATCTTTTGATACCAAGATGAAAATTATATCTGTGGTTGGAATAGGTGTCAACTATGATTTTCTCTCCTTAAGAATGGACTTTAGTGACTTTAATTTTCTCTCTTCTCTCCTATCAAAGAATGGTAAATCAAGAAATGAAGTTGTGGAATAAAATCAACTTTTTTGAAATCTTAGAGATTAGAGGAAACTTATATTATTTCAAAGGTTATAAGGACTATAATGAACATTTAACAGAAGCTCAAAAAAACCAATAATTTCCTCGTCCTTTTTCGCTTGCATCCCCTGTCTTTTAATTTTACAATTTCTTAACAAATCAAGCTAGTTAGATCTTCAATTTTGTCCATTAAAGGTAAAATCATAATAGAAGTCCGCATTGTGCAACGAATCCTAATCTATAGTGATGTGAAAAAAAATACTTTACCCTGTTTTGTTAAGTAAGCTTAAAGTGAATAATTTGCTAAATTAGATGGAAGATTGCTGGTTTAATTCCTACCAGCAATTAGTGATAAGTACATATATTTTCTCACCATACGTATCTCGAGATGTATTCATTAATTAGAAGATTTTTAATTTTAATCAACACATAAATAAATCAAGAGATAATCAGTATCGCCCATACGACAAGCAATTAATTAGCATCCTCTCAATCAACAATTAATTTCTCCCTGTTGTGGACGAGTAGTAATAGGATTGAAACTGTTGCTAGCTGGTATGCTCTTCTCAGCTGTCATCCCACCACCACTAGCCTCCCTCCTTTCTCCTCTTTCTTTCTTGGTGCCTTCCATTAAACCAGTAACATTGCAGCAATTCTTTATTGAGGGAATTAAATGTATTCTCCAAATGGGGTTTGTTTTCCTATTAACTTAGAGCGTTTTAAAAAATAACTGAAATTTTAATTCAAAAAATAAAGAAAATAAACAAACCCTTGTTATATCCATTTGCACTTTATTTTCCTTTTCCGCTTAAATGACCAGAATTGTTTAGGGGAAAAAATTAGAAGAATTATCTTCTTATTTCTAGAAATTAGAAATTGCTAAGCTTTTAATAAACAAGAGAATAGCCAAAACGTACAGTATAAGGGGGAGCAGCATTGGATCCCTTGGAAATGTTTCCATCAAAGATGTAAAAGAAATCTAATTAAAGAGGCACACAATAAGCTTTGATTACGACATGACTGCCTACTTCACACACACAGCTAAAATTTAAATCATCCTTTTGTTAGCATGCAAAACCCTTTCTCTTGGTACCTTCTAAAGTTGTATATCACGATGATTTCCCTCTTTCTTTTTTTTTAATTATTAGTTTGAGGAAAGCTATTTTTTATTTGAAAATAATAATATATATTTTATTTTAAAATTTATTTTTGGTACTGGTATATCAAAAAAATAAAAAATAAAACAAAACTATATTACCACAACAGATATTTATCGGTTTTTCATCATCATCATCGATCAATCAATCAATCAACGATAAATCAGAGCACCACTAACTTACACGAGAACATATTCTCTTCCTTTTCTTTTCTTTCTAGTTTCTTTTTCCTTACTTTCCCTTGGCCGCCAAACCCGTATAAAATAAATCCTACGTGGGAGTGGTCTCTACGCGCTCATGACGACTCCACGTACACGTAAGAGTTTAAGAAAAGATAGATTGATTAACTCGACCCTCAAACCTTCGATCCATGCATGGGCATATCCGACAAAAAGACTTCAAGTGGGGTCCTGCAAAGTCAGCCATAGCCAATGAGATCAGATATCATGTCAGTATTGGACCCCACTTCGGCAGCACAGCTGGTCATATTTCTCGTCAACAAGAACTACACAAACTTTTGTGTTTACTTTTCTTCTCATCCACTCCTATGGTACGTGAATGAACATTTGCTTTGATTTTCTTTAGAATAACGGTTTGTGTTTGCGCCGTGATCTCTGGTGAGGTTTTTTTTTTTTTTTTTTTTTTTTTTCAAATATATATATATATATATATATATATATATATATATATATATATATATATAGTGCCATTGCATCGTATCTTTGCCCATCGTCGGAATTTCTCGAAGCATGGAGAGCAAGAGATGCTTCTCCAATATATGATTTTTTGTGATCAATCAAGAACTAAACTGAAATATTTGCAAGCAATAAGATTATTATTAGCTGTTAAACACAATACTTCCATAGCTAGTAATAAATATAATTCTTTTTGTTGAGATTGGTGTATAAAATAAATATATAAAATAATAGAGCATTTTTTCTGCTTGCTGAGAGAGAGAGAGAGAGAGAGTTGAATTAACTCATGATGGTTTCTTCGATTATCTTAGAGGATTGGACTGCTCAGAAGTTGAAGTATATTCCATTACAGAGGGTACAGTTGTCTTCCCAAAGGTACCTCTGCTAAGAATAGAAGGACCAATTGCTGTGAGTACCATCAAACTGGTTTTTCCTCTATTTTCTTGTTCACGGTTTACCATGCACCTTTTTCTCTCTCAAGTTGATATTATTCATTTAATGATGTTGTAGGTGGTGCAATTGCTGGAAACCCCATTAGTTAATCTTATCAATTATGCATCATTAGTGGCTACAAATGCAGCTAGGCATCGATTTGTTGCTGGAAAATCAAAAATTCTTCTTGAGTTTGGGCTTCGACGGGCTCAGGTTGCTTACTGTATTTTGATTCTTTTTTATGTTATAGTGCTGGCTTGAGTTATCTTTAGTACGTACAAGAAAAATGAACACTCTATTAAGAAATTGAACATCTAACTAGCTAATAAAAGAAAATTAAAGTTGATATTAAAATTACAATGCAAGATTTTAAGGTTCGATCTTTAAATACTTGTATATTTTATTTTTTTTAAATTATTTTTGACATCGACACATCACATATTCTAAAACCATCAAATTTTTAATTTAAAATAAAAAAAATATTTTTTTTTCAAAAAGGTTTTTGAAACACTATGAAAAAAGAATTGAGCTGAATTTATTTATTGTTTTTCTTTTTGTCAAATATTGAAATCTAAGCTGGAGGTGTGACTTTTTGGGCATGTTGGGAACGACAAAATATGTTTTGTTCGATAAAATATTCCATTCAATTATTTGGACGGTTTGCATTGTGAGATGTACACGAAAAATGCATTGTCATTTTATTTTTTTTCAAGTCTTCAAACTCTACTTTATAATGCTTTCTTTATTCCGAAATAATGTGTATTTCTTTTGGCTATCTGTTCATGACTTTTGTGGGGACGACCAAGTTATGGATCTTTAACGCCCGCAATTTGACCTCTTGGACAAAGTTATGCTTTCTTTTTCTTTCTTTCCTGTTAAGAAAAAAACATCTATTTACGTCTATAATTTGATCAATCGTTCAATTTTATCCTTATATTATCCACCAATAAGTAGCTTTCGTTAGATCTTCCTGTTAAAATGTTCTCTTCAGTTAAAGTCACCTCAACTAATTTAACAATATATAGTCTAGCAAAGATTATCAGTAGGTGTAAATGGGATAGAATTAAACGGCACAAGGTACAAGCTGAATAAATCTTTCAACAAGGGGATGAAATTAAACAATTTCATAAAACACAAGGATAAAAATAAGGGGTTTGCTTTGTTTTCTTTTCCATTCACCTGAGTTTATTTAGGAAGCTAGGAAGTGCTGTTTTTCTAGAGATCCATTTGAAAGTTTTTGGATGAATCCATTTCAAAGTCTAAAGTAGACCCTGAACTGTTCGTGTCTTTAAACTTTAACTCTACAGAGTAGGCATTGCTACAACTTTTTTTCTTGAATTTTTTGAGACAAAAACATGCAAGATGCTCTATATGCAATCCCCTTTGATGTTTTCTCTTTTCCTTTACCTTTCTGGACATGCATGAAGCTCCTTATTTGATGAAACCTTGTATCATGGGGCTGGAGAAAGTGATTGTAGTCAAAATGGCTATCTAACTGGCAACTTGACAATTTTCTTACCATGCCTGAGGTCTACAAACAAAGAAAATCAATTTTCACAGCTGAATTATTATATTTTTCCCATATCATTTCTTAGAATAGAAGCTTAGTTAATCATCAGCTCCACATCATTGAACAGAAACAAAATAATTGAAGCCTGCAAGATGGCTTTCACCATAGCTATGTCAAGAACAGTACCAGAACAGCTGAGCCAGGAAAATAAACTGCGAATCCTGAAAAAGGCTAAAGGCAAAGTAGTGACTTGAGTTACAAGCTTCAATTATTTGGCCACACATGCCTCTCATGGATAACCATGCCATCATATCCCATACATACAAGCAGAGAAAAAAAGCCAGTATTCATAACCACCAAAAGCCCCCTCTCCCCTTTCATTTCCCACTTTCTAAGGCAATCGAAACAAATTAAAGAGAGTTTCTAACACAGAGGGGCTACTTACCTTTGTGTTCTCAGCTATGAAAGTTCCAGTTCCCTCACCACAAAACAACAGCCGCAGCACCAACCAATCTCAAAACCCGAAACCAGTTTCTTGCAACAACACCAGCAATAACAGCAGGAACATCAGCTTTAGCCCCAGCAATCCAAGCTTGTGCTACGAACCCACTTCGGTTCTTGACTTGCGTAGAAGTCCAAGTCCCGCACGAGCTGGCAAACCGGCCTCTGCAACCGATCCTCTCGAGTGGGAGGATCATGTCCTGCAAACTTTGGATTGGGATTCTATTATGAGAGAGCTGGACTTCCATGATGATTCTGCTCCTGCTCTCATCAAGAATTTTCCACAATTCGGTCCTTGCGGTGAGCCTCAAATCCAAATCCATAACCTTCCTGAGTTCACTGCATCTCAACAGATTGATGCTACTCAGTGTTTTCACTCTGAGTTTAATGATATGTACATTAACTCTATCCCAACTCACAATTTGACTTCTCTTGATTTGTCCCATAGTTTCCATAACAATACCGGAAATTGGAATGTTGGTTTTGATTTCATTCAAGAGCTTATCAAAGCAGCAGATTGTTTTGACTCAAACGAGCTACAACTTGCTCAAGTGATATTGGAACGGCTCAATCATCGCCTTCAATCACCAAACGGTAAACCACTCCAAAGAGCCGCTTTTTTCTTCAAAGAAGCTCTCCAGTCTCTCCTCACAACTGGATCAACAAGGCCTCAAACTAATCCTGTAGTCCCTTCATGGTCCAATACTGTCCAAACTATAAGGGCTTACAAGGCCTTCTTTAGCATCTCTCCAATCCCCATGTTCACCGACTTCACCACCAGCCAAGCTATTCTCGATTCACTTAATGGAGATTCAGTGTTTCTTCATGTCATAGATTTTGATATTGGATTTGGCTGCCACTATGCTTCTTTGATGAGAGAGCTTGTAGAAAAAGCGGACTCATGCAATAAGCTCACAACCCCGCTTCTTCGAATCACTGCGGTTGTAACAGAAGATACTGTATTTGAGACCAAATTGATCAAAGAAAGACTCTCACAGTTCGCCCATGAACTCAAGATCAGATTCCATATCGAGTTTGTTCCTTTCCTTACTTTTGAAATGTTATCTTTCAAAGCAATCAAGTTTTTTGAAGGAGAGAAGATTGCCGTTCTCTTATCTCCAACAATACTTCGACATCTTGGTTCAACAAATAATGTTACTATGTTTGTTAATGATTTCCGCCGAGTTTCGCCCAGTTTAGTCATATTTGTGGACAGTGAAGGGTGGACAGGATCTGGAACTGGGTTGTCTTTTAGGAGGAACTTTGTCAATTGTCTTGGATTTTATTCAATGATGTTTGAGTCCTTGGATGCGGCCGTGGTTACAGCTGGTGGCGATTGGGCGAGGAAAATTGAGATGTCCCTGCTGAAACCGAAGATTTTGGCGGCAGTTGAGGGATGCGGAAGGCGAACACTGTCTCCATGGAGGGAGGTATTTGCTGCGGCAGGAGTGAGGCCGGTTCAGTTGAGTCAGTTTGCTGATTTTCAAGCTGAGTCGTTGCTGGGAAAGGTGCAAGTGAGTGGTTTCTGTGTGGCAAAACGGCAGGCTGAGTTGGTTCTTTGCTGGCGTAACAGGCCACTTATTGCTACATCCGCTTGGAAGTGTTAGAAACAAATGTTATATTAGAAGTTAATTAGGTTGTTTCTGTGATGTAATGATGAATCTATCCCGAAACTAATTAGCTTTTCACATTCGGCAGTTATCTGTTGGTGTCTTGCATATGAAGAAAGAGAGGGGGCTGAGTATCTTTTGTCACTCTCTATGTATCTCTTTTCTGTAACTTGCACAGAACTTTTGCCTGTTATCAAATGATTTGGGGAAATATATAAATTAAAAGGGATAATAGCCCCAATTAAGGAATCATAATCTGCCATCCTCTTCCCAAGATTTGTTTTTCTTTTGCATGCATTGTTTCTGACAGAACAGCAGAGAAAAGTTGTGCTGTCAAGATTATTTTGATGTTAATTACAGTCTTATACGAATATAAAGTTTCTGTCCAGATTACTTTAATGTTTTCGCAATCCTTCCACATTATCTTGATGTTAATGACAGGAAATTTAATTTAATCACACTTTCAAACACGTAATCAAATTATGCATAATAGAAATTCTTGCAGAAAACTGATCTGAAAGAGAAAGCGCAGCACCAAGTAGAATACAGCGAGAAAACAAGGAAAGATGATTAGAATGTTGAGACAGACTAGTTCTCCACGACCCAAAATACCAAACGGGACTGTGCAATCCAAAGCAGCAACAGTACTCTTAGCAATTTGCAGCAGAAAATCTCCAAAACGACAGCAATAATTGTATAATTCCAACGAAATTAAAGCCATCCATTGCAATCGAATAGCATGGTAGAAACAAAAATTATTTACGGCGACTCCACCGGGGATATCCCTACCTTCCATCTCTTCCCTTCAAGATTTTTTTTTCAAAAACTTCTAAATGAAAACTAGGAAGAACATGTTACGCTGTCGCTTTAGAAAGCAACAAGACTGCTAGTTAAAGTCACGAACTCAGTACCGCGCGCTAAAGGTTCTTCAACCCAACCATTAAAAAAGAAAATCTATCGCTGGAATGTACGGAAGGCAGAAGGGTTCGCTGCTCCAAAGTTGAAACAACAAGTAACTCCATCATAAAAAACAAATGGAGCGTGTGTGGATTCTTCTCGCACTCAAAGATGCCTACTTTAGCAATTCACCAATGAAGACTTCTTCTACATGTTTATGTTTCACGTGTGTGATGTCATGGTGATGATGATTATAGATGAAGACTTTGGTGGCGTGGAAAAAGCATAAAGGATTCTTGTCTTTTTTTATGGTTTATAAGTCTGGAGTCATCACCGAATATTTTGATGTTTAGAAATTTTAACTGCTCTGCAAAATTTAGATAATATCATTTCTATTATACCGTGCTTAAGATAATTTGCATTATTTATTAGTCTGATTATTATTAAGGCTTTGTTGTGTATTTCTAACCACTCGTTTGAAGAGGATAACAAGATCATAGAATAACAGATTTCATTGCCTCTGCGAAGCCAAAATGAAGAGGATCCAGCACGTTGAATAACAGATTTCACTCGATTACCAGCAAAGGTATGAAGAGAGGAGCTGTACATTGACGACTTCACCACCTTATTTTATTGTCTATATAAATTGATGTGCTCCGTTCACACGGAGTGGTTGCGGCAAGAGGAAAAGGATCCAGCACCATTTCCATTGGGCTTCTTAGGAGCGACACCGGGCCATTCACGGCAGAGACAGCGGTGCCCTTCAGGGATGCCCCTATAAACGGAAAGAACATGCCCGCCGCAACCACGCCATATGGTCTTGCCGCACGTTGAGCATGTCACCTTGTAGCACATCTTCCGGCTCTGCGAGCTCTGTAATAAAGTGGATCGGGATTGAACTGCGACGAGAGAGAGGAGGAGGGTCATTCATTTTTTATATCATGGAGATATCATCATCGCCTGCCTAGTAAACGCCGGTTCAAAGCATCTATAATTTGTGGGTCCAAAACGGAGTTAATTTAAAAATACATTCTTAACGTATCATGAAAAATCTAGTGATGATTTTTCTTAAAAACGCCGGTTCAAAAGCATCTAGAATTTGTGGGTCCAAAACGCCCTTCATGTAAGACTTCATGAACCAATCAACTTTTTTTTCCTTAAAAAAAAAAAAGGCGAGCTAACATATCTTTTAAAAGTTGTTATAATTATAAAAGTTTTATTGTTTTAAAAATATTGATGATTTATGTTCTTTTAAATACTTGATATTGTAAGGTGTAGAGACTTATATTTCATGTTCTTTCTTTTATAAAATGATGTAATTATTCTTATAAGTTGCAGTATAAAAAAATAGTTGTTTGACACATTAGTAAAAGATCTCGGTATGGTAATGTAGCATGTGACTCAGGGGCACTGTGGACATGGACTTTTATCGTCCGTGCGTTGCGCGAGTTCGTCCACCCCTTTTTTCTTCCAGTTGTGAACAATGATTTAATGAAAACGCCCCTCGAAAATGACAAAAAACGCCGCTAGTTGCAGGGGCTCCTCGGTAATTGACCATTGCCGGTCCGGTCCGGTTCGTCCGGCCGATTTTTTAATTTTTTATTCTTTCATTGAACAGTGCATTAACGATTTCGTCCCCTGAAAACGACAAAAACACGCCTGCTGGGAAAGGGGCTTCACGGTAATTAGCCAATATTTAATTATTTGTTTAAGCAGGTCACTGTTGGCGCGTCACGAAACACGCCATTCGTCTCCGCGCTCACGCGTGTTTCGGACGACGCTTGCGGCCTGCTCCAACGTCGGAAAATGTCCAACCGGCGTCTAGAATGATTTTCAGGCATGTTATCTTCCACCTGGGGCGGCGCGTGTTTCACTATGGTGTCCGGAGACGCGTTAATTGTCGTTTGAATCCCCCTCCCCCAATTTCTCTCTCTTGCTTGCGCCAGCTGACGTCAGCTAAGTTGTTTTTTTGTCAAAATTCATTTCAGTCCCTGCACGTGTAAATTTGTTTTTCTTGCCCTTAATTCCATTATAGAGGTTTTGATTTGTTTCAATTTCGTCCTTCAATGCAAATTGATTATATATTGAAGTTTCAATTCGGCCCTCAGACTTTTAATTTTGCGGGTTGGGCTGGAATTCGAAATAGTTTTGGTATCAAAGTTTTAATTGCTTTCTATTTCATCCTTCCATGCAAATTGATTATAAATCCTTAATATTTTCGGTCCCAAAGTTTGATTTCTTTCAATTTTATCCTTCTATGCAAGTTAATTATGGATTTTACTTTCATTTCGGTCCCATTTCTTTTTATTTCAGGTTATGTTTTCAATTATTTTAATTTGAATGTTTGGATTTGCTTAAATTTTGTTCTTAAAATCACATATATTATGTAAAGTATGTCAAATTCATGATATATATTTGAATATTTATGTCAAATTAAAGTATGTTAAACTAATTATATGCTCTAATATTTATTGAATATTATCGCCTAAGAATGTATATATAGAGAGAGAAAATTTATCTAGGATTTTTTTACGAAATAAATTTAATATCAGTATTCTTAAATACATTTAATATAATAATACAAGGAATAAATCTTATAAAAAATTAAAAAAAATTGTCTTCAAATTTTAATTTTGTGCTCTGTTTTTTAACGTTCATTTCTTAAAAAATATTTATAATATTTTGGTTTTTAATATTTCATATCTAATATTACTGGGCAAAAAATACAACTAAAAAAATAACAAATTTACCTAGATGATCTACAATTAAAAAATATTCGAGTCATTTCCCGTTTCGATTATATTTTTTTTAGACGGCAGATAAGTAATTATAGCACGTAAAAAATTTAGGTTTATTTCTAAAAACAAATTACAATATTTTTATTTATAATGTGTCAGATCTAATATTACAAGAGAAAAAAGGCAACTCATAAATTGTTTTTGACAAATTTACCTGGATTATCTACAATTAAAAAATCTACGACCCACTTCCCATTTCGATTACACTATAAAGTATGTGAGACTAATTATATGTTTTAATATTTATTGAATATAATCGCCTAAAAATATATAGAGAGAGAAAAAATGACCTACGATTTCTTGCAAAAAAAAATTAATATCGGTATTCTTGAATACATTTAATATAATAATATGATTAATAAATCTTATAAATATAACTTTGGCTTTGAATTTAAATTTCTATGTTATGCTATTTTTTTTCTTTTAATAAACGATAACTTTTTTTTCATATTTGTTTTTTAATAACCGTCGTGTCCAAGTCTTTTTTTTTCCACTGGGTTTCTTTTTTTGTGTTTTTTTTTTAACCAGAGTATCCGTGACAACAAATTTCTAACAAATCATTTCACCTTCTTACCAAATGTTCTAACAAATTTTATCAAAAGTTTTTTACCAATAGCAATATTCAATCACTTTTTGGATGAAAAAACCATTTTGACAGCTTTTTTCAATTACAATTTTACTGATGAAATATTAAAATAACAAAATACAACATTTATAAAATCAATCAATTTTCTACATAGATAAAAAAAAACCCAGAGGAGCGGGCAAATCGGCTCGTATATACTAAATGACCCACATGAGAATTTTATAGAGAGAGATTATTCATTTCTATAGAAAAGATTAGGAAAAAATTGTTTTTGTATGCTAATTCATGCAATGCTATTTTTTTTCTTTTATTCAAAATGCAAACATGATTTGTTTTGGAGAAAGATGGTCATATAAATTTAAAACATATATGTGTTTTTTTAAGGAAGATTTTTGTTTTTTCAAAACAAAAAAAAGGTTTTTTAATGCTAGAAAAACATATTACGTATAAATTCATAATTTCAAATATTAAATATAAAGAATAAAAATGATATAAACTACGCAAGATTAATTTCAAAATATTTCCTTAAAAATCTAAAAAATAGTGAAAACTAAATTAAGGCTTGTTTGGCAAAAATAAACATAACAAAGTTTGTGAAAAATATGATAAGGCATGTTGCCAAACACACCCTTAGTAAAAAAAACACATGCTTAAAGTTTGTTTTAAGACATGTTTTCCAACCCAAAAAACATGTTTTTTCTATGGCAAATTTTTGTCTTGCCAAACATAGCTTAAAGTCGTAAAGGCTTAACCCAACCATATGGACTAGGCTTCTCTGCCTAGCCTAAAGACTAAAAACACATCCCACACTTAGAAAATAAATGAAGAATATCAAAAGGCTGTTTTTATTTTATTTTTCTAAAGAACTCAAAAAACACTATATGAACATATAAGTCAAATCAAATCTACAAATCAAATTACATCAAATTATAGGCACAAAACGATAAAACATAAAATATCAAAGCATAATGATACATCAAAAGAGAAAGATATACCAAAAATTATATTAATCAAAGCCAAAGTTCCAAATTGAAACCTAAATTTTCAAAGGGTATCGGGCATTGACTAGTCAAATCCAAACCTCTAAAGAACAAAATAAGAACAAGAAACAATCACATGAATTTAAGCTTCAGTATAAATACACAAGACAAGCAAAAACATCAGTTTATAAGAATTAAAAAATAGTTGCTTATAAACATTCAAGTAAAAACCTAGAAAAATCCAAGAGCAGATCTAAACCTAAAAATTAATTGAAAATCTACAATCATGGTTTAAATTTAGTAGCCTTAGCTCAAACATGATCATAATAACTTATTTGAACGATCAAAATACTTAAGAAAAAAAAGAACAATGCAATAGTTAACCAAATTATCCATAAAATTTCAGCAGTGCATTTCTTTAACTATAAAAATAATTACATCGATTTTAACACTTGTTTTTAACCAACTTTATCATGAACATAACTTGACTAAACCTAGTATATCACCAAAAACAAGACCACAAATTTTGTAAAATTGTTTATCAACACATGAATTTAAAACAAATCTGGTGACTCATCTAAACATTAAAATAATTATTGTCATTTAAACAAGTTATTCACATTAATAGTCCTAAAACATCAAATCATGCATTTAAAACTATCTTGAATCTATATTCAAAATAAATGTATATTTACTTTAAAACATGATTTGATATATCAAAATGCATACGTTGCCCTTAAACCTAACAACCAAACATACTAGATAAATAATAAATACTTAAGAAAGAAGTTAAAAGGGATTAAAAACGGGTGTGCTCATTGAGATACACTCTCTAATCATAGGCAATTATATACCTTATAACACAATGTTGTATTCTTTTATGGATAACGTTGCTCCTTTTCTTCTTGTTTTCAAACCTCTTGACAACCCTTTATCCATGTGTTTATCTTTTTTTTCATCCTTTTTGCTCATTATTTTTCTAGAATTTATTTATTGATTCTCTTTTGAGTTTCTCTTACTATTTCTTCTTTTTTCATCCTCTGGAAAGATAACTCTCTTATAGGCTAATACAAAAACAGGAAGTTATAAAACCACTCACCATTTTCATGGTGGTTTGTGAAAGATTTCCCTCTTTCTTCTATAACCTTTTTCTTAAAAGTTATTGTGTAACTCTCAGAAGAAAGCAACCTCGAAGTTTGTTCTTTAAGGAGAGTGACTTTATTTTTCAATTAAGGATGACTTGGTAGGGTTTTTTAGAGATGTATTATGGAGACTAAGATATAAATATGTCATATTAGGACTTAAAGCATGTATAGGAGATGTAAATATATCAACAAAAACAAACCAAACTTGATTTGGAGGTTTAAAACTCTATATTAATTGATTAGAAGACTAACTTTTGATCAATTTGAAATTGTCAATACAGGGGAGGCTAACTACAAACAAAATTTTATTAAGTTCATCGCGCCAAATAAGGTATAAATGTTTGATGAGGATTGCTTATCCTTTCACAGAAACTGCTTCCCATACATTTAGTGCTGATTAGAATCCTTAAGGTGGTCAGAGACACAACATTCATTTGTTTTAATATTGCTCCTTAAACAACATTCTCAACTACAAAATAAGAAAAAACAATGATCGAGTGGTATGATGCTTGTTATCATTACAAAAACTTGAAGAAATATTGCCTAACTTAAACTTGAAAAATCAAGGGTTTTATTTAGGGTTTCTATAATTTCTATCACGTTTCTTGCTCTTTAAATTTCAGCTCATACACCCTCAATTAACATAAAAACTTTTCAATTCATACAATTGTATCCTTGAATATGCTAATTGGAATCCTCTAATTTGCATGCCTTTTGTATTTGGGTTCATGGTTTCTAAATTGTGTAATTGGACTCTTTTTATTACTAAACTTTTAATTTGACCCTTGATTCTATCAATTTCAGCCCCTATATTTGTGTTTTTAGTACCTTGGTCCTTGATTTTGAATTTCTTCTAATTAAGCCCTTAACTGGCTTCCAAACTTTTGTTCTTCACAACTAAGCTTCTGAATTGACCAATTTGTTTGTTAAAATTCAAGAATAGCCCCCTGAATTTTCAGTCATTGCAATGTAGACCAATTACGCTTTCAAACCTAACTTTTGTCTTAATTTAATCCTTAATGCAGCCAATTAAACCCATTAAAAGTTTAATTAAGTTCTTAAAACTTAATTAATTCTTACAATTTTATTCAAATCAACTTTCAAACTTAATTTCACTTCAATTATAAATCAATTAGGTTCATTCAAAACCTGATTAAGAGGGTGTTTTACACAAATTCTACTTGTGCTTTTAGGTATGTTTTAAAAATATATTTGGTTTGAAAAATAAGTAAATTAATTTAATTTTTATTAGTGTTTTCTAATGGTTTTAACGTGTTGATGTTAAAAATTTAAAAATTATAAAATTTATTTCAACAAAATGCTATTTTGAAAAGTACCCTAAACCATAATCCTAAACACCTTTTATGTTCATGAACTTAATTATCTTGCTTAAGAGAGCATAAACTTCTAAAAGAGTTAAAAATAAAGTTATAATATTCATATTGAACAAATAATAAAATTTATAAAAATTGCATTTGAATCAACAAATATCCTAGCATGCATACTAGCATACACAAAAGAAATTAAAATAATGAACTAAAAGTGTAGATGTTAGATTCTCACAACACAAGGACGACAAAGTCAACAGCAAAATAGTTACGAAGAAATTGTCAATGAGAAACGGCGTCGTTTCCATTATTTCGTGATTACAACAGCGAACCAAAAAAGAAATCCATCTTCATTTTG
The DNA here is from genome assembly GCA_027405865.1 of Salix purpurea. NCBI lineage: Eukaryota > Viridiplantae > Streptophyta > Magnoliopsida > Malpighiales > Salicaceae > Salix > Salix purpurea. The sequence continues at coordinate 9,235,090 of JAOWLH010000011.1, forward strand.
CCTTCGCAGAGGCAACGAAAACTGGAAACAGTTTATAAATCTGTTGTTATTCCGGGAGAAATGAAGACAACTAACACGAAACAGAACGGAAGGCTGCAAATAAATACCAGCAAAAGTAGTAAGAGAGCAATCACAGAATAGAGCAAGAGGAAGAGGAGCCAGCACCATTTCCATTGGGGTTCTTAGGATCGACACCGGGCCATTCACGGCAGAGACAGTGTTGCCCTTCAGGGATGCCCCTGTAAACGGAAGGAACATGCCTGCCGCAACCACCCCATGTGGTCTTGCCGCACGTTGAGCATGTCACCTTGTAACACATCTTCCGGATCTGAGAGTTCTGTAGATTGTTTCTTGTTATGTTCTGTTCTCTCTTCGCCTCTTTAATAAAGTGGATCGGGATTGAAATGCGACGAGATAGAAGACGAGGGTCCTTCATTTTTTATATCATGGAGATATCATCATCGCCTGCCAAGAAAACGCCGGATCGAAGCATCTATAGTTTGCGGGTCCAACACGGAATCAATTTAAAAATACATTCTTAACGTGTCATGAAAAAATTAGCTTCACCAAAACTTGCCTCTTAATTTGACCTCAAATGTGTAAACACATAACCAAGTCTTTTTAAACAAATTTCTAACATGCTTTGTCATTGGGTTGTCAAAACTTGTGTGCGCGGAAAGCTGGTGTCTATTAATATGACAAATTGCAAACTCTTGACAGATTAATCAAACGTCAACGCTCCTGATTATATTTGCCAGAATTATAAAACTAACGTTAAAGAGCCCCTTTCATGAAAAGGGAAAAGGGTTCCTTTTCAGACAAAGAAGTTGATTGAATTAATAATGCAATAATGAGGTTTCTAGCTCCAGTTAAAATTTTGCAAGGAAATTTTGCCATTACAACTAAAGGGTTAAGGGTATGGATCAGTCTTGAAAACCAAAGGTCCTCAGCTCTATTAATGGTAATCATGATATACAGGAGGAGCTCGAGAAAGTATTCTCCCAGATGCCGGTTCATTCCTTAACTGTCAACTGTTTCCCTCGCCACCGTGAGACTTCGGATCTGAAACGGGGTTGGTTTGTTCAAGGTTAGCTACTGCTTCTGGTCCATACAACCGAGTCAACTCCTCCTGTTATGACAGCAGACCCACATTTGTTTAATGAGTGATCAAATTTTAGCAGGAACGAAAACAAACTTTAATGAAGACGAAGAAGGGAGTAACCATGATATCAAGTGACGAAGCTAAAGATGCCCATGTTGCACGTACCAATCACTAAATGATTATGAAGAATGGAGTTTCAAATAAAAAGGGTAGGGACTAAAATAAACCTTAATTGAATCATTTTCGGATTTAAGCTTGTTGCAGTCTTCGGAGAGACTCTGCAATTCATCTCTAAGATTGCGATTGTCATTGTTCAAATTATCTACCCTGGCTTGTAGCTCCTCACACTCTGCCTGGTTAAGATGAAAAGTCGAAGCAATAGTTATCAGCTTTTAACAGGAGATTAACAGCAGCAAACCTTAAGATAAAATTCAACAGCAAATGTTCCCATCAAATTCATCCTCGTCACCGATATAAAAAGCAAGAATATGTTGAACAACCTAAAGAAGCTTTCCTTCATTCTTTCCTTTTATTTAAATGAAAGATGGCAAGCAAGCTCTAAGTTGAACCTTGAACTTCAAAATATGAGGAGATGCCCTCAAGGATCATGTGGTCAGGTTAGAGCTTTCAGACAGTGTAAGAAAGTTCTGAAACAGTTGAAGTTGTCACTCTTTTTTTAGGCCACCGGCAAATAGTGAAATTATTTCCGGACATGAGAAGTGTACTATTTAAGGCTGTTGAGGATTAGAGAATCATCCTTCGCTAGAAAAATAGAGAGACAAAAATTTAATACGAGTTTGGTAACGAAAATTTAAATAACCTGTTTTACTACCGCACCTATCAGTCCTAAAATAAAGTAGGAGATGAGCATCTGATTTGGAACTAGTAATGGTGAAGAAATAAGCAAACATTCAAGGACAAGAGAAGGCAAAAACTACAGCAGTACCTGTTTGCGTAACCTTGACCTTCTGGCTGACTCTCTATTAGATTGTTTCCTCTTCTGTCTTTTCAATTCCCGTTCATCCTGTCAGAACCCAAATCTATAATTCAGTGGAAGGAAAAGGAATGCAGATAGCCTAACAGCTGCATGAACAAACAGAAATGTCTACCATAAATAGCATCCTTTCATCATTCTCAAAAACAAATTGACCTGTTCCTTTTGAGGTATGAGAAGGCCACAAATTTTGATTTTTCATGAAATTTAAAATATTAGAAGTTAAGGAAAACATAAAAATGAAATTCGAACTGATGAAAGGTCAAACCTTTGGTTAGACCATAACAGCAGAATTAATTTGATTGTTAAAAGCTGAATTTTACTACATGGTTTAAACAAACACTCAAGAATGATGCAACAAATAACCGCAGGCTTCATACTTGAGTCCACTGTTCAGACATTCCAGCAGGAACAGCACCGGATGAGGCACCAGATGGATTTAGTGTCATTTTTGTAGCTCCAGCAGCAGCTGGAGATGCATTCCATAAGTCCATCCCAATGTTTAGATTAGTAGCAGGAGTAGACACCACAGGCTTCCCAGGCACAGAAGTTTGGATATTTGCTTCAGCCGAGTTACTTTGTGCATTGGCTGTGAAGAAAGTGACCTTGTTTAGCAAGCTATTACAACAGCAGCAGATAGAGACAAGGATGAGAAATATTACCATCTGCAAGCATCTGGTTGAAGCTTCTTTTCTTGTTTGCAGCATATTCCTATAATATTTAGGAAGATTCTCATTAAATAGAATATAAATAACAATTTCCATTGGCCAGGGGTTATCAAAGAAAACTGCAATTCCAAAAATATTCAGGGCATCTGAATTTCCAGCATGAACAAGCTGAAAAGCCTGTTTCTGGGATAGGTCACAGATGCTTCAACAAGATCCTAGTCATTTGCACTATACAATAAGGGCACACTGATAGAAAATAATATAAGTGCTCAGAAATATACCTGCTGATTATTATTCTCATCACTGGCATCAGATGAGCCATCAGTACCACTTTCAGCACTGTTCAGATAGCATATAGGTCAATATCACAAGAATCCAATGTATATGCATTCCGAAAGGAAAAATTACCAATAAACTTGAGCTTGACTGACCTTTGAGAGGCACAATCGTTTCCTGAATCTGAAATAGCCTTTCCACTCTCTACAGCTTTTCCTCCTGAAGTTCCCTTGGCTTTTTTAGCTGAAGCACGGTCCTTTCCATCAGGGACCTTTCCTTCCAACTCTGTATTTGCCTGTGCTGTATTTGGTGTCTGCAAGGAAGATAAATGAATATGAGACATCAGGTGACCGAATAATAGGTACAAATTATAGGATCCTAAGACAGGGCATTTAGCCATGGTAGTAAAAGGGAATATCAACGCCACAAAAGAAAAAATCCTGTATCAGAAACACTCATTATTACCAGAGCCATGTTTGGATGGGCATACACTCCCGCTGCAGTATATAAAGCTGGGTATGGAACTGGGGTTCCGTAAGGTGGGATTAAAGGATGCTGAAAATTGTCAACAGAAAAGAAAATAACTTCTGTCAGATGAGTGGAACTGACATGCTTTTCTCAAAGAATAGGAGATACCCACCTGGCTTCCCCAAAGATAGGGGTGAGGGCTCGGTGAGGCAACTGTCGAGGCAAAAAAGGGAGGCGGGGTAGCTCCAGCACCATAATAAGCCTAAAAAAGTAGCCAAGTTATGAGCATTTAATGCTAGTACTGAAGATATAAGAAATTATATATGAGTTTTATAAGCATGAACCTGCATAGAATTTGACCAATCAGGATATGAAGGCGTTGTGGGTATTTCCTGTTGACACAATGAAGAGTGATTGGTATGCTTGTCAGCATGTGAATCTCTGTGCATTTACGTGTGTGCATTTGTGTTTGTGAGTGTGAGAGAGAAAGAGAACCTGATTTGAAGATGCTGGTTTGGAAGACTTAGCAGGTATGCTTTCTTCCCCTGTCCCCATTTAGATCAATTTAGTAAATACCACCAACTTCAACAATTTATGTTTGGATCTATCGTACCCAGAGCAATATCTATAAAGCACCTGCCGATGTCATACCAGATTACAAAACATATCAGGAATTAAATGCAATCATTATGAAATCAATTGTCATTACCATGCATGGAAGCAATTATCATTGCGTTAAACATTAACCGAAGGTGTTCAAAGCCACCATTGCATTGACACCAATTTGCAAGAAGTATAGCAATAGTCTCTAATGAATTGGAACTAGCCATGCATCCTTACCTAAAAAGCTTATAGCTAGGTCACAACCTCTCTTGGGGTAAAGAAGACACTCTCACTCTTTGCAATTAAAAAATCATGCTATCAATCACTCCCCACATATCATGCATGTCACATGACATTTTGGTGGGGAAAAGATTACTGCTCACAAGACTCACCCCTGACCATGTGGTGAAGATGGTGATTAAGCTGCAAAACAAGCATTGAGGAAGTAATGGAGAGAATGAAAAAAAATTAGAAAGTTTTAATATAATCAATTACAAAACAACTCAACAGAGCCATAATCCCAACCACATATACATGGACATGCCCACAAGCATTTGTAGGTGAAGTTCCCTTTCAAATCAAGGATGTCTCTTGGTCACTGTAGTGACCATTCAACCCGTGTAAATGCTCGCAAATGGCCTTCAGAACCCAGAATAATGCAATAGAGCCTTATAGTAATTTCATAAATCCCTACACAATCTGGACCAGGGCTCAACTATGATATCCATTCTAAAGCAACCCTGCTCCATTCCTATTGGCCATGGTTATTTCACTTTTAGTCGATCTGTTAACAATCAGTTTTCAATCTACATTACCATTTATGATTTATCTCTCCATCCACCAGCGACATCCCGTTGCTTAAGTCGAATACTTCAAAAAAGATATTCAAAACAACAGTAAAGAAATTATTTAAAGATCCATCAGCTGGCAAAACAGAAACCATCATTACTGGAAATATTAGTTAACATTTTGCCCAATTTTTTAAAAGATTATTGAGTGTTTCTTGAGAAAAATGCAGCACTTCAAGTGTCCAAAAAAAGTAATCACTCACTTCAAAAGTGCAGGTGTGTCCCTCCTATTCTAAGCTTCACCAACATCAAACTGGATACCATTTTTGCTAATCAAACTAGCATCAGTCATTACATCAATCAAACTTAGCCAAAAAGCAATTAAACCTTCCCAAGGAAATTATACTACATTAAGCTCCTCCATGCATTACAGACGACATGAGATTATAAGATCTCTAGAGCACGTTATATGATTTTTGAAGGAGATATGGGAAATATTTTAACTTTCATCAATTTCAAGAATGCACTAAGCACCGAAATGGAGTTTCTTATAATCAGGTTGAATTATAAAAACACGCCCTACAAAAGCCCTAGTTGATTTATACTCTTATAATTATATGCTAAAATTAGTGTCAATCATCAGTGTTCTCGAGAACATCCTCCTCCAGATCATTGTAGTCACATAGATTTATTGTACTCTCTCAATATATATAAAAGAAAATTGATATATCAATCAGCAGTCGCTCCCAAAATTACATGAACAAACAGCCATTTATTTATGATTCATTGACTTCATTTGTCATTTGTTTCTGTAGGTGAATCTATTGCGATGGCTTATTAGGAGAAAATAGCATTTTTCTATCCAGAATGATCCCCACTCTCCCATACGACCTATCTGTTATCTTGAGATGAATGAAATCCAAAGGGTCATAATCAAACAAAATGCATAAAATCAATTTCAGCCATTTGTCAATAGGTTCCTTATTTTCTCTCTGTCAAACCTAGTTAGTATTAGATCTTTACTAGAATCTTAGTTAAATAATCATAGATAATTTCTTTAAATAGACCAACAGCAAGCATCACAAACATCCCCTACCTTACACTGAATCTCTCTAAAATAATCTCTAATGACTAGAATATACCCTTATCTACCACACACAGCCTAAAATTTCAAGCGAAAAGCATAAATATTCAGAGTACAAACTAAAATAAAGGTTTAATAAGTACAATAAAAGAAAGTACAACAGAACCGGCTAGTTCCTAACAGTAGCAACCTTAAAACTGCAAACAAAAAAGACCCAGTTCATAAAAAACATTAGCAAAACACAACAAATTCGAAGAACAAAACTTTATCATAAATATCACAAAAAAAGGAACGGAAAGGAAAGGAAACAAACCCCACTAATACATACCATAGAACAGAACTGCATACAGATCCCATAACATGATAAATTAAACAACACAAAAAAAGAAGCAGGTACATGCATAGAAAAGGAGTGAAATTTGTAGAGAGAGAGAGAGAGAGAGGAGGTACCTTGTTTCATGGCTTTGAAGGGGGAGAGAGAGAGAGAGAGAGAACAGAGTGAGGTGGAAGTCCAAGTTGGATAGAAAAACCTGCTGTACCAGTAAAAGAACTTCCCTTTCTATTTTCTTTTTTCTCTCTCTCAAGAAGATAAACGGCTGAGATTAGGAGAGAGAGATATTTAAACAGACAGGGAGTCAAATAGAAGAATAAGCAAAGATCCTCTTGCGCTGTTGTTTATCAGTTTCACCTGTCGTTGTGTCTCCTCAAAACAGGTGAAGAAGTTTGCTGTTCGAACCTTCAACAGTAAATAGGATTTTTATGGAGAAAGATATGCGGGTGATGATGTGGGGTTTATCGTATTTTTGGGTCCCCTCACTATCTATTACCTTTTGAGTTCGTCCATAAACTATTTTTAACTCCAAATCATTCCTCTTACCTTATACTTCTTGATCTTATGTGCATGTCTTGTATTACATGATAGACATTTATATTTCATAATTTCTAAATTTTCATTCCATCCTCTCAAAGTGTTATGTGAAATATATAAATAATGCTTTTAAAAGTTAAAAAAAAAAAAACCAATGGCATCTATTTCTATAATTATTGAATTTTTGTTACCTAAATGTTTTATATCTTGTTGTTAAGTTAAACAAGATTTGGTGGCATATGATCTAATAAGTACAACATAGATAATATTAGGGTAAAAACTAATAAGAGAACCAAGTTGGTAAGCAATAAATAATTAAGGGACCAAACACATCATTAACCAAAATTGGAGGTTGAGACATTTCTAATTCTTTTTCTACATGTTTTTTAAAAATATTTTTTGCTTAAAAAAATAAATTAATATTTTTTTAGTATTTTTAATAATTTTTATATGTTGATATAAAAAATGTAAAAAGATTTATTTTAATATATTTTCAAATTAAATATAAGGCTAAAAGGTATGAGAGAACATAGCACAATGAATTACAATAGTAATCTATAATTATTTTTTGTTTCCCCACCTCATAAGAAATATGGATTTAATAGTAATTCACAATGTTTTTTTATTTTATATTGACCTTTTTGTTTATCTATAGATTTTTTCTTCTTCTAATTTGGTCTTTATATGATGCGTTTATAGGAATTTAAATTTAATAATTTATTTTGATTTGTATTTTATATAGTTATCATGGTATAAAAAAAAATATCACTGCATTGGGTTGATATAAAAAAAAATAGCATCATAGTATGACCTATTTTTTTATGATCTTATTTAGTCTTTATATGATCTATTTTGTTTAAAGATTAGCTAAATAACAAAAATGATATTGAAGAAAAAACTAGGAGTTAATGAAAGAAAAAACATCGGGTTGATAAGGCAAGGTAACCCTATTTTCCCTAATTGACGGATTTAGCATGATATTTTTTTTCTAATTTTATTGTTGTTGTTGTTAAGCTAAAAGGTGTAGAGAAAACATTATTTCTCCAAATCCATTATCATTGTGGATTACAATATTAATTCTTCTTTTTTACCCTTTTTTGTTTGGTGGTTATTGATTTATTTTTTATAATTTAGTCTTTATATGATGGGTTTATGGACATTGCTTCTCCATATCCATTAGCATTATGAATTATAATAGTAATATGCGGGGTTCTTTTTACATGTTGAACCTTTTTTTCCTTGGGCTATTGATGTTTTTTTTTTAATTTAGTCTTTATATGATATGTTATGAGAATTTAGAGTTGATAATTTATTTTAATCTATTTTTTATATAGTTATTATGGTATCAAAAAATAATTTGGCATCAGGTTGGTATCAAAAAAATATCTTAGCATAATGGTATAGTTTATTTCTTAAGAAGTTTATTTAAATAAAAATGATTTTAAAAAATAGGCTATTAAACTTTATGAAGTCATTGATTTAATTTGCAAGTTTGGTGAGTAACCTGATGCAACCATATTACTCAATAGCTTTACTCATAATTATCTAATATTTTGCCTATGTTTTATATATAAAATACCTTGATATTCTTTGTTTTATGTTTTAAAAGTATTTTTGGATGAAAGATTGAAATATAAGTAAATTAGAGGAAATTGACATATTTGACTATGAGTAGAATAGTTAAACGTGAAATATTTGAAATACCTCACAGGCAACTCTTTTGTTTTGTCTTATTTGAGGCTACAAAAATTATTTTATTGTATACTAAAAATGTGAAATCACCGGGACACTCCCATTGATAATTCTTAGTTTTTTGTATTATTTAGGGTATTATGGTTATTGTACTATGCACAGAAATGAAAAAAAAAATGAAAATACCATTGATACCGTGGTATTATTTTAAACATATTTTACATAATAAAATGAATATATAAAAAACCTATATATATTTGATCCAGGGATTAGTCGTGGTGCGTTTAAGTTGGCCCGGAGACTCCGGTTATAAAAAATATATATATAAGTGGGAAAAATAATATCAATATACCCCTATAGCCAACTCTTGGATTTTGTCTTATAGGGGTATATATGTACTTATACAACTCGTGGTGAACGTCAGCTAACCCGGGCACCCTGGTTATTAAAAAAAAAAGGTTCGGGGATTTGTCGTAGTGCGTGTAAGCTGGCCTGGACACCCCGGTTATAAAAAATACTCGGTCCGGGGATTAGTCATGGAGCATTTAAGCTGCCCCAGAGATCCCGGTTATATGAAAAAATGTACAAGTGAACAAAAAAATATAAGAAAAAAAATAAAAACTAAAATAAATGGGTTTGGGGATTAGTTATGGTGCGCACAAGCTGACTTGGACAGCCTAGTTATAAAAAAAACAAAAACTAGTTCGGAGATTAGTCGTGGTGCGCTTAACTTGTCCAGGAGACTTCGATTATAACAAATATATATATAAGTGAAAAAAAGAACAATAAAAAAAGATTAAGTTGGCTTAGATCCCCGGTAATAAAAAAAAAGTGTTATATAGGTGGAAAAAAAACAAAAAAAAAGTATAAGCAGGAAAACTAAGTAGCAATCCATGTTGTTTTAAAAAAAATTGGTCCGAGAATTAGTCGTGGTGCACTTAAGTTGGCCCAGAGACCTCGGTTATAAAAAAAAATATATAAGTGAAAAAAAAGTTTAAGAAAAAAACTGGGAAAAAAATGTACCAGTAGGAAAGCACTGTAGCAAAAAAAAAAAAAGTAGGTCCGTGGATTAGTTGTGGTGCATGTAAGCTAGCCTGAATACCCCGGTTATAAAAAAAACAAATTGGGTCTGGGAATTAGTCATGGTGCGCTTAAATTGGCCCGGACACCTAAGTTATAAATAAAAAATGTATAGGGGGGAATTAAAAAAAAAGTATAAGTGGGAAAGTACTTTAGCAAGCCACAGTGTTTTGTGAGGAGATGAAAGCTGACCTAGACACCTTGGTTATAAAAAAAAAAAAAGGCGGGTCCAATGATTAATCGTGGTATGCGTAAACTCACCTAGACACCCCAGTTATAAGAAAAAAAATTGGATCTAGAGATTAGTCGTGGTACACTTAAGTTAGCCTAGACACCCCAACTATAAAAAACAAAATAAAAAAATATATAAGTGGAAAAAAAAGTAAAACCAGGAAAAAAAGAAGCATAATCAGAAGTAAAAAACACTGTAGCAAAAAAAAAAAGTGGGTTCAGGGATTAGTCATAGTGCGCGTAAGACTCCAGTTATAAAAAAAAATCCAGGAATTATTCGTGGTGTGCTTAAACTGACCCATACACAAAATGTATAAATGGTGGTGGGGGGGGGGGGGATAAAAATAAAAAAATCTATATAAGTGGGGGAAAATAAAAAAATGTATAAGTGGGAAAGTATAGCAATCCACAGTGTGTTTGTGAGGAGATGAAAGCTGGTCCGGGCACCTCGGTTATAAAAAAAAAGTGGGTTCTGGGATTAGTCGTGGTGCGTGTAAGCTGACCTGGACACCCTGGTTATAAAAAAAAATTGAGTTCGGGAATTAGTTGTGGTGCACTTAAGTTGACCCAGATACACCTATTATAAAAAACAAAATAAAAAAAATGTAAAAGTAAAAAAATAAAATAAAAAGAACAAGTAAGACAGATCTACCACTGGCTACAATAATGAAATAACCAAGTCACTGTTAATAGAATTATCTTGCGTGTTATGAAAAGAATTATTTTTAAGCTGTATAAAGAAATGAAGTTCTTAAAAAAGTTCTATAAATTTTGCTTTTATGGAATAAAATTGCACGGTTTGGTTTTAAAAAAATAATAATTAATGAATAGGGTTAGAAATTAACATCATAAAAGTTGCTAATATATATTTTTACTATTCAAGAAGCGCACACTTCTACACTTTGAGCCATGGTTTTTTCAAAAGTTAGTTTCAATCACAAAACTTCAATGGTTATTGGAAGTATGATTAAAGTTATTTTTAATTTAATAATATATTAAAATAATATTTTTTTATTTGTTATAAATTATTTTTGACATTATCACATGAAAATGATTTAAAAACACCAAATTTTTTAATTTAAAATAAAAAAAAAATTATTTTTTAAATATTTTTAAAACACAATATCAAACAAGATTTTTTATATTAAAATCTCTGACAATTACGAGAAGAAAGAGATAGAAGTTAGGAATCAAAGGAGAGAGAAAGGTCATGGTAAACCATATTTTGACAAATATAAACTCAAAATTGGTGTGAACAATATGACCATGTTTGATATTGTGTTTTAAAAGTATTTAAAAAAAAATTATTTTTATTTTTACATTAAATTAAGTTTTTAGAGTAGAGTGTTTTTAGATCATTTTCATGTGACGATATAAAAAATAATTTTTAAAATATAAAAAATATTATTTTAATGTATTTCTAAAATGAAAAGTACTATAAAAAACAACTTCAAACACACTTCCAAACAACCACGCAACATCTTGACACGGGAAATTCAATAAAAGTGGTGTGAATTTAATAATTCTTAAAAAATATATCAAAGTTTCATTTGATTTAGCTTTTAGGTTGTAGTCAAATTAAAATTTCTTTCCATTGCAAAATTAGATTATTTGGGTTCTAAGAATAATGAACTCTTAGGATGACTTTTGCTTCTTATTGATTGGTGATTTCCACTGCGCTTGTCTCAGAACATCTAGCATGAAAGCACACCCACCCCCACACTGAGAACAGCTACAGTTTCTGGGCAGAATATTTAATTAATATTTACATGCATCTGCAATTTCTAGCCAGACAATGACTCCTCGTGGTACACTGGATAAAGAAGATTTTACATCAGATTAATGCTTCTTAATCACACTATCTACATCCTAAAATAAGCTAGCTAGTTACTAAATATACTGATTAATCCATTCCATTCCAGGAATGTAGCTGTTTTCCGGTTGCATGTAGAAAGCATCTTCATATCCTTCCAGTGCGAATTCTCCCAGAAATGGGGGGTCCATGGCCATTGACAGGGGTGAAGTAGGACTCTCAGTGGAAACCCTATCAACATGGTCTGCAAGCCTCTGGATCTCCTTTTCTGTTCTTGAGAGCTGTTCCTTGAGCTTCAAAACCTGCAATTAATGGAGCCGTATATAGCTTAGTAAATCATGTAAAAAAAAACTGAAAACTGGAATATTGGGAATGTCGACATGTTTTGATATAGGTATATACTTGTTCCATCAATCTAGCTTGGACAATGGCCTGCCATTTCTAAAGTGGGAAAGTGCCACGTCCTCGTGGAGGTGACTTGCAGATTGAAACACCTTGTAAAAAAATGGCAGTATTCTGCTCCTTGTCAGAATTTTGGTTCACTTTTATGATGATTTTTCCTCTGAAACCTCATCCACTACGCTGACTCACTTCGAGCCTAGGGCCCATGCACGTTCGAGAATTAAGAAGCACTGTCTTCTTGTCGAAGAGAGGGAAAGTATATTTTAGCTGTTAAATGTTGAGTATGGAAGTGAAAGTTGTTTTCATTTTATGATATCATATCATTAATCAAACCGAGGGAAGTACAAGTACGTGGCAACAAGAGAATAGTGTTCCACGTTATTATTATTATCTTTCTGTTTAGAGAGTCGAAATAGAAAAATATAAATCCTATAAATATGCAGGGAAGCATGTAAGAGAACTCCAATTGGGAGTCCTAATTCTATCGTCTTGTATGAAAACAATCAACAACGTACATGAGTCTACTTTTATTTTATTTGGTGTTAAATAAGATAACCTTAAAGAAAAACAATTTCATCAAGTAAATAGTTTCACTAATTTAAGTTGAGTTCTTCATCTGTAATATACTTACGAAAGAAAACAGTAAAATAGAAAACTTGATCAAGCAATTAGCTATACTCGATTACTTCCATGGTGTGATAAAAGAAAAGGAATGGAATAATCCAAATCACTGCGCCTTAATAAAGTAACATTTTCTTAAAAACATACAGAGAAAGCTAGAGAGAGATTGACCTCGGATTCAAGCTGGCATTTCTCGACAACTATGCTCTCATGGGCTGTCTTCAACTTCGTGTATTCCTCCTCTAGCTTCTTGTTCTTCCACCTTGCCCTTCGGTTTTGAAACCAGACCGCAACTTGACGAGGATCAAGCCCCGAATCTGCAGCAAGCTTGTCCTTCCTCTCGGATTCCAGCTTATGTTCATTGCCGAAATTCATTTCGAGGAAATTAAGTTGCTCAGCACTGAGTTGCCTCTTCTTTGCGCCACCACTACCATCTCCTGTGTTCTTCCTCCGCCTTCGTCGTGGTTTAGATTCACCTAAACACATATCATCAACTTATTTACAAGTTCATGATGATCAAAACACAAGAAATTGTGATTTCTTTTCTTCTTTTTTGTTTGGCTGCTTGGTTTTCATGAGTCACTAACCTTGTTTTGGAACCATTTGAGTGTATACAGCGGGGTACAATTGAGATATGAGATCTCCAACCTTGTGATCCATGGTGGCTGTCTTCCTACTGTTTCTCGCCTTCTCTTTTCCTCTTATAGCCCACTCAAGATAAGTATGGTGGTGCTGAAGAGTGGACAGCCTAGAGAAACATGAAGGCTCATTTTATAAGAGGGCTGGGTAGGACTTAAATGGCTGTTTGTCAAAACGGACTTTTTGTTAAGAAAAATAAAAAACTTTGGTGGTAAGGACTTTAGTTTCCGTGGTAATTTCAACAATGCCATTCATGCACCTGACCAAAATATAGGTTAAGGAAAGTGTCAACATCCCTCTAAAAGTGTCAACAGCTACAATATTTTAGCTTGGAAAAATAATCGATGCAAGTGAATAAAAAACTATATATATATATATATATATAGGAAAACATGATTAATTTAAATGAGACTCTACATGAAATTAACTACTCTTGCTGGATGGAACAAAAAACAAAAATACAATCACTTTATGTTCTCACAATTTCTACCAATTTTGTAATTTGGATAATATTTATTCACAATTATTCAGTAATGGAAAACGGGGTGTTTGGGAAGCACTCCAAAAATATTTTTTGAAAAAAAAATTGTTTTCATTTTAATGTATTAATGTATTGATATAAGAAAAAAAAATAAAAAATTATTTAATATATTTTTAATTAAAAAACAATTGGGACTTCAATTATAAAAACTCTTTGACGTGTGTGATGAGCCATTAATTATTAATTGGGCATTTACCCCATCCCTAGCTATGGCACGCAATAGGTTTGGTCTAGGCTTTCCTAATTGGGTAATTAGTGAAGGATGAAAGGGTGGTGAAGAAAGAGCTCACACACACTATCTCGTAATTTCCTTATGGTTTGAGATCCCAAACCTGACCACGAACCACCTTGAAGTTTTAATAATGGCCTCTCGATTTGGATATGATGCCTGTTACCTTTCTTGTCCAGTTTGGTGGTATTCTCCTCTCCCCATGTCCGACCTCACCAGCCAAGCCGCACTCTTTATCTTAGCTATATATATTTTTTAATTTAAACTATAGAGGCTCGAGATCAGTGAAAATATAAAATTATTTATATATATAAACATTAAGTTATTATACATCAAAAGTCATTTATTTGAAATCATCGATGCAAATATAATTAGTGTTTGTTTTATGAAGTGAGCAGAGAACTTACGATCTGTACATCAAGTCTCAAGTTTGAGACAGAACGTGTATTTTTTATAAGAATCTAAGACAATTAAGATTTTACTAACTAACTTGAGTCCATAAAATATGATGGAGTTTCCTCATATAAAAAAAAGTGTGCACATGATATATCTCATGAAATGCATGTTTTATGTCAAGTGTATCAAGTGACAACATCTTACTAACAAACACTCTCATAAAAAGATTCAAAAATCCATGTGATAATAATTTAACTATATGATTTGCAAATATAAAAATTAAAAACAATAATAAAACTTTATCATTCTAAAAAAATAAACCATAATATTACACTCTTTCACCATAATTTTTGTTATCTTAATTATGTTTTTCACTTTTTTGTATTTTTACATGTCGAGTTTCATAAAGGAGAAATGAATAACAAATAAAAAAAAATTTATATAAGAAAAGCAATAACTTAAAATTATTTGAAAAAAATAATTAATTTTTTTTTTCAAAAATCCTTTCTTTTCTATCATTATCCTTTATTAAAAAAAATAGCAATTTTTCTATGTCATGCATTTAATAAAAAAAAAAGTATCAAGAGGAAAATAACACTGGAGTAGCTTTATGTGAGTGTATCAAAAAACAAGTTTCAAAGGAACATAACAATAGCATTTTGACACTAAATTTGAGCTAATTTTTTTAATAAAATGAGAACAATTAATATCTTTCTCTCTTTTTTTACCATTTCAGCTACTCTCTCATCTCTCAAATTTAATTATTAAAATATGAGTAAAATAAAATTTGGAATCATATATTAACTGCAATATTAAAATTGATTGAATTTGAAACAAATAGAAAATCACAATTCAGTCAAAATATACTGAAATTAAGAAGAACATATATTTTTTTATTGATGTCAATGGACTATTGATGTGGACATTCTTGAGCTTGTTAAATTAAAGAAACTGTTAAGAGTAATTATGGAGATGGCTGAAGCTGAGGCTGAAGCTGAAGCGGAAGCCGAGTCTTGGATGATGGGCTTGGCAAGCTGATAGATTAAAAAATAACGAAGTGAAGAAGCTTCTTTCTTCCTAGCTCGTAGAAAAGGGGTGTGTGTGAGAGAGGAAGACAAGTTGCCCAAGGAAAAGGCACATGGGCTGCCACTAATCACCTCTACGCGTCTCAACCCCAAGAACTCACGGAGGGGACCACATAACCTAGAATCCACGTGTAACTCTTCTGTTGCTGTAGACAAGACATTCTACTACGGCACATGCCCGCCAATAGCACCTCTCTTTTGTTCACATTTACCACAGCTAACCGCCATAAATTAGAGGATGTTAGACATAGCTTTTTAAAATACTTTTCGTGATGAAATATATTAAAATTATATTTTTTTTAAATTATTTTTGATATCAGCACATCAAAATAATCTTAAAACACAAAACTATATTTATTTAAAAAAAAAAAGTTGCAAACCGGGTTTAAAACGCCATCCAAACAAGCACTTAGTTACCACCATATACATAATTACATATATATGGTCTTCTTTTTTTCTTTTTCTTTTTTTATTGTTAGTGTTCGGGTCCATTTATGTATATATTAACTAATTTTATGTACTCTAAAGTTAATAATCATATATTTGCACATATATGCTTTGTCAGCTTTTCCTAAGGATTATTCTAAATGCATGCACTCGTAAAATCTTTTCCATCTTTCTAATAATATTTTTTCATCAAATTAATAAATACTAACATTAAGTCATAGTCGACAATATTATAATAGCTTGCATATTAGGTCGATAAATAAAAATAATTTTATCCCATATCAATAGGTATGATATTTTGTGAGGGACATCAAATTAATTGATTTGAATATTTGTGGCACTACTAGAAAATTGACAAACATAAATGGAAGTAGTGATAAAATTTTAGCCATGTGTAAATTATAGTGATATTTATTGACAAAACATTTACTTGTTATGTTTCGTTTCGGCCAAATAATATTTTTCTAAAATAATAAATAATTTTATAATATCAATCATATCTATTAATCTGACCGTTAGATTGAGATGAAATTTTACGAGGAATCTCTTGATATATTTATATATATTATGTTAAAATTTCAGAGCAATCAAAGAATGTAATGACCTTGCGAGATTGATGATGACATTCTCGTAATATTATACATGTTCATAATTTTGTTCAGAAAAATCATTTTATTATGTCTTTTTTTTAGATTAAATTGCACAATTCTAATAATTTTATTTTTGGATTTGAACTTTTTTTTTGAATTAACATATTTAATTATATATATACACATGAACAGTACAACCCTGAAACAGCGCGCCGAAACGCTCCAAAACCGAAACATTCTGTTCTATTTGAAAAAATAAAACACTAACCTAAACGGAAATGACAACCTTGTCTAAAACTAGAAAGAGTAAGATTTTTAAATATAAATCTAAAGCTAATAGGAAGCTTCCTTCATTTTCCAAAAGGAGGGACCGATTCTCTAGAAGGAGAGGTAATTTCTAAATCAAGTTGGATGACAAACCAATAAAGATAAGCCGATTGTTAGTTTTGTAGGGTTAGGTATAGGATTAAAGTAATGGGAAGAGGATAAGGATGGAGTTTGCAAGAGTTGAAAGAGAGGGAGATTCTCACAAGTGAATTGTGTCCTACTCCTTGGACTTGTGATGCGCATGGTATGGTCGGGGTTCCTTTTGTCTGCTTTCGATGGACATTTTTATAATCAAACGAAGAGGCTTAAACCAATGGGTGTCATTTTATCCCAACACTCGCATCCCTTGTTTCCCACCTCCCAACTTCCTTCCTCGCCATCATAAATAAATAAATAAATAGATTTCCACTTTTGATTTGGCTAATCAAAAACGTCCCCTTAATTATGGAAATTTAACAAATCCCAAAACATCTAAGAGCTTCAATCTGTCAGCAAAACTCTCTCTCTCTCTCGATGTGGCCTCGCAATTTTTCAGTTTTTATTGGATATATGTGTGTGAATTGCAGAGATGCTATGTAGTTTTCAACTTGTAATAGTTCCTGTCCTTGTATATCATGCGTTGTAGTAGCTACATTGAGAGAGGGAGAGGGGCATTATTCTTATAGCGACCATGGTTCATAGGCATTTGAAATGACTTGGTGTTCTAGAGTTAGATATTTTGCTTCTTTTATTTAAATAACACAAGGATAAAAAATCTACAATTAAACTTAAAAAACTAAGTGGTCGGTTTTTCACTCTTCATTCAACTATGTATTGAAATAATGTAATCAATGCCCTTCCAAGACTAAATCATTGAATTGACTTTTGAGGGTAATGCAATATTTTTATATTGGTTTATTGAATATTATAAAAATGATAGGGACAAATCGATTTTTTACAGGTTTTTAAGCATACTATAATAATTAAATTACTCTTGAAAACAAAGTTTTTTTTTAACTCGCATATAGGGACTTCTTAGATTTTTACGTTTTTAAAACACATTAAAATAATTAAATTACACTTGAAAACATATATTTTTGAGCTGGCATCCATGTGTTTTTTTTTATATATATATATTTTGATCCTATTTTTTTATAATAAAGTTATCCTATTGTTTTAGTTATAATAAAGTTAACATTGAGCAATTTAGTGTTTGTAACATATCAAAAATATTGTTTATAAACCAAAAGCTTGTTGACACATGTCATGCCAACATGGAATATGCCCATACCTTTCAAGTAGTATGTCAGGGCCTACTGACAAAGAGATGTGTACAACGCTGATTGTTTTATGCTATTTTAAAAATATATGTTCTGATTTGAACTCGAGATTTATTATGCAAATCACAAGTTCTTTACCATCACGCCATACCCATTAAAAATAAGATTTCCTCGCGTATAATGTTTTCTTAAGATCAAAAGTCAACTTTTTGATGGAGTTGGGAGTGGTGCATGAGCTCTTCTAGGTGGTGGGGTGTGAGTTAGTGAAAGACTAATGACATGATTTTAATAAATTATTTTTCATTTCATCCTTCAACATTTGATTCACCGGCAATTGAATTTCATATTTTTTTTATATTGTTATTTTGTTCTCATTTAATTTTTGTTTTATTATGAAATATTACCATTAAAGCCTTTTAAAAATACTTATTCAGTCTCTTCTGAATTGACAGCGCATGCTAATATATATTATTTTGGTAATGAAAAATCTAACCTAGCCGTGGCATTTCGTGGATCACCTATCGAGTGGAGCATCTACGGAGGCTGCTCACGCACAATAATAACATCATCCCCGGACACTGTGAGTAGAGTAGGTCCCCAAACTCTCCAATGCCAACACGATAAAATTGCATGATATGGATCGTGAGTGCTAATCAATGTCATCCCATTAAATATCTCAGCCTTGAATAAATTTTGTTTGTATTCCATGCACTATATTCTTCCTTGTCCCCCCATCCTCCCACCCCAAATCCTTCACGGTTTCTGCCCTAATGAATTGTTTGTATTTCGTTTTAAAAATATTTTTAAAAATAATTAATTATTTTTATTTTAAATTAAATTTTTTGATGTTTTTAGATTATTCTCGTGTGTTAATATCAAAAATAAATTTTTAAAAATCAAAATATTATTTAGATACATTTTCAAAACGAAAAACACTTTAAAAAACAACCGCAACCACGTTTCAAAAAAGTTACCAAACAGGTGCCCATTACACTACTCGCCAAGCTAAAAATAAAATAAAATAAATTACACGACTCTTCTATATTTAATAATAGCTTGTGCCTCAACCCCCTTGAATTCCGGCTTGATTTAGGCCATTACATGGGTGGCATGCAAGTTGATTTTATTAAATGTAGCTCTACATTCAAGACTCATTCACCTCCATGTCAAGTGAGCCGCAGGCCAACCAACGCGCGGGGGAGGTAAAACCTACACAGATGGGGCAGGGAAATGCAATGAGAATTGGCGAGAAAAGAGAAAAATGTTGCAACCTAACCCCCACCTCACCCAATGGTAATCGGGATGGAATAGTCAAGTACTTGAAAAGAAATCCAATCTACACGGAGAGCAAGAACACGTTGCTCCTTGTCTTTGGAGCGCAAACCACAAGCTTGTCATCTTCACTAAAGCTAAAGAACACGTTCACATATACACCACCTAATTAGGTGCACACCACAAATATCTAACGGGCAATCCGTTGGTACAAGTTTGATACTTAGAAAAATTGTTTTTTAATGTGGTTTCAGATTTGAATTTCATAGATACTTATATGACAATCAAGAAATCTCGCCAGCAGCTAAGTTCTTATCTTCTTTTGGGTTTAATTGACAATCAAAGATTCTAAACTTTATTAAAACCTTGAGCTATACCACATAGTTTATGACTACTTATCATAAAATGTACGGAAGTAGGATGGTGGACAAGTGGGTATACTTTGCCATTCCGTGGTCCGTGCCTTTGTGCCATTTTTTTTTTGTTTTCTTCTGAGTGGCACGCTCTTTTAGTTTTAACAGGTCCTTGTGTGGATTGCCCTTGCTAACTTTAGCACATGTCAGCCACCGTAATATGTTAATAATTTTGTAACTAATTAATGACTTTAAGTAATAAGCATCTTCTGTTGATGATCATTGATGTAGATGGTTTTGTACATACAACACGTGTTGGCTCAAGATGAGGCCTCGTGTAGTTTTGATCATGGATTCATGCAGCATTTCTTGAGTGCTCTCTCAGGTGTTCTTGGTCCAAAGACGATGGCACGGTTCCTTTCAGTGCTCAGTGGCCACGACTGGTGTACTTTCATGGGTCTTAAATGTGAGGGAAAATGGTGATGGAAAGATGAATAAGCAAAAAGGAAGCATTGCCTCATTGACTAGTTTCTTTCATAGTGTTGGAATTTTTGCCAGATGATGAAAATGTCATCTAACACAAGACAACGGACTTCACTTGGTGATGATGGCCCAGAACACCCAGCCATGTAAATTTTAGTACAAAAAAGTTGGGTCAAAATCCAACCACAAGTAGGGTTAAATAGCTCAAATAACAATTCAAACAAGGAGAGTTAGCTACAATAGAATGAACAAAGAAAACACTCACTGAAGGAATAATATTGTATTAGATTATCTTTTCCAAAAGCATACCAATTGTGATGATTTCGTGTGGTATATATACAACAATATTCCCTAAACTGTAGAGATTTGATACTAAGCTAAATAAATCAACAACGGTTACAAGCAGAGATTAAGGAAATCAACAACGGTTACAAACAAAGGATGAGCATTGAATATACACCTGGATGATTATGTAGAGAGTTGGAGATTTGACTTTCCATTGTTATCACACCCCCGCAAGTTGATGGGCCGTGGGCGAACCATAAGCTTGGTTGTTAGGAGAAGGAACTGAGATCTTGAAAAACTTTTAGTGAAGATATCAGCAACTTGGTCTACCGTGGAGATATAGCAAACTTCGAGTTCCTTACATACCACTTTGTCATGGACATAATAATAGTCAACTTTCAAGTGTTTGGTGCGAGCATGAAAGACCGGATTCGAAGCCAGGGATATGGAGTTGATATTGTCACACCAGATGTGGGGAGTGGAGAGATAGACTCGCAAGTCTTGAAATAGCGATCGGATCCATAATAGTTCGGCTGCAGTGTAAGCAAGTTGTCGATATTCAGCCTCAGTACTTGACCGTGATACAGTACGTTATTTCTTGGCACTCCAAGAGATAGGATTACAACCAAGATAAATACAATAGCCACCTGTAAAGTGACGATCATCCGGGCAGCCTACATAGTGGGCATCAGAATAAGCTTCTAACATTAAGGAGTCAGGCTGATAAAAAAAAGCCATGAGTAGGAGTAGCTTTCAAATAACGCAGTATACGTTTCACAACAGTCCAATGATGTGTTGTTGGTTGATGTAGAAATTGGCACACTTGATTAACAACAAAGCATATATCAGGACATGTGAGGGTCAAGTATTGTAGAGCACTAACAACACTTTGAAATTCTGTGGGATCCGAAGCGGGTCTCCATCCTAAAGGCTAAGTTTCTTACCAACAGTAGCAGGAGAAGAAAGTGGCTTAACATCATGAAATTTTGTACGAAACAATAAATCCATGGTGTATTTGGTTTGCGTGAGATGTAGGCCAGTTGAGCTGTAAACCGCCTTTAGACCAAGAAAATAATGTAATGGTCCCAAGTCTTTCATTGAAAACAATCTGTCTAAATTCTGAATAAGACTGAAAATATGAGAGGAGTGCCAGTAATTAATATGTTATCAACATATAAAAGCAAAATAAGTAACTATTTCTAGTGGTGGATGAGGAACTAGTGAAGTTGTCTCTACAGGAAGAGTGTTAGTGGTCTATTGAAATGGAAAGGAGGACTCATAAAAAATGACATGACAGGACAAATAAATACGACCTGTATTTTGATCAAGACAACGATATCCTTGGTGATTTAGAGAGTATCCCAAAAACACACATCATTTGGAACGAAATTGTAATTTATTTGTATTCTAAGGTCGTAAATAAATGAAACATGCACAACAAAAAACATGAAGAGTATCATATGAGGGAGATTTATGAAATAATTTTTCATATGGACTAAGATATTGTGAAACACGAGTTGGTAGACGATGGATTAAGTATAAGGCACTTTGAAATGCATCAACCCAATAATTTGAACTCATATAAGCATGGGCAAGAAGTGTGAGCCCAGTGTCAACAATGTGACGATGTTTTCGTTCGGCAATCCCATTTTATTCGGGATGACTTGGACAAGAGGAGCGGAATCCAATACCATTATGAGTCAAATAATTTTGAAATTTTCTTTGTGTATATTCACTCCCACCATCAGATTGAAACATTTTGATTTTGGATGAAAACATATTTTCAACATGTTGTTTAAATTTGATAAAAATATCAAATACTTCATGTTTATATTGCATTGAAAAAATCCATGAGTAACGTGAAAAATCATCCACAAATAAAACCTAGTATTTTGATCCCTTGATTGAAAAAGTAGGAGAAGTCCAAACATCAGAGTGAATTAAATCCAAAGGAAATTTTGACATAGAGTTTGATAATGGAAAAGGTAACTTAATACTTTTACCCAAAGGACATGAATTACAAAATGGGATGGAATTATTACCATTCATGAGAAGATATTTATTTGAAATAAGATGTGACAAAGTGTTATTAGCAGGATGACCCAATCGAAAATGCCAAATTGGGGCGCTAACCCAAACACCAACCACAGTATATGGAGGACTCAATTTTCTGGAGTTTTTAGAGTGGATGCGGAAGGGATAGAGACCATGTTCACTCTTCCCGCGGAAAAGTGTCTTCCCCGTTGTTACATCCTTCATAGAAATAATCAAAATAAAGAATAAAATAACAGTTATTATCCCTTGTGAACTGATATATTGATAAAAGATTAGCGGCAATTGAAGGACAATGCAAAACATTTTTCAAAGCAAAAGTTGAGGAACCACAAGTGATTTTACTAGAGCCAGTGTTATCAATTGTCAAACCTGCACCATTACCCACAGCCACATGATCTTTCCTGTGATATTCATTGTGAGATCCATATTAGAAAGGTCAGAAGTAATATGGTTTGATGCACCAAAGTCTGAAATCCATGTGCTCGGTTGATTGTTGGAGGAAGCAATAGTAGTCATATCTTTAAGCTTTTGAGTGGAAACTCTGCCTTCATACGCATGATTCATGCGTTGATAGCAATCAAGGGCACTGTGCCCACTACGATTACAATTTTGGCAAGGAGGGCGTGAAGATATAGGAGTAGAATTGCCAAAAGAAACTAAGGCATGTGGTTGGGACCAGTTTGAATTTTGACGAAAACCAGAGGACCCCTTTCCTCACATATTAGATCCACGGTGAGGCATAGGCTGATGGCCATGATTGTTGCCGTGTGAAGCTTTGGGAGCATACATGGCAGTGGGATTTGCCTCAAGAGATGGTATTTGTTACGCCTTAAGCCTCATTTCTGCATTGAGCAACAAGATCATCATAAGAGATAGGGCTTGTGCAGAGCTGACTGTAATTTCATATGCAGGGTCGACATTGTTGAGGATAATGTTGACGAGTTCATCATCGTCAACTAGTTTGCCTGCTAAAGCAAGATTGTCAGCAATCTGATTTATCTTGTCCACAAAATCTGTGATTGAAAGACTGTCTCCTTTGACGATGAGTAAATCATGCTGGAGTTGCAAGATTTGATTTTTCGACTGAGAAGCTTATCTTTTCTCAAGTGAAGCCTAGGTAGTTTGTGACGATGTTAATCGAGCCATAATAGACAATACGGCTGGAGAAAGAGAGTTGATAATCCAACTTAGGATCATCTGGTCCTGTTGATGCTAGGAGGTGTACCGAGGATCGACCTCAGTAGTGATGGTGCCATCAGAGTTGCGTTTAAATTCTGGTGGACAGGGGTTTGTTCCTGTGACAAAACCCATTAAATTCTTGCTTTTTAGAATCGGAACAATTTGGGCAAGCCATAGTGGATAATTGGTTCTGTTAAGCTTGATGGACATGAACCTAGAATGGCTGGGAACTACAACACCAACAGTTTAATTAATGGCTTCCATGGAAAAGAAGAAGAGGAAGAGAGGGAAAAGAAAAAGAATTGTATGTTGTCGTTAGACGTGAGGCTCTAATACCATGAAGGAATAATATTGTATTAGATTATATTTTCCAAAAGCATACCAACTGTGATGATTTCATGTGGTATATATACAACAATATTCCCTAAACTGTAGGGATTTGATACTAAGCTAAATAAATCAACAACGGTTACAAGTAGAGATTAAAGAAATCAACAACG
Source organism: Salix purpurea (assembly GCA_027405865.1). Classification (NCBI taxonomy): domain Eukaryota; kingdom Viridiplantae; phylum Streptophyta; class Magnoliopsida; order Malpighiales; family Salicaceae; genus Salix; species Salix purpurea. The sequence goes on from JAOWLH010000011.1 coordinate 9,259,420, forward strand.
GTTATAAGCAAAGGATAAGGATTGAATGTACTGCTGGATGATTATGTAGAGAGCTAGAGATTTGACTTTCCATTGTTATCACTCACACATAAAGAAGGTAGGACAATAAGAGAGGAGCAAAAAATGACCGGTGAGCAAATCAAGAGAAAAAAATAGAGAAAAGGAAAGAAAGGAAGAATTGAACATTGAAGCCAACTTTGATCACACTATTGAAAAGATCTCGTTGAGATGATTTCAACCATATAAAGAAAAGTTATCATCAAACAAAAATTATGTTAAATAAATAGAGCCGTTAGAGCCATTATTCTTGTTTTTAACTAGAAATAAGAATTGTTATAGTAAGTACCAGCAGATAGATTGTATTATAGCTATAATTACATTGTACATTTTTCTATTTAAATCCTATTGTAACAACAATGAAATCAATTCATTATACAGAAATTATTCGAATTTGAATTCTTACATGGTATCAGAGCGAATCCCGAACTTCTTTTGAAATCGTATTTTTTTCTCTGGTTTCAAAACCCAGAATTTAATCTCTACAGTACTTGTTTGTTCATCAGAGTGACTTTTCATCATTGCCCAGAAACCCATCGAAAACCCATAATTCATCACTGCCCAGAAACCCATCAGAAATTAGCACCCAGAAACCTAGAAATTAGCACCTAGGGACCCAGAAAATTAGCACCCAGAAACCTAGAAATCCATTCAACCCAGTCCCAAACACATGAAATCCATTCAACCTAGTCCCAAACACATTCAAACCATTCATCAGAAACCCAGAAAAACACAACACAACAATATGGAAAATAACCCAATGATCACCTCCCTTTCGGCGACACAAATCGTAGTCCATCAGGACAACTCTCCTTTTCCAACTGGAATTACATTAGATGAAAGAAATTACTCACTATGGAGTCAACTTATGGAAATGCGAATTGGTGCAAAAACTAAAGATGGGTACCTCACCAACGAGATAAAGAAACCCGACCAACTGACACGAGAAGAGAAGCTTGGATTACTAAGAATCACCGAGTCAAAAGTTGGTTGATTGACTCAATGACCCCACCATTGAAGCAACGGTTCATACAGCTACCCACAACAACAAAGATTTGGGATGTAGTGGCCCGGACGTGTTACGACGGGTCAGATGAGACTCAAACTTTTGAATTGAATAAAAAATCCTTCTCTACAAAATAAAATGGACAACCATTACCCACCTACTATAATAGTTGCTTTCCATGTTCCAAGAAATCAATTACCAAACCCAGTCATAGGCCACCACGATCGACGTCATGGTTGAGCTTTACTCATCCATGGCGAGGCTTCGAGTGCACATCTTCCTCAGTGGTTTAGACCCCGTATTTGATCAAGTGCGAGGGGAGATTCTGAGGATCCAATAAGAGCATCAACAACATCAGGTGATGGGCGGAGGCATGGAGGTCAGCTGCGGAGGAGGGAGTTGCACCACCACGAACCCATTTTTGAAGGGTCGGTGATAGTGGCATAAAAACACAGTCAGCCATGCCTCTCGGGTTCATGGCTGTCTAAGAACCGGGAAGGGTAAATGGTGTTATATAGGGAGAAAACCGGGAGGCTGGTTTGTACCTATTGCGGAGAATTAGGTAACTTGAAGCAATGATGTTATAAAATTACAGGTTACCCAAACTGGTGGGATTTTCAGAAAAAAAAAACTCAAAAAAATATAGGAAAAACCTATAGTAAATCTTACAGACACAGAACAAGTACAACCCACAACAAATATGGTCCACCCAAGTATCATCGGAAAACAATTTGCACACTCTATATTTACTAAAAATAGTATGTGGATTATTGATACAGATGATTCCAATCACATGACTAAAAATTTCGATAAATTAATTTACCATAAACCCTTCTCATGGTCAGCTATTTGCACTGCTAATGGCAATATCTCCGCTGTTACGGGGGAATGATATATAGGTTTTGACCGACATTATAACTCTAGACACTATTCTTATTATTCCATCTCTTGCGCATAACCTCCTGTCAATTAGTCAAATGACTACTACTTGTGCGTGCATGGTAACGTTTTGGCCTCTATTTTGTATTTTTTTCAGGACATTCTAACTTGGAAGATTATTGGTTATGGTGTTAGATGAGACAACTTATATTATTTGGAGTTAACAGAAAATGGGGAGTCAAAGCTAGGTCACGCATATCAGACTAGAAGTAAGGATCAAGCTCATGCTCTCATATGGTTATGGCATCAACAACTCGAACATCTTTCCTTTGGGTACCTTAAAAAGTTATAACTATATTTATTTTTGAGTTTAAGTATTTTGAATTTTGAGTGTGAGATTATTGAACTGGAAAAATGTCACTGTATTTCCTATTTGTCGAGTTTGAATAAAAATGTAAAACCATTCGTAGTCATTTATTTGGATGTTTGGGGTCCTGTAAAAGTTCTGTCTTTTTCTAATGCATGCTATTTTGTTACATTTATTGATGTGCACCCGGATGACTTGGATATCTCTTCTTTAAAATAAAAGCGATGTCAGTGCAGCTTTTCAGGAATTTTATAAAATGGTGACCACTCAATACCATTATCTGATCTGTATACTGCAATCTGAAAATGGTACAAAGTTTATGGATCAGGTGTTCGGTACATTCTTGGATCACCATGGAATTAGACACCTAACTTCTTGCATTTATACTCCACAACAGAATATATTGGTAAAGCAAAAAAACCGACAGATTATGGAAGTGGTACGGGCCTCCCTGTTTGCAATGAATATGCCTAATTTCTATTAGGGTGGGGTATTGAAGTCAGCTACCTTCTTGATTAATCGCACACTTCAAACTCATCAAAAGATGGAATCCCTACTTTTCGTCCTTTATTTACTAAATCTTGAACCTAGAGTATTTGGATGTATTGTCTATGTTTACATACCTAAAGTTTTGCGGGGTAAACTTGATCCTTGTGCTAAATGGTGTGTATTTATCGATTATTCAGAATTTCAGAAGGGGTATCGATATTACAACCCCCGACACTTGAAGTTACATGTGACTCTGGATACCTCGTTTCACGAGTTGGAACATTACTATTCAGGGGGAGAGAAGCAATGAAGAGAACGATGACAATTTATTTGAATTATAGGAAAATAAAGGGATACTTGAAAATTTCTCAGAGAAAATAGGAAAAAAAGATATGGTGCTAGAGGATGGTATAAATTTAGAATTGAACATAGACCAGAGTGTTCTCAGCAATAACCCCCCCTCGACCTTCAGAGTTGCCTACGTCTACACCATCAACCAAAGAATCAACCCAGAATGTTCCTCCTCAGGTAAACCCAAACCTTATTCTTGATGAAACTAATGAAATTCTTGTCCATGTAGAAAATACAGAAAACAAATATCCATAAAGGTCAAATAGAGGAGTCTCGAGAAAACATTATGAACCTGATCCAAAAACCAAGACGAAATACTGAATCAGTAATTATGCATCTTCTCATAGGTTGTCATAATCGTATGCATTTTCTGTACAAGAGGCATTAGCAGATCCAAAATGGACTAAGGTGAGAAACGAATAAATGGAGGCACTACAAAGAAATAACACTTGGAAGTTATGTGCACTACTTAAAGGGAAGAAGACCGTTGGTTGCAGATGGGTGTTCACAATCAAACTCAAAGCATATGGTTGTATTGACAAGTACAAAGTAAGGTTGGTTGTGAAGGGGTATACACAAAAATATAGAGTAGATTATCAAGAGACCTTTGCTCCGGTTACAAAGATCAATACTATATGTATTCTCATATCCCTAGTAGTGAATCAAGACTGGGTCTTGCAACAGTTTGATGTCAAGAATGCCTTCCTCAATGAAGACCTTGAAGAAGAAGTGTACATGGAGCTACCACCTAGAGCTAAACACAAGTCCTTGACTAAAGTTTGCAAATTAAAGAAGGTATTATACAGTCTTAAACAATCACCCCGAGCTTGGTTAAGAAGGTTCTCTCTACAATGAAGGAATTTGGTTATAAACAAAGCAACTCGGATCACACCGTGTTTATAAAACACAGAGAAGGTAGAATTACGACATTAATTGTGTATATAGATGATATGGTTCTAACAGGAGATGACCTAGAGGAAAGAATAGCACTACAACAGTTTCTGGCATCCAAATTTAAAATGAAGGATCTCGAACAACTAAAATACTTCTTAGGAATTGAGGTCTCGAGGTAAAAACAAGGATATGTCTATCATAAAGAAAATATATGCTAGACTTGTTAACACAAAATGGAATGCTGGCGTGCAAACCTGTTGACACTTATGGAAATGAATCATAAGCTTGGGGAATCGGAAAAACAGATGCCAACGAGTAAAGGGCGTTATCAGCGATTAGTGGAGAGACTGATATATTTATCTCATACTAGGCCGGACATAGCCTATGCAATAAGTGCGGCAAGCCAGTTCATGCACTCACTAGGAAAAGAACACATAGAAGCAGTATATCGAATCTTAAGATACTTGAATAGTGCACCAGGGAGAGGACTACATTTTTCAAAAAAAGGAAGTTCATAAGATTAAAGGGTATACAGACTCAGACTGGGCAGGAAATCAAACTGATAGAAGATTAACATCAGGTTACTTTAGTTTTGTAGAAGGTAATCTCATCACATGGAGAAGTAAAAAGCAGAAAGTAGTCATAGATCAAGTGCAGAGGCATAATATTGGGGTATGGCTCATGGGGTGTGTGAGTTACTATGGATTAAACATGTATTACAGAACTTAGGAATTGATTATGGAACACCCATGGATCTATACTGTGATAATAAGGCAGCTATCAAAATTGCATATAATACGGTTCAACATGATCGTACCAAACACGTTGAAGTCAATCGAAACTTCATTAAGGAGAATCTTGATCGAAAAATTATACAATTACCGTTTGTTAGGTCTGAAGATCAAATGACCAATATGCTCACAAATGCAGTCTTAGGAAGGGTGTTTTATGATGCAATTGACAAGTTGGGCATGATAAATATCTACGCACCAACTTGAGGGGAAGTGTTAAATAAATAAAACCGTTAGAGTTGTTATTCTTGCTTTTAACTTGAAATAGAAATTGTTATAGTAAGTACCACAAGATAGATTGTATTATAGCTAGAATTACATTGTATATTTTTCTATTTAAATCCTATTGTAACAACAATGAAATCAATCCAATATACATAAATTATTTGAATTCTAATTCTTACAAGTTATCATCAATTTTGTGAAAATGCCACTTTCCAACACAATCTGTTGTAGCTTGTTCATATGTTAACACATGTATTACACATTACTAACTTCTTTCCTTTTTTCTCCATTTCAGTTTACTCCTCTAAAACTCTCTAGTTTAATCCTTCAATCTACTTAATTGAATAACTTGTAAGGGATATGTGAAGAATATTTTGTGGATTCATACTCTTGGTCATTTAAACTATTTGATTATTAAGTTTTTAAGCAGCCTACTTGTGCATTTTTTGAAGCACATGCTTTGTCAATACAGTGTCGAACACGCTTTGTCAATACAACATCGTATGATGACATGTAGATGCCTACCTGTCTCACCTATAAACATTTTTCTATCTCACTAGTGGATGAGACACCTACCCTACTAACAAGACACTTATACACCTTGTTTTGCATCATGTGATAATTTCACTTGATTAAGGTCTATAAATATCTTAGGTCACTAGATAATAAGACTATGGAACATAAAACACAATACATGATGATTATAATATTCCATCTCTTATGAATTTCATTCTCTCCTCTTGGCTATACATTATATTTCTCTTGGGATTTACGAACTTAAAGCATTATAAGGTATCCTCTTCTAATCAAGGACTTGGTTTTTGAGATGGGCACCAACCTAACCTAACCTAAATAAAAATTCCTTCAAACCCATTACACAAGCTATAAAAGATCTAAATCAATTTTTAAAGTTTTTTTTTTTTAAATTCATAAGTTGTGTGTTTATGAGTTGTAAGAAAGCTATTTTATTCTCGTTTTACTCATCACTAAAAATCCTTTCCATGCATAGTGATTTAGAAAATATCAACATGGAAAAGTATTTGACCTGTTCACCATATGTGCACTAACACCTATAGATCTCTAATAAATTTGCATAAAATAAAAGTCATCACTAAAGTTATTCTAATTACCTTATTACTCAAAAAACACCTTCAAGCTTTCCTATTTACTTAATATGAGACTCCATACCTAACTCAATTATATGAATCATTGAGTGCATAAAGATAATATCAATTCTTGAAGGAACAAGGTAGACCATATGTAATTATAGAAGTGTTAAGAACTATATCAAGTATATTAAGCATTTGCATCAACTTCTACCGTCATTGTTTCGATAATCATTCTTCAAGATGGAATTCTTATTTATTTTTATAAGAATGGATTTCTCTAAAACAATATAGAGATTAATAATAACCAATAAGTCAACAATATTAGTGCATCTAGAGGAATGGAAAATGAAGTGTGAAATTATAGAAGGTAGAAGAAACATGGATGATAAGTTTATTTGGTAGTATATATATGTTGACTATAACATGATAAATGAAAATTATTAAGTGTTGACCGACAAGTCTTATTATATAAAAGTGGTGATTTCTGAGCAATTAGTTTTATATAAAACCTATATTTTGTATGGGGTTTTCATGTCTCTATGAGTTGCTCATTAAACTCATAATATAGGTAGCACATAAATGAGTTCTTGTATCAAAATGGTTGTAAGAGATTGAGTTGTTTTCTCTATATGGTGTAATAAAAATATCTAGATAATATAAGTAGAATTTGGATAATCCATATTCTAATTGTGTAAATAATCATTAATGTAAAGTTAAATGTGATTGTTTGATATGTTTTGACAAACACTAAAAATATATATTTTGTTGAATATGATTATTGTTTGATAAAAAGGCTTGAGGCCAATACTCAAATATGATTTGTTTATGGGTGACATTTGAAATCGCCATTGATTTTTATATGGGTTATTAAGAGAGTAAAAGAATTGATTAATGACCCAAATAGAGAGAACTCTATCAAATGATATAATGATTGTATGGTTTGAATTGTAAAACTATATTGGTTTAGAATTTAAGTTTCCTTTGTGAATGTTATAAATCATGGGGTGTTATAGGTACCTTTCTAGAGAATGAATTTGTTTTTAAAAGAAAAAAAAGAAAATAGAACTTTCAAAAGTTGAAAAACCATAAAATGATATCTAGAACCTAATCCTAAGGCTATAACATTGGATGTTCAACTTAAATATAATTCAATATAAAAACTATATAAATCTAGAAATAAATGAATAATTTCAAGTTGTTACTGTTGTACATGACTTAAATCCTATATCATAATTTTTTTGAGTTTTTTTGTGTTTTATGCTCTCTCCTTTCTCCTTTTTAATATTTTTTTTCATTTTTTATTCTAATATCTACTATTTATAGGTGTAAGAATCACTTACAATCATAGGATTTAATTCTAAGAACCAAACAAATATTGCTGGATTTTTAGGACTACAAATATAGGATTCGATTTTGAGAATCAAATAAAGATTGTTAGGTTTATAGAGCAAGACCTAGTGGATCTTATTTGGGAAAAAATGACTTTCTCTTATTTTTAGTGTATAAAAATAATGTGGTTATAGAGAAAGGGTGGGAGTTTAAATTGTTCTTTGAGTTTCTCTGGGTTTTTTTTTTATTTTATTTTAATCCTTTACTTTTTTATTTTTCGGTTTTCATTCCATTAAGGTTTTGATCTTGGATTTTCTTATCAATTTCAACCCCAAATAAATTAATTTAAATGTTTGACTAATTATTTCAATTGAGTCCTTTATTTTTAAAAATATGAGATTTTAATAGATTTGACTTAATTCTTTTCTCTCTCTTTAATTTCACCCTTGATTGAGTTAATTAAACCCTTTAATTTGGCTTTCATTTCTAGTTTAGTCCTGGGTTCTTTAATTATTTTTATTAAAGCTAAATTAAATATTTTCTACTTAATTTCTTTTCAAATGATTCCCATATTACATCCAAAAATGTTTCTGAATTCGTTCTTCTTGCACTTAGTCCTAGGCTTATCAAGGTCAATTATCTGTATCATTTTTGTTTTTGTCCCAAATTGAGTTTTTATTTCTAACTTAACTTGATATCCAAGAATAAAAAAAAGACCAAAAATAAAGAAAATATTAAATCTAACCAAATTTATTGGGAAAAAAAGATTTTTTTTTACTTTTAGAAATTTATGAAAAAAGAATAGGTTCAAAATCTGGGTTATGACTACTTGGTTGGAGTTGAATTATCTTTCACTCATCATCTTCATCTAGAACATCTAAATCCATCACTAATATTAGGTTCAATCTAATCCAATGATAGACTTTTTCCACCCAGCATAAATATCTAGGGTTCCCAACTCAACCCAGCCTTATTTTTTTTATCTTTTAAATAAGATTTTAAAAAATAAAATCTAAGTTTACAAAACAAACTATATCTACATCAATGAATCAAAAAGTCATACAACAAACTTCAAACCTTAAATCTATGAACAAGAAAATACTTCATGAGGCCTAAAATAAAAATGCATGCGTTATACATATTGAAAAATAAAATCATAGCTTCATAAAATAAAATAAAGTAAAATAAAATAAAAGGTTAAAGAGTTAGATGGAGTCTTGGGCCTGTTTGGGAGGGTGGTTGCGGTTGCTTTTGAAAGTGTTTTTTCATTTAGAAATACATTAAAATGATATTTAAAAAAAAATTATTTTTGACATCAGTACATCAAAATAATTTAAAAACATAAAAAAAAAATCATTTAAAAAAAAATGGCGGTAGAACCCCTCCCAAACAGCTTCTAGGTCTAGTGATGGTATCGCGAACCACTTCTTGACTTCACATTAGATGCTGCTCAAACTAATTCAGATTTTATCATCTTTGGCATGGCCATAAAAGAATTATCTCGAGCACCATATACACAAATTAAGATAAGGGAATTAGGAAACCTACAAAATAAAATAAATTAACTATACCGTTCACAAGCCAAGAAACACAATGAGTTTTTTCTTCTTTTTTTTTTTGTGATTTTGAATACAATTAACCAAAGTTGTCAATATTGTTCCGGTCACCGTTCCGGTTTTTCTATTGGAACGAAACGTTGCGATTTCAAAGCGTTTCGGCGTGCCATTTCGGGGTTGTACTGCTCATTTATATATATATATATATATATGAAAAAAAATTAAAATATTAATTTATATATATATATATATATATATATATATATATATATATGAAAAAAATTAAAATATTAACTTAACAAGTATAATTTAAATTCAAGATAAATTAACTTTAAATTATACAATACAAACACAAAGTCAAACAAACATAATCTCAAAATTAGAAACATCTCTAAAATTCCAAAATATTATGATAGTAAAATATTATAAAATAAAAGAAATATTATGATTTTGAGCCGGAACGGTACCGAGGCGTTCCGGCCGGAATTAAAACCGGGACGAAAACGACGTCGTTTCATCTCGATTTTTTTAATGACACGGAACGTTTTGGTCATTCCGGCCGGAACGGAACGGAATTAACAAGATTGCAATTACCATGAAATCAATATTTTTTTTCTTTTTCCTAAACTATTTTTAAATTTTATTTTAGCACAATGTCAAATAATTTATTATTATTTTGTTTTCTTACTCAGTACTTGAAGGTTTTTCCCCTCTCTCAAAGCTTTTATCAAACCTCTTTAAGTTTTGAAAACGGTAAAAAGAATGCAAAATATGCGGCTTTTAATTTTCCCAAAACATTGCTTAAGTGGAATTTAAAATTTCTCCTGTGTGTTTCCTTCATTCTAGAGTCTAGACCCCCATGTGGAGACAGCCATGGGTTCGCATTCATCCACGTTAGTCTTTTGGGCTTTTCTCTGAATATATTTTAACTCATGTTGAGATCATGATCACACAAACCTCGTCCATTGATTGTTTTGATAATCATCAAATCCAGCTGTCTGCAAATCGATCATACAAGCAACACCCTGTCATCCATCTGAGTGTTAAGTTTCGTGATTGAACTCAGGTTTAGGATTTCAGAAGATGTAGGCTACTTGTAAGGGATGGATCATGTTTCAAAAGTTTGTCGAAGTTTGCTTGTTTTCTTCTTCTTCTTCTTCTTATTTATCTATTTTTTTTAGGTTTATATTTTTGTTATTCTCTTGCAATTTGATGTTATTGGGTTAGCCATCTACATTTGTTTTTTATTTCACCCCTACTGTTTTTAATCTATCAGGTTCAAAGTGTTTTTCAATTTCATTCCTTGTGATTTTTTTAATCTTTCAGACTTGATCCTTCTTCTTTTTATTGCTATTTTTTTTAGATCGTTTTTAATTATTATTTTTGAATTTCATCCTCCTTGATTTTTTTTGTCAATTTTTATCTTATTATTTTTGCTGTTCTTTTTTATTTTTTATTTAAAAAATATTAATATCTGTATTCACGATTTTATCCATTAAAATTGAATTAGTTGAGAGTTAAGCTTCTTAATTGAACCTAAATCTAGAATTTTACAAAATTGTAGGTTTTAAAAATTAGACCAGGTTTCAGAGGTTTGTTCGAATTTGCTTGTGTTTTTCTTTTTTTAAGCTAAGGTTTTCTTCTTTTTTTTAATCATTTGTTTTGGTCGTATTCTTAGTTTTTGCAATTTGATTCTTTTGGATTATCCCTCTATAATTTTATTCCATTTCGCCCTCTATGATTTTTTTATCTATAAATAATCTATCAAATTACAAAAGACATTTAATTCCATCCCTATGATGTTTTTTAATATTTTAAATTTGTATTCATTCTTTTAATTTTTATTTATTGTTTTTTGGATCATTTTATCCTCATTTTTTTAAGCAAGTTTTTTATTAATATTTTCTTTTGCTTGCTTCCATTCTTCAAAATTAAATAAATTTGTTGAGAGTTAAACTTTTTAATTGAACTTAGATCTAAGATCTCACAAGTTGTAAATTTTAGAGATTAAAATTAAACTAATGTTTTTTTTTAATTTGATGTTTTTTTTTCTTATGCATTAAACCATTTTACTACATGGCTGCTTTAAAGTCGGCACTGTATTTTAGTTTCAACTACCACGCAGCATGTGAAGAAAAAAAGTCAAAATGTCAAGCCACCACTCTCTCTCCACTTCCAACGCACTAACTAATCACTAATAATCAGAAAATTATTTTATAAATTATTTTAAATATAATAAATACCAATTAAGAGTATAAACCAAATATAATTCATAAAAATGAATAAATAACAACCAGAGAAACAAGAATTGAAGTTGGTATAAATAGTAAATTCTAATTGACAAAATTCAAACATTATATAGCAATAAAAAAAAATGAAGGAACAACTTTGATGTAATTAAAAATAATATATTATTTTTGAATTTTTTATTTTCTTAAAACAAATATTTCCGCAAATATTGTTTTTTTTTTCTGAAAAACAAACTAAATATTTTTTATTTAGCAAACACACGTCATAAGCAAACGGGCCCTCGAGATCCGAAGAGGAAAAAATAAAAACCCCATGCTAAGTGTAACCCTACACGCACAGAGAGACTCTATTTTCTAAATCTCCGATTCATCGTCCAAAAACACTCCCATCCGAATTGGGTTCTAAATGGGAAAAGGAGGGGGTTGCGTTCCGAGTAAGACAAGACAACCGCCAGTCTCCGACGATCCCGTCTCCGACAGGGAAGCCGCACCAATCCCTGTTGACGACGATGAAACTAATAATATGGCAACTACGTCACTAGAGCCGACAATTCCAGCGAAGTTAAAAATCTTTATAGTGTTTTACTCCATGTACGGGCACGTGGAGGGATTGGCCAAGAGAATGAAGAAAGGAGTTGATGGAGTGGAAGGAGTTGAGGCTTTACTATATCGGGTTGCGGAAACGTTGTCTGGTGATGTTTTGATGAAAATGAAAGCGCCGGAGAAAGATGTTGGGATCCCGGAGATTTCGGCGGCCGAATTGGTCAATGCGGATGGTGTTGTGTTTGGGTTTCCGACAAGGTATGGCTGTATGGCCGCGCAGATGAAATCGTTTTTCGATTCCACAGGGCAATTATGGAAGGAGCAGAAACTTGCTGGCAAACCTGCTGGATTTTTTGTTAGTACTGGGAGTCAAGGAGGAGGTCAAGAAACTACTGCGTAAGTCAACAATGCTCTCTCTGTTTCTTTTTCAAGACTCGAAGATAATGCTGTTGCTGTTATCAGTCTAATTTTTACTGTCTAAACAAATCATAATTTGTTTTCCAAGTTTTCCTTTGGATCTCAGTTTCCTGTTTATTCCTTGCTTAGACAACTAGGGAAAGCTAAATTTTGTTTGGTAGGAGGAATAAATTATTTGAATGTGGAAAACATGAGCCCTTCATTCCTGAAGATTTTATACGGGATGTCTTTTTCTCAGTAATTGTAGCATTGATTTGGGCCTCGGCTTAGGTTAGAAAGAATGATTCATGGAAAGTAGAGGTACATAGTCGAGACATGGAAATTTGTCTAGGCTCAAAACAAATGATCGATAGAAAACCGCGGTGGTCTGTGAATCAGTGCAAAAATAGAGAAGAAAAGAAAGTAACTGCAATGAAAATGAGACAAAGATATATCTCAATAAAATCAGAACAAGATATTGCTAAGTGATGTGACAGGGATTTATGGAGATAGACGCATTTGAAGAATCGACGTTTATGGAGATTGACTGAGCTTGAGTTATCTTTTTATTGGCACTATCGGGTTCTGTTTCAGGGTAGATGTGCTTGCTCTTCGTTCTTGGTATATGTTTTTTGCTTGTCAGAGTGTAAACTTTATGTAAAGATGAAATTGTGCATTCTCGTAAACAAAAAGAAGGTTGGTTTTTCTTTTTATGTGCATCTATTTTGGAATCTCAATGTTTTATGCTTTTGTCTTGATAACTGAGAGAGCCTGGCTTTTGTTCTTAATTCACCTCTGCCGACTCAACATTTGACAGGATTATGATGTTACAGAGATGGTGTTTTGGCTTATTATGAAATGAACTCATTTGTAGAAAACCAATATATTAACTATTTTCCATTGTTTTAATCCTCTTGTTTTGGTTGGGGCAGATGGACAGCAATTACCCAGTTGACACACCATGGAATGTTATTTGTTCCTGTTGGATACACCTTTGGAGCTGGCATGTTCAAGATGGACACCGTTCGAGGAGGCTCTCCTTACGGTGCCGGAGTTTATGCTGGTGATGGCTCAAGAGAGGCAGATGAAACAGAGCTGGCTCTTGCTGAGCACCAGGGTAAGTATATGGCTACAGTAGTCAAGAGGCTTGCCCAGAACTGATGACATGTTATAATCTATAGAAATACATTCGTTTCCCAACTTGTCGATTTGAGTGCATTTGTTTGTTGTTAGTCTTGTGTTCTATGTACTATCAGACTTGGGGCATCATACGGGGGTTACAAGTTCTATCCTCACATATCTACCCACTCCACCCTGTGCAGCAAGCTGTATATGATTCGAAAATATTGGAATACCGATAATTTGTTGGACATTGTTGCTCTGTAGAGTTTATTTTCTTGTTTGATTGAAGAAATCATTGTAATAAACATGGTTTTCAAGCATTTGACTTGCCAGTAGTTCATTTATATCGATTATTATCCAATCAATAACACTGAACTGGTGCTTCTCTTTAGCACTGCCTATAATTTTGGATGAAGGCCCTTTTGTGTCCGCGGTGAAAACTGAGGTTGAAGCCAAAAAAGCATAAAAAATAATGCTTTTTTGGCTTAAAACGCAACAAGCTGCATAGAGATGAAGTTAGCTGGGAGGCCAGAATGTTGAATTTCTGAATGTGGACACAAGAATCTTTGCGATGCAATCTTGTCCTTGAATGATGACTTGCACAAATCGGCTTAAAGAATTCTACCAGCTCTTTTATTAGTTAGGGACGTCCTAACCAGCCTAACGTTTGTTGACCTCCATCATGGCCAGTACAGTACTAGCTTGTGTGAAAGGAGCTGCTGCATAAGCAAGGAAGTTACAATTGTCCACCCACCTAGCATACTATTTGAAATATTTAAAAATATAGTGGTGCTTGTTTTTCAAAATAATATTTTGTTATTTTTTTAAATTTATTTTTAATATTATTAGTGTATCAAAGAAATTCGAAAATAAATTAAAACAAAACAATTTTTCATGAAAAACAAGTTGTTTTACAGCTCTATTTAGGCAATAAAATTGATTAAAAATGCATGTATAGCCGGAGTGTTTGAAATTATGGTGCAAAATAGTTTTTGGAATAGTTTTTTGCTTGAAAATATATTATTTTTTTATATTAGAACATTAAAATCATTAGAAAACACTAGAAAAAACATCAATGTCAATGTGATGTTTTTTCAAGCTAAAAACATTTAAAAAAAAAAAAACAACTAAAAGTATAAGCAAAAGTTATGTCAAAGACCACTTTTTTTTAGGTTGTCTGCTCACCTGATTGTGATTCAACAACAACGTCTGGTAAGATTTAACATTGGCCAAATAGGCATTCATGAGAACAATAGGATGTAGCACGTGAACATGGAATAAAGGAATGGCAGACAATGGTTCTTAAAGGATTCTAGTTAGTTAATGATCGTTTAGTAATGTGTTTAAGGTTGTTTTTTAAAATATTTTTTGTACATAAATGTATTAAAATGATGTGTTTTTTTTATAAAAAAAAATTATTTTTGACATCATCACGTGAAAATATTCTAAAAACATCAAAGATATTTAATTTAAAATAAAAAATAAAAAAATATATATTTTTTTTAAAATATTTTTAAAACGCAACCTGAAACATGAATTAGTCAAATCTCATAAAAAATCTTCTAAAATTCTCATTCCTCGCCAAAATAATTATTATATCATGTGTAGCCAGCCAGTGCCAATTATGGTAATGGTGAGTCATGTGAGAGCACAATTTGCAAGTTTCATTGCTAGGATTAAAGAAAAGGGAGTTCTAGAATCTTAGTTCATTTTATTTTTTGGTTCATTTGAGATTTTATAGATGGACAATCTAGGGATTAATTAACTATAAGGGTGAAGAACTAATTATGATTTAAACATTGAAGATTATGGAAGAGCAACTTGTATTAAGTAATTGACTAAAATGCAAATAGACATTAAGATTAAGAAGTGATCGATCAAAAAAATTAAAAGTTGTAATCATTGGTCAAGGAAAAATAATCAACCACAGGGATAAAAGGTTAACATGATTCACAAAACAAATAAAAAAATCTTACTTTGAGTATGTAAGCATATTACATGCAGAAATTACAAATTAACGAGAAAACATGTGACTACCTCGAAGGAGATGTGCTGATAAAAATATAAATTAAATTATGGCTCATATTGTAAGCTCCTATTTTTCTATAAATAATTTGTATAAATTTATTAATTATAGTTCATGGAGGATATTAACTCCACATCAATAGAAAAGGATGATGTAGTTACTCGAAAAAATGACTAGTAGGTTATCCATATTTTGTGTTATTACATTTTTTTTTATTAGGTCAAGAAATAGGTTAACCTTTCATTAATTACATCACTAATATCAACATTTTGTTAGTTAAAAATTAAAAATACTTTGAACCACAAGCATCATGCATTAACATTTTCAATAGCTTTTTTTTCCCGACAATTTTGATCATCAACATTTGTAGTTGCTTGAGTTATAAATGTTATCAATATGGGACAAAATAAATTTGAAGTATAATGAAAAAAAAAAAACTTAGAAGAAGAAACCAAAAAAAGATAAGAAAAGACTGAAAAGAAAAAATGGAATTGAAAAGGTTTACAAGTTTGTAAGTTTTATGTAGTTCATCAAAAATTAATCCTAATATCAAAAGAATTATATATAATTAATAAAACCTAATTATAATAAAATTTGGGCTTAAAATACACTAACTGATAAAAGTTTAATAAAATAAAGTTCAATAATAAAGATAAATAAAACCTAATAACTTAAGCTTAGATAAGTGTATTCTCCCAATCAAAGAACAATGTGGTAGGCTACCCTTCATCATCAATGATCATACACCTTCGTAAATTAAGTTTTAGGCTCATTATCCATTAACTCTCCTAAAATCGAAACAACTTGATCATGTCAAGCATAGTTCAAGATAGCTTTAATAACACTCTCAAAGATTATGATCAAGTTGTTGTGATATCACTCTAGTAATCCAAGTACAATCTGAATATTGTCACCTAACTTATATACTGGGATTCATTTAATTCACCTTCCTTGAAAAATGGATTTTCTTAATCCAAAATAGCATTAACATGTTCCTTTTATATAAATGATAATGATAATGAGGTAAGGATATCAAAAGGAGCATCATAGGTAGGTTGTGTTTTATATATAATAAGATCTTTCTTGTCAAAAGTAGAGTTAATGTCACATTTTAATAGTGTTTAACGATATAATTATTTGATTCAATCATTTACAATACTTTAAATGTTCTAATACTACACACTTGCAATTTATTGTTGGTTTTCAAATAATACCTTTCAGGTTTAATTTGTATAATGATATAATCTTCAGCATTAAATACATCATGATATTTATGTAAATCAGCTCAAAATTTATGTTGTTCATTACTTACTTGAATTTACTTTATGATCTCATTATGCAAATTATAGTATCTATATGTAAAAGACTCAATTGAATTAGACATTTTAGAGTAAAGAGCTATAGAAAGAAGATCTGAAGGTTTTTTAGGTTCATAACTATGAATACTATATGACTAAGGGTATGAGGAAAAACAAAAACTATTTGAATCCTTGGTAGATATAGTTCGGACACGACCTAGTAAATTATAATTATCTTCATCTTTATCATCATGCGTCATGGGTAAGGGGTTGAGGAGCTCAATATATTGTTCTAAACCTTTAAAGTATAAAATGTCTAGCATGATAAGTAGAGAATCAGGTATATCGATATGACTAATATCATGACTATTTTAAGATCAAATTTACCTTTTTAAAAAATTCAGCTCAAGGGTTGCTTAAAACTTCTTCTCGCCAAAGTAGAATCATTATATTCATCATTAATCTTCTTTTAAAACTCATTTGAATTTATAGTGTTAATTCATTCTTCTTGCATATCCTCTCATTTAGATCATTTGAATCTTTAGAACTGGGTTCATACACTTGAACACAATATTCTTCAACTTCACTTATATTATTATATTCTTAAATGACTAAGAATTTATGTGTATAGTTGACTAAGATATGAGTGAAACCTTGATGTTTAGCACACTGAGCCTTTAAACACATCCTATGCATTTCATTGATGACTTGTTTGTCCTTATCTTTTTTTTTTAAGATTTAGGTACTGGTAAGATTAGATCTATGGGTGGAGCATTTAATAAAGACCTATTATTTCTGAAATAAGATTTAAAAAAAAATTATGAGGATCTTGATGTTTTGTCCATTAACTTTTTTATAAGCAACTCAATATTTGCACTAGAGTATAGACTTAATCAAGAGTAAAAGCACTTATAAGCATGACCTCTTTTCTTAAATCATCAGTCAAATCCTTACAAAATCAATGCATTCTATAATCATTAATTATGTTATATATTCATTGACAAGATTGTTCCCTTGCCTAAAATTATTCCGGTAATCTAAAAAAATTTCTCTATAAGATTGAAGTAGGTATATTTCCTATAGTTTTTGCTTCATTTTAGTTCGTTCAATGAGGGGAGGGTTACCTCTCCTCTACAAACAATCTTCAACACTCTTCTAGTGAAATTAGGTTTCATTAATGAGTTTCATCTTGACAAACCTAACTCTTCTATTGCTAGACAAATTGTATCAATCTAAGAAGTTATTTATTGTTAAGTTGATGGGAAGGTTAGTTTGTTACTGTTATGTTTTCTACCAGTGTTAGACTGGCGTGTTAGAAACATCAATTTTATAAGATTAATAGTAAAAACAATTAAAAATTATGTTTTAACACCAGGGTTGATAAAATAAAAGTTAAAATCTAATAAAAAAATTAAAGAAAAAATCAAAGAATAAAAAGAAAGAGTTGAAGAAGAGAAAGAATCAATTAGAAAAGTTATAAACTTTGTATGTTTTATTCAATTTTATAATGTCAAAAATAATAAATATAAATAATAGAAACCTAATCAAAATTAAATCTATGTTGAAAACTCACCACATGGTAAATTTTTTTTATAAAATAACATAAACTAAAGTTCTACAATAAAATTTACTAATTTAAAACTTGAATCAGCCTACTTAATCTCCCAATTAAAAAAACAACAAGTTGGAGTTTTTTTTTTTTTAGCATTTACACTCATATAAATGCGTAAAATGTGTCTTGGGTTAAGTGTAGCCTTTAGTTATACCATCTTCTGTCCATGGTAATGCCAACAGTTCGCTTAGAAAGGACACAACACCACCCTGCTCAAGAGTTTTCAGTGATGGTATTTAAGTTTGATTAAAATTGTTTTTAAAAATATTTTATTTAAAAATATATTAAAATGATTTTTTTTATTTTTAAAAAATCAGTTTTAAAATTACTACATGAAGATAATTTAAAATAAAAACTTGTTGAATTTTTTCAAGAATAATTTTAAAACACAAAAAAACAGTTGTTAATCGCAGGGTTATTAATCCCGTACCGTTCCGGCCGGAACGGCCCGTCCCAGTCGGAATTCCGGGACAAAACGGCGACGTTTTTGTCCCGGGTAGAATTCCGGACCGATCCGGCCGTTCCGGCCAAATTCCGGCCGGAATGCCCCGGTTTTGTACCGGCTGTCCCGTTCCGGTGTAAGCATAAAACGACGTCGTTTACACTTGAATGAAAACGACGTCGTTTAGGGAGTTAATAAACCCCCAAAACCCATTTCCATTTCCCATTTCCCCGATTTCTGAAACCCTAAATCTATTCCCCCAATTCCCCGATTTCTTTTTACCCAAATCGTTGCCCTAATCTCAAATTCATCTCAAATCAGCTCACAAATCTAGTAACCCATCAATTGAAAAGCTCAATTTGTAATTTCAATCCCTAATCTAGCTCAAATTCAGAATTCCTACATTGAAAATAAAAATCACGGCGGCACAATTTGAACAGCACGGCGGCACAATCTCTTCCACACGGCGACACAATTGACCTTGCTCGGTTCTTCTTCCCCAAATCTTCAGTGAAAGGTACACATTTGAGGCCCCTAATCCTTTAATTTTTTGAAAAAATTAAAATGCCGAAACTTGGGATAATTGATTAGATTTGTATGGAATGTTTAATTGGAAGATGTTCATTCATGTTGTGAAAGATGATGAAATACTTATTTCTGCTGATCTTGGCAATTCAGTGGCAACTTGTGTGTTCAATTAAATGTGATTGAAGTTGCTTTCTTCCTTTCATTCCCACTGATTGTGGCACAGTGTTGCAAACACAAGTTTCATAATGCGGATTATGATGATAAAAAGGGAAGCTAATCATTTCGAATTCCTGATTGTATCTTGTGTCCGGTCCAATCTCTGGATTGGAATGTACACTCTGCCCCTGGTTTTACAACTTTCGCTTGGATGTTTTTGAAGTATGCAGAAAGCCTAGATATCCATTAGCTGCAAATATGATTGGTGAAGTAATTTGGCAACTCTCTTCATAGTAGAATTTCAATAACAGCAGCTTGTAGCCTTTTTAATCGAGAAAACCATAGTTGATATTTGGTGTTGCTGTTGATTCTATAGCATAATTCATCCGAAGGGCAATAGATGAAAATTTATTTGTAGACTAAATGAATGATACTAGGTCAATGCTATTCTTCTTTGGAGAAAAGATATGCTGAAGGTGGAGTTAGGATTTCACAAATTCAGAAAATATGAAATGCAGGCCATAAATATCTCGAACAAACAAAAGTTTGAAGCCATTTTTTCCATTTAAAATTGGTGAAAGTGCGGGGACAATATCTAGAGGGGCATCCATATATTTGTCTGCCAATTGTATATTGCTAAAAAGCTTGCCTGCTATGATGGCGCATTGCTTTCAGTACAAATTTTGTACACTAATCCGCTGTCTGGTACCAGCTTGCTCATTCAAAATGGTCATCAATGGCATTTGATATTCCATGGCAATGATGTGTTTAAAAATTTGACATTTTTCTTCATTCTTCTGAAACTGCTTTGCCTTTTGTCGTGTATCACGAGTCATAAAACCTGTGCTGGAGCTAAACTTCATGTAATTCCTCTTCAAAGTCCATTTGGCACCAAATCGTTTAGCTCAATGATTCTGTAGCCATATTCGTCGGTGGAGTTTGACAAGGAACTGAACAGGGAATGTTTAATTGGAAGATGTTCATATATTCGGAAACATTTGTATACAAGAAATATTCACAGCTTCTAATTCATATCATAATAGGTTAGGTTTCTCATGCCGCAAATTGAACTGCAGATATATGCCTAACTTGTGTTATCTTTTTACAACAGATTAAATTACATGGCTGAAAACTCATCTAGTGGTGGGACTTCCATGTATTCAGCTCCAACAAGATCAGATGATCCAGCATGGGCTCATGGACAGGTGGTTCCTGGTGTAAAGAATGCAAGTATATGCATTTATTGTAATAAACGGATCAATGGTGGTGGTGTTACTCGGTTGAAGTACCACCTTGCTGGTATTAAAGGTGAAGTTGAAGCTTGTAAAAAGGTCCCTCCGGAGGTTAAGTGGCAAATGAAACAAATGGTAGATGAGATGACGATGGAGAAAGAGAGAAGAAAAAGACTTAGAACCGATATTGGAAATTCTCAATCAGCTTCCAATGATGAAGAAATAGCAGAGGGTGATGCTGCAAATCCTCGTTCACAAACAAGTAGAAGAACGACAGTGCAAGGAACAAGTACATCTGGAAGAAGGATTCCTTTATATGCTCCACGAACTACCCCGGGTTCCCAGCCTAGTATTAGAAGTGCAATGGCTACTAAAGAGATGGAACACAATGCAAGAATAGTCGTAGCAACATGGTGGTATGATGCTAATATACCATTTAACAGTGCTAATTCGTATTATTATCAGCCAATGCTAGATGCCGTAGCATCCATAGGACCTGGGTTTAAAGGCCCATCATTTCATGATTTAAGAGGACCACTTTTGAAAGATGTAGTTCATAATGTCCATGAATACATTTTAAATATCAAGGCTGATTGGAGAGTTTATGGATGTTCAATTATGGCTGACGGGTGGACAAATAGGAGGAATGCACCAATTGTGAATTTCCTTGCCTATTCTCCGAGAGGCACCGTATTCTTGAAGTCTGTTGACACTTCAGGACTTCGAAAAGATAAAGAGACATTGCTGGAGATGTTTGATGAAGTTGTCAAAGAAGTTGGACAAGAGAATATTGTCCAATTTGTTAGTGATAATGAGGCTTCATTTAAGGCTGCTAGGAAAGCTTTGCAGCAAAGGTATGACACCTTTTTTTGGTCTCCTTGTGCTGCCCATTGCATTGATTTAATGCTAGAAAATATTTGTGATCCGAGATATTTTCCAATGATTGATGAAACCATTAAAAAGGCAAGAAATATAACCAAGTTTATATATAATCATGCATGGGTTCTAGCTTTGATGAGGAAAGAATTCACAAATGGACATGATTTATGTCGTCCTGGCATAACAAGGTTTGCAACCCATTTCTTAAGCCTCCAATGTATACTGAAGTTTAAGAAGGAGCTTCGACAAATGTTTACTTGCACAAAATGGGTTGAATCAAGTCATGGCAAAAGTCGGGTTGGAAAGGAAATTGCTGCTATAATTTTACAAGATATCGACTTTTGGCCGAGATGTGCACATATTATCAACGTCAGCGAGCCTTTAGTACGAGTTCTAAGGTTAGCAGACAGTGAAGAAAAACCATCAATGGGCTATTTATATGAGGCAATGGATAAAGCAAAAGAAGCCATCAAAATAAGGTTGAAAAATAGAATGTCTCAATATGGACCATATATTCGGGTAATTGATGCTAGATGGGATAAGCAACTTCATAGTCCATTACATGCAGCAGGATGTTTTCTTAATCCTGGAATATATTTTAGGCCTTCTTTTTCAAAACAAAGGGAGGTAACTCGAGGTTTGCTTACCACAATTATGAGATTGGTTCCTGATTGTGATACGCAAGATAACATCAGTGCCCAAATTGAGGAGTATAAGAGAGCAACTGGTCTTTTTGGTGTAACCATGGCTATTCGTCAAAGAGAAAAGTTAAATCCAGGTAACAACTTTTATTTTTTACAATATAATGTCTTTTTTTTATCTATAATATTTGATTTATTCAAAATTTGTTATCTAGTTTCATGGTGGGAGCAATTCGGCATTGATACTCCAGAACTTCAAAAGTTTGCAATTCGAGTTCTTAGTCAATGCTGTAGTGCAACTGGGTGCGAAAGAAATTGGAGTGTATTTGAATTCATCCATTCAAAAAACCGAAATAGGCTTGAGCACAAGAGATTAAACGATTTAGTATTTGTTCGCTATAATCTAAAGATTCAACAGAGGTAAGTAAAATATCAATATTATTATATTAGTAATTATTTTCTATTACATTGCTATTAATTTTTTAATTTCTTTCGTGTTTATTCTTTGTAGGAATATCAGCAGAACAAGAGATGCTTTAGATCCCATTAGCCTTGACAACATTGATCTATTGAATGAATGGATTTGTGAAGAACCCGGTCTTCTTGATGGAGATGACATAAGTTGGGAGAGTATCGAACCACCTTTCGCTACTTTAAATTTGGATGATGACGAGACATGTGTAAATGAGGAGAATGAGCTTGGTGGAAATGACCAGCTATTGGAATGTCTTGCTGACGACTCTCCTTATGTTCCACTGCCAGATCAAGATCCTTATTTTTATATTAATGATGTAGAAGATGTTTGATGTATTTTTCTTTTATTTTAGAACATTTTATTTTCATAATATTTTGGAATTTCAAAGATGTTTCTAATTTTGAGATTATATTTGTATTGTATAATTTAAATTTCATTTATCTTGAATTTAAATTATACTTGTTAAATTAATATTTTATTTTTTTCATATATATAATTAAATAAAAATGAACAGTACAAAACCGGAACGGTACCCGGAACGGTACCGAAACCGGAACGTTCCGTTCCAAACACAAAACCGGAACGGCACTCGGGGCGGGATCAATAACCCTTTAATCGTGTATAAGAGACAAGAAGTCAGGCAAAAAGTACATGTAAACAGAAGGGAGTGGATACAAGGACTAGTAAACAGAGTTCAGGGCAGAATGCAGATACCACTAATAATTGAGAGTTGGTGTATTCATGCCATAGCTCACATGCACCGTCTAGACAAAAAAAAAAAAGCATCACGTGGAAAGGGCCCCTCTGATAGGCTAGTTTTTCTAAAATGCTCTTTGACCCGCCAAGGCCACAAGAAGCTGACAGTCAGCTGTACTGCCACAGAAAATAAAGAAGATCCTGATTAACAGCAGCTATTCTTATATGTGAGCATGCAATGAATCAATGGATGACATTATTTTTTGATTAGCCATAATCAAAAGCACTTGTTCGATTATTGGAACCCGGGACACGGATGCTAAGCATAATTTCTTTTGTGTTTTGTTTAAATTAAGATATACAATCAATGGAGGATGGAAGCAAATGCTGTAAACATAAACAAGAGAAGGAAGAGTTTACATTTCCACTATCCATATGATCATTCGCTCCAGTCTTTTTCACCATACGAAAATCAGGGGACCTTGAGTACCTTCCATAGTTTTTTGCTTATCAGCGACTGAGTCCTATAAATTCCGATTCTTGCTAGCCTTCAAAAAATAAATAAAAAACTGTACATTTGAAATCTACGATAGAAAGCATCAAATGTGAACTAGAAGTGTTCCCAGGCTAGTAGTAGCCTCAGGTGAAACCCATGCGATGCGTGCAAATGGTTAAGAAAAAACCAATTATACGGCGCCATTGAATGAACAATGAACTCTACTTGTTGTGGCTACGTTCCCAGGCTAGATCACCAATGGAGGCTTAACCAAGGGCCTTTCCAATTCCAAGTGTGAGATCAAGATCATCCACCCCAATCTCATGAATCCTCTCTCCCTCCCATGGCTTCACCCTACAATTCTCAAACTCAAACTCAGCACCTCTCCCCCTCTCTGCAGCTACCCCCCAGCTCAAACCTCCATGCCTATCAACAGCATCCTGAAAAGCACACTGTTGATCCACTGGTTTAACGAGATTAAATGTTGGTGAGGGAGGGGCTACTTGGGGTGCCACCGCCTGAAAACTCACCCAGCGGCCAGAGTCCACAGTAGAGGCATCAGACTCATCACATTCTGGAATTGTAGCAGGTGCTAGATGGGGCCGCCGTGTAGGACTTGAAGGGGCAGAAGCTGCAAAAAGGGGATGGCGAAACGAGTTTAGGGAGCCATTTGAGAGGGATTCCCAGTCAGCTTTCCGCTTTGAGCTTCTAGATGTAGGGGAAGAGGGTGGTGGGGTTACAGGAGCGCTATTGGATATTCTAAGAGGAGGGAGGTTTGTGGGGATGGAAGCTATGTTTCGGAGGAAAGGGAGGAGGTACATGGAGGGATTTCCATCAAAACGAGTAGGACTTGGGAATGAGGATGACGACGGGCTAGCATGGTAGGAAGGTACAGGGCTTGGAAAATTTGAGGATTGTGGGCTTGGTTGAATTGAAGAACATGCACTGATGTTTGTTGGCATGCCAGCAATCTCAGATGGAGGTGGCCTGCAGCCCTGTGACAGTGCACATTACAAGTGTATTACTCGCAGGTGACAAAATTACATAAAAGAAAAGCTACGCACACAGATTTTAGAAGATCATATAGTGCTTTATACTAAAATCATAAATTTCCATCCTAATCAGTTTGATTGCAGTGTGGATGAGATTAATTTGATGGTTTGATTGACAGTAAAGTACAAATTTCCTGATTACAAGTAACCCACAAATCAGCAGAAACAGAAATCTACACCCATATCAAATTAAAGCAGCGTATAAGGAAAAAAAACACTATCCTGTCTTAACTTTTAACATGAAACGATGAAGAAACAGTTAAGAACAAAAATATTACAGCAAATGACAGAAATCAAAGTCAATTGAATAAGGAATCAGGGGAAAAAAACCCAGAAACAGAAACTAATGAGATAAAAAAAAAAAAAGATGAAAAGAAAACCCGATAAGGCTACCTAATTAAGCGAAATATCCACAAACAAACTACTGCATGCATGTACAGATCTATAAATAAAAACTCCATTAAAACAAAAACATAATTTAAAATCAAACAAACCTTGCGATAAGCGGTACCATCTTCTTCAACAATCCAACCAGCTTCATCACAAAGAGCTTTCAAGACTTCATTATTATCACAGTGTTTTGGTAACTTGTAATTCCCTTGAGTCCTAAGTCCTGTATAGATCTTGGCAGCTATAGCTCTTCTCCTTCTTTCTCTTCTCTTGTTATTCTCTCTTTCTTTCCACGTTGGTAACCTCGCCGAGGATCCACCGGTTGTCATTTTCCCCAGTAAACCCTCCCTCCCTCCCTCGCTCTCTCTCTCTCTCTCTCTCTCTCTCTCAAGTCCTTGTTTTTGTGTTGCTTTCTCTCTGTAGACTCTATGTTTTGGGTGTGATTTCTCTCTCTTTGTCATAAAGACTCTTCCTTTTTCTTTCTTTATTACTGAAACTTTTTTGTATGAAAGAATACTGTTGCTTTGATGCTCCTTTAGATTCCTCTTTTTCACACTTCTGATTTAGGGGACTTTATTTATCGTTAGAATATTTTATAGGGAAAATTATTTTAAAACTTCTTATGTTTATTTTTTAAAAAAAAATTGTTTGTTCATCGTAGAATATTTTACAAATTAATCAGTATAGGTAAAATAAGTTCCAAGTTTATTGAAAAAAAACTACCTTAAACTTATCAAATTTCATAAAATATTATATAAATAATAATTTATTAATAATTTCATCCAACAATTTCAAATAACATGTTTCACTCCTATTGTCATCTCATCACCACTATCTCTTTATTTACCATCATCACCACCACCATTTTATTTTATTATTATTTTCATTTCACCATTATTAAGGTTGTCAAAATCGCGATTTTGACATGACATAGAAGACGTTTCTGAAACTCAAATTGTAAAATTATACCTGAATTTTTCCGTATAAAAATCATAAAATCACAGCTAAAATCGTGTAGGTAGAAAAATCGTAAAATCGTAAGTAAAATATTTCTAAATACAATACATCATAATTATGGTCATAAAACTTCATTAGTTAAGGTTCATACATGATTTAAAATAACTTAAAAATACATCAAGTCTATTGTCACTGGTAGTTTTTTTGGATGTCATTTCACCGAAATAATAAATGTGTCCATGTTAAGTTTCACCCCAACATACACATAGCAATACAACATATAACAACACTTGGGAGATAAGATTAATCCAAAAATATTTGTGACCTATTATTTGACAGAGTTTTGCACCCCAATTTAGGCTATGTTGTACCTTGTAAATCCGTTGAGATTTACAATAGAATAAAACTCATAAATCATGCACGCAACAATTAACTAATATTAAACGTCTTCACCACATGATAGCATGACTAGCTAGTTAATATCTTCAAATAATCAGAGGTTAAAACAATGAAAAAAATCAAACAACTTTCACATATCTTTTGATGAAAAACTCAAATGTCAACTCCACATTGCTATGAGGGATTGTGCACAGTACAGTCCAAGCCTAAATTTTCTCTTGGGGTTTCATATTATTGGAAGAGACAACAACATGGGCTTAGCCTACTCTGGGGTGCAGAACTCTGGCATACTAAAATTACAAACGATTCATTACAAAAATATTTAGATGCAACGATTCATGACAAAAACCCAACAATGGCTGCTCAAAAACCCAATAATATGGGGAAATTAACAGCACATGGGATATAAGATTAATCCAAAAATATTTGGCAAGTCGCACATTCTCCATTACCTTGTCAAAGATCAGAAAGCATTAACAAAAAAAACAAAATTAACAAAAGCATAAACACATTTAAATGTTTTCGAGCTTCGTTACTCCTGTTTTCTGGGATTTATTACAGTCAATTTATGACTGGTGTCATAACTCGATGATTATACCCATTTTAATTGTATTTAAAAAAAATAAAAAACAGAAAGATTTTGATTGATTGAGTAGGTGACTCTAGCATTGAAAACCAGAAACCCTAATTGAAGATTAACTAACCTTGAGAGGTGACGAATTGAAGATAGCTGATAGGCGACGACGACGACGAGCTGACATGAGAGGATGATTTGAGAGATGAGAGGAGAGGATGGCTTAAGAGGATGATAAAAACTGAAGAAGAATTGGGGGAAAACTTTAATTGAGTTGGCTTTTACAAGAATCAGTCAGGATCGTAAAATCGGATCGATCCGGTTTGATTTTATGATCCGGACCGATTTGGGGGGGGGGGGGGTTCTGAGTTTGAAGGAAACTGATTTTTCAAATTGATTTTACAAGTTTTTACTGAGTTGACTCGTAAAATCATATGATTTTGCGAGTCAATTCGCGAGTTTAACAACCATGACCACTATCACCATCTCATCACCACACCCACCTCCATGGTCATCTCTCAACCATCACCTTCTCCTTGTCCGCAACCATCTCATTCACCGCCACCATCTTCTTCACCAATCAGTACCTCATTCTCTATGATTACTTTCATCACCAACCAAACGATAGCAGTTCTGTGCTCTGCTATGCTCCGCACTGCAATAGATCTTCATGGCCCGACTAATTTCACATTTTCAAATAGTTTTATTATTATTATAATGATTATTAGTATCATTATCATTATAAGGCTATGAGTTGGTGAAAGTAGGACCTCACTGTTTCTGCTTTATCTGTAAAAATGCCAAAACTCTGCCAGTAAAAATGAAAAGTAATTGTCAACTCTATTTTCTTCTACTATTTGTATTACATATTTCAGTTACGTATTTCATACTTTTTAAGCATGTCTTATTTAAGTTGTTTTTAAAAAAAAAAATATTTAAAAATATATTAAAATGATTTTTTTAAAATAAAATTATTTTTTATACCAATATATTAAAATAATCTAAACATACTAAATAAATTAATTTTAAACAAAAAACAAAAACAAAATTTTTTCAATATTTTAAAAGTGTTTTTAAAATAACAAACAAGCACTAATTTAGAATTGAAGTTAAAAGGTAATGGTTGTTTTTTATTACTCCTATTCAAGAAAAGGGTGCTGGAGTTAAAAGGTAATGGTTGTTTTTTTATTGCAATAATATTTCTTTTAAAAATAGTTTTAACATTATCACTTTAAATTATTAAAAAAATAATAAATAATAAATCTTGAGAAACATTGTTTAGAACGCAATTCTAAATTGCCCAAATTGTTTCTATAAAAAAATCATGCAAGAAAAGAAAAGAAATTTCCTGATTCTAAATAAATTTCAAACCGAATCAATAAAGAAATCAAAGGAGAATAGCGATATACTAATGCCATAGTCGATCATGAAAGATGTTGTTTGAAATTAATTTTTGAGTTAGCATGATTTACATGTTGTCGTTTTTTTAATGATTTTTATTACTAGTACCTTAAAATCTAGCAAATATTAGAGGGTTTAAGGTACTAGTAATAAAAATCATTAAAAAAACGACAACATGTAAATCATGCTAACTTAAAAATCTAGCAAATATTAGAAGGATTATGTTTAAGTTAAGACTTGAGAAGATGTGGAAAATAAGTTTTCTATACAAATTATATTTAATCTCAATATAAATAAATAGGTTATAAAAAAAGCTAGTTTACAGGTAGAAAATCTGAATTAATGGAGAACACCACTATGTGCTAAATTTGAAATTTAAAAAAAAGGGTAAAAATCTAGCAAATTTTCAGGTGAAGTATTAGGGTTTATAGCAGTCTCTTGCGTAATTAACTTGAGAATCAATCAACATGAGTTGCTTTATCATGATTTATCAAAAACAAAACGAGCAAAAGTTATAAAAACGACTTGTTAGTGAAGAAAAGCAGTCGTGGATTGATACCATTACCTTACGAAACAAACTCAACAACATTGTTGCAAAGCAGCAAAAATAGAGCCATTAAGAAAGGTGTTATATATGTGTGTGTGTGACAATCAATAAATGAGCCTCCATTAATGTTGATAAATGGAGATCATTTTCATATTAACAAACATTAAAAATTTTGGAAATGGCAGACATATTTTATTTTGGAAAGATAGATGGTTGGAGGGTTCTGGTCCCCTAATTAATCACTTAAATCCGGAGACTCAAATAGATACTACAAACTATACAGTGGCAGAAATGGTGGATAGTGGGGGCAACTCGAAATGGGATGTGTTTGCACACTTACTTCCGGTGCAAACTGTGATGGGCATTGCTGGGTACATTCCTTCTATGCAGGATGTGAGTGCAGACTCAGTGGGTTGGGATCAATTCTCGGATAGGCGGTTCACAGTTCGAACAACCTATATGGTTCAAGAGGAAAGGGAGGCTATGAATAGAGATCCTATGTGGAGGATTATTTAGAAGTAGAAAGGAATGGAGCGTATAAGAGTGTTTCTATGGACGATGGCATATAACGTTGTTATGACTAATGAAATGCGATGGAGAAGAAGGATATCAAATAATAGATATTGTTGTCATTGTATTAATGAAGTGGAAACTTTACTTCATGCATTAAGAGATTGCCCTAAAACACGGAAAGTTTAGGAGGTCTTCGTCAGGATAGAGGAAAGGGAGTTGTTTTTCAGCCAGAATTGGTATGCAAGGTTGATCTTAAACTTATCATCCAGGAAGAGGAGTTTGCGTTATGGAGAGTGGCAACTGGTTTTTGGCACAACAATATGGTATATTTGGAAGGAGAGGTGTAATAGAACATTTGACGGGGACTGGGGTAATTGGTTTGGGACCGTTAGGGCTATAAAAAGAATGGTTGAAGAAAGTAAGATGGTGCAGAGAAGTGAATGTGGTGGAATGAATGACAGTAAAATTGTTGATCACATCGGTTGGAAGTATCCAGTAGATGAGTGGATCAAACTCAATGTGGATGGATGTAGTAAGGGTAACTCAGGGTTGGCGGGGGCTGGAGGAGTTATTCGAGACCATATGGGGTCTTGGATAGGAGGATTTGCAAGGAATATTGGTATTTGTTCGTCTGTGACTGCGAAACTATGAGCTATCTATATTGGACTTCAGCTCACCTAGGCTAAAGGGTTTAGGAGAGTAGTTTTGGAGTCAGATTCCAGGGTTATAATTGGGCTCATTAATGGGGATAGTATGCGGGTAGATAGAAATTATAACTTGATTATGCAAATTAAAGATATGTTGGGCAGGGATTGATAAGTTATAGTAGTACATGTTTACAGGGAGGCCAATTGTGTAGCTGATTGGTTGACTAATTATGGGTTAACTAGGGATTTATCGGATAGGGGGTCGGATAATATAACTGACCCTCGTCAGGGCATTATATTTTGTTGTACTATGACCTGATTGGGTCCACTATTCCTCGTTTAATTTAGAAAGGCGCATTGCCTTGATTATTACCAAAAAAAAAACATTAAAAATTTATTTGGAATTTTTAAGAGTGTTGATTGAATAAAACTTAATAGCTAAACGAGAAAGCAAAATAGTTAATGTTGGTGTTTGAAGGTTTTATTTTTTGATGAGAAAGTTTCATTAAAGTGTTATTTCACATTCGAATATCGTGAAAAATCACATGTATGTGACCAAAAGAAGTTTTGGACATTATTTGGGTTATTTGAAGGCATAAACAAGTTTATTTGAGTATCTATTATGTTTTAATTTTTTTGGACCAAAAGAATTTTTTTGGTTCGAATCTCCTGAAAAATATTACATGTGATTGTTGGAATTTGGGCAAAGTAGGCGACACGTTGCTAGTGAATTTTTTTTTTTGAAAAAAAAAAAAACATAGATGGGCTACAAGTTTTTTTCCGTGTAAAAAAACAAAAAAAATAAAATAAACAAGCATAGGCACGTAGGTTGTTGTCCTGCCCGTGTGGCTAGACCCTTATCTACTTTTTTATGTTTTTGTTTCCTAATTTGATCATACATAAATGTAAATTTTCCTAAAAAAATATCACAAGAAATTTTAATTTTAGACAACATGATGCGAATCCCACGTGTGGATTTGGATGAACCAAACAAAAGACTGAAGATTATCAACAAAAATATTAATTTAAGAATATGCTTTAGACATTTTTTGAGGTTGGTCTGACCTGATGTTGGGTTTGAACGGTACATCATACACCATGGACAAGCAACAAAGCTCGGAGAAGGCATTTTTTTTGAAGAAAGAGAAAGAGTACAGCTAGACCCCTCGGTGTCGCTCTCACATGCTACAAGTACTTTTTCAGGAAGCGATAGGGAGGGAGGGAGGGAGGGGGCTCAGTCCGCTCCACACGTGTGACACGGAAATCCATAGTAAAATTACAACCCTGCCACATCAAAACGGCTGCGTGGAGACCACATCATCTCTTTGACCGTTTGACGTGTTGACTACAACACGGAGCACGTGATCGTGGGCCATCAACACTCCCAGTTTAATGCCTCGTTATGTTCTTTATTTTGATTTTAATAAATAGATTATGATGAGTTTAAATTATAAATCCCTTTCTCTTTCTCGTTATTAAAACTACATTTTTAATAGGCATACCAATCACAATTAATTATAAATCACAATAAAATCTTACTTATAGCACTAAATATATCTTAAACAGTACATAAATATTTAATTTTACAAGATTTATATAATAACTTTGATTTTTTTAATAACTTCTCAAATAAGCAGTAAAATATGTTAGATTCTTGAAAACAACCTTTGTAAATTATTAGAGTCGGGTGAAGCACTGGCATGTTTTGTGGCATACGAGAAAGGTCTTCTTCTCTCCTCTTCCTTTTAGCATCAACGATGAGATGTATCGCCATATGAGGATGGAGATCGAGCTAGTTGAAGCTTTGGTCTACAAAGTCAAGAGCTAATGACTTTTTAGCCAAATTAGGTGGTCGGGGATAAACTATAGATGATGCATCGTCTTACTTTTTAAATAAACAAATGATACTGGCCTAAGATTCTTTTTTAAAATGATTTTTTTATTTAAA
Source organism: Salix purpurea (assembly GCA_027405865.1). NCBI lineage: Eukaryota > Viridiplantae > Streptophyta > Magnoliopsida > Malpighiales > Salicaceae > Salix > Salix purpurea. The sequence goes on from JAOWLH010000011.1 coordinate 9,291,692, forward strand.
AATACATTAAAATAATATTTTTTCTATTTTAAAAAAATAATGTTTAATATCGGTACATGGAAATAATAAAAAAATATCAAAATTTTTAATTTAATATAAAAAAATTCTAATTATTTCAAGAATACTTTTGAAACTCATGTCAAACAACCATTAAAAAAATCCACACATGCATGCATGAGCTAGCAGGTCATACTCTAAGGCTTATTTTAAAAACCAACCACTAGGCCACCACGGTTAGAGGCTCTTTTTTTTTTTTTTTTTTTCTCTACTTGCTCAAAAAATTGTCATTTTTCTTAAACTAATTAGAAAGATATTTAATCCTTATTTTATTTCATTTTTATTGTGTTTTCGAATAAAATCATGTCTTTCTTTTTATATTTAAAACCTTTTTTTTATACAACCTTTCTAAATTGGTTTTTTAGTTTTTTTTTTTTTTATTTCTATGAGCTTCAAAAGAAAAATTATTAACCTAGTCCATCATAAAATTAGCAAGCTAATCTATTCTTAATCTATGCTTTAACGATGTTTTGCGTTAGATTCTTTTTCAAGTGCTGGTCAGTAAACTAGTTGAAAAGTGCTGGTCAGTAAACTAGTTGAAATAACTAATTTAACAAGCCAACATGCAAATAGCATCCAAGAGTTGCAATAGCATACACTATAATGTAACAAGTCAACATACAAATAGCATCCAAGAGTTGCCATGGCATACAGTTTATGTTTGTGTTTCAATTGCATGGTCAGAATAAAGAAGAACGACGATGTAATTTGCAGATAAATTTTACCAACACGGGTATTCAAGCATTGATAACATATCTGAATTGGCACTTTGTATCACCACACAACCTAAATGCATCGTTGAAAGAAGGTTTGCCCCACATACCCGCCAGACAAAGCCCTTCTCACATTGGATTCAAACATCTTAGGGTTATCCCTCAGCACTGCAGCAGCATCATGATTAAGAGGATCCTCCCAATTTGGTTCCTGAAAGAAAAAATAATTGAAGGAAAAGGAATTAATATTAATAGGTCAGGGATACCAGTTGCCTTCAAAATCACGGAGATGTACTTGACCGTTGAACACACTATATAATACCGTGAAGAGATGATATAATCCGTAAATGATAGTGTTTATACTGAGGACAGGTTTCCAATCTTCTCGCAAGATATTGAGGCAGACATTTCCTTCTAAATCGATGTTTGGATGGTAGACCTGCGAGTTGGACAGTGTTGTATAAGGTCATCTTAAGCAGATCAGCAAGCTGTCGATTTTCGTAATCATGTATCGAGCATTAAAACATCATGAATTAATTTAGAAATGCAAGGTCTAAATAAAGTACCTTGGTCTTGCATTTAACTTTCGGTGCTTCATGTGGGTAGATTGGGGAAACTTGGAAAGAGAACAAAAATGTTCCACCTCTACAAACACAGAAGAAAACATCAAGTTGAAATAATCTTCCTATAATAGAAATAATGCAGTCCTTTTGGATTCATATAACAAGAAACTAATGCACCAATGAATATTTTTCATGAGTCCAAAAGAACCCATTCAAATATATCCTAGAGAAAGCTTCAGAGAAAGTCCATTACAAATAATATCCTTCATCTGGTCGGATAGAGACCTCAAAGTTCATGAGGTTGTCCTTGCCATTGGGGAACGTCATGGTGCATGATGATGGTAGGTTCAACTCAGAAATATCTGCAACATGTGATATAATACAGGAAAAGGGTAAGAAACTCAATAAGACAACACCACATAAGAACTGCTGTCAACTTCCAAGATTATCTAGTTTATGTAATCACAGTTATCATGATAGTCAAACCCATGAACACCTTATTAATCTCTAATGGAGTTATCATGTAAAATAAAAGGGTCCAATGGGAAGTGCAAGAAGATTGAATGAAATATCAATTTATATGCTATGTGTGCAGGCTTCTTTGAAACAGGAAGACACTTCGACACTACAAAAGAGCTTGGAACTTTCAGTTCAATCACAAGACCTCTTTCTTAACCCAAGAAAAGAGAGAGAGAGAGAAACCTTTCTGTGCAGGAGAAATCGTCTAATTGATCTGTTACAATATTCCTCTCCTTGTACATCAAACTTACAAAAATTTATCACAAAATTCTGAGCTTGCTTGGGTTGAGAAACATTTTTAAAACTAGCAAGTAAGCATTACAACAATACACATTTTCATCAACAACAATTTAAACGAGAGAAATTAAAACAGAACAAAATAAAACAGAGGATTAACTAACTACTAGAGACAAACCCTTATGAAGACGCAATTCTCCAGCAGTTTGCTTCTTGATTGGTACACCACCATTAGCATTTTCAGCAAGTTCTCTCTGCTTTTCCTTCACTTTAAATAGCCGAATCATAGCTCCTAGCATAGAAAAAAATTCAGGCAGAAAAACCTTGAGATTATCACAAAGATCATGCGCATCAACGGTCTTAAGAACATCCACTTACCTAAGCAACACGAATCACAACCATACACAAAACTATTAACCAGTCAATCAAAATAGAAAAATACTCGCTTGAATATTCTAAGGATTGGCTAACCACAAAAGGACTCAAGAAAATAATCAAAGAGCACATGAATCCTAGAGTCATTCACTAATTCAACAATCAGATATTCTTGAGTTAAAAATGATACATTTTTTTCAAAAAGATCGCAATCTTTTTTATATTCGAGTCTGGATTTAGGCAGAAGAAAATAATGGGTTCTACCAAATGATTGAAAACCCCCCAAAAAAACAAGACTTTAAAACTTACCTACACAAAACCCAGAAATCAAAACGCCTAAATAGAAAATATAAAATGAGAGATATTAAAGAAAGAGAGATACGAGAAAGGTACCTTATCTGTCCGAGGAAAATCCACAAAGAAAGGGAAGAAATAAAAAGATTTTTTTGATATGTTTTGATTGATTGATTTACAAGTAAATGAGAGAAGAGAGAAGGCTTTTTATAAAATGAGGGGGGAGGAGAACTGTTTGTTGCGAAAAAAACACATAATGCTTATGCAAATTATTTATGAGAAGTAAAGATTTCTTCCTGTTGTTGCAAATGCTCATCAAGAAATATATAAATCATTCAATAAAGGACAACCTTTCCTAGACTCCTCTAACTTTAAAAACTATTTCAACTAAGAGCTCTAAAATCAAAATTAAGCAATTTTACTCCTTTTCAGCGCATGCCTCCACCTTTTAGATTTAAAACTCTCTTTTTTTTCCCGCAAGATGTGTTTGAACCATTTTTAAAAGTTATTTTTATTTAATTTGATGATAGTCAAAATAAGTGTTTTTTTAGTCAAAAAGAAACTTTATTCATGTATTTTTTAAAAAGAACATAAGCATGTTTTTTTAAGAGGATTTGAATATTTCACAAAAATATATATATATATATATATATATATATATATATATATATATATATATATTTAGGTAGGTATTGGGTCAGATTTGACAATGTTTATATCTTACTGGATAATTGCCCGCGCGTTGCCGCGAGTATTTTTTTGTATATAATTTAATACAATTAAATCTACAACGATCAATTTATATTATATAAGCAAATAAAAATTATAGATTAAAAGATAAAATGTTTAAAAATTTGAGTTGAGTTTGTCACGTAAGTATAGATTACATCTTCTAAAATATAGGAATTGCGTTATAAACGATCACAAAAGAGTGTGCACTAACATTAGAAAAAAGAGCAAAATATTCGAATAAGAAAAAAAAACTAACTGAAATCATTATTGTGCAGATAATAAAATTATTACAATCAATTAATAGAAAGAACAAAAAAAAAAGGGAAAAGGAAGCAATATTCATTTAAAATATTATAACCATAGCAACATCGGAGTCTTAATATATAAAATTATTATTGCTGCTAGAATAAAACAACAAAAATTATTAAATTATACCGAGAGAAAAAAATAAAAAGCATGAACAAAACAGCAAGCAAGAAAAACCAATTAAAAATTATTATTATTATTATTTTTATTATGAAAGAATAGATAATCACTACTATTATAATAATAGAATACATAAGCACTATTCTTATAATAATAATAATAATCACTATTATTATTATTCTTATGATAATTATTATTATTATGTTAATAATGAAAGAAACAAAAGTAAATGAAAGATTAAAAATATCCTAGAAACTTTAACAAAAGATAAAAAAAAAATTACCATGGCTATTACTGGCAAAAAAAAAAATATCAAATTATCGGGAGGGAAAAAAAAACTAACAAAAGAGTAAGAATGAAAAATCATTAAATCATGATTATTATTATTATTATTATTATTATTATTATTATTATTATTATTATTATTATTATTATTATTATTGTGTTAAATACACTTATATATATATGGACAAAAGTAGGGATAAAAAAAAATCAAAGTATAAGGGCTGAATTGAAAATGATATATAAAGGGCTTAAATTAAAAAAGTAAAAGTTAAAGGGCTGAAACGCAACTTACATTTATTGTCAATTGAAATCAGAGGACAAAATTGCAAAAATCGGAAATTTTGTACCGAATTGATTGAGTTATATACAGCCAACTCGGAAATTGAAAGTAGAAGGACCAAAGTGCAACTTTGACACTCGGGAGAGAGAGAAACGTGGCCGGCGGCTTTCACCGGCGTCCTACGCGTCCACGGACATCTAGTGGCTACACGCGCCACCGCGGGAGGAAGACCACGCGGAGGCGCATCATTCTGGCATCCGGTAGACAATTTCCGGACACCGGAGGAATCCGCACGCGCCGCCCGAAGAGGGCGTGAGGCGAAAAACCGCCTGGCGCGTGCGGCGGACGCCCTTCCAGACCCGATTATTTAATTGTAAAAATAGGGACAATTACCGTCCTGTCCCTTGACCGAATGAAGTGTTTTTGTCTTATTAGGGGCTAAAACCGTATTTAGCCATTTAAGAAAATAATAAATAAATAAAAAGTTGCGGCGGACCGGACCGGACCGGGCCGGTCTGGCCGCGCGCAATTACGCCGGTGCCCCTCAGCCGGAAGCCTGTTTTTGTCCTATTACCGGGGACGAAATCGTCAATACACTGTTCACAAATAAATATTTAAAAAAAAAAGAAAATTCAGAGGAAAAACCGGATTTAGCCCCGCTTGCCCAGCGCCTCACGCCACGCGACCGAGGGCCAAAAGCGCCCCTGTACTGCTTGAGTCCACAGTGGACTGTAAGGGGCGCTACAGTGGTTTTTCCACGCCGTTTATTGTGTTTGTAATCTATTCTAATCGATCATGTTGATATTCATTAAATTTAGATAAAATTATCATTCTCAATGAGATAAGAAGTTATATTTCGTAGTGATATACAAAACAAAATAATGTCTTTGTATTCTATTTAGTTGATTAGATATACTACATAACAAATTAAAAAAAATGTTTTAATTTTTATATATATTACCATAAATTTTATAATATTTAGAATACTAAGTAGAGATCAATATTTTTAATTTAATATATAATAAATACTTTTTTGAACTAACTTAAAATGATGATTTCTCCATTCATCAAAACCATGTCAAAAAATATCTTTAATCATCATAAAAGATATTTCATTGCTAAAATAAATAATTACTTGAAATATATTTAATATTAAATAAATAATTAAATCAATCACATATTAAATAAAAAAAATTGTACCAATATAAAGTCAAAAGCTAACATCTTTAGAAATGCAAGACTAATTTCAACACATCAACATGCTTTTTTTTTTTTTGTTACTATTCAATCATCACCTCTTCATCATTAAATTCAATTTAATTAAAAATATGATTATTTTTCATTTCTCTATATCTTTTATGTTTTTATATCTATTTTCTTTTGTAATGTAAGAAAAAAAACTCACAAATACAATGAAAAAACATCCTATTGTACTTTATAATAAAAATCATTGTTTAATTAACTTATTTTATTCTATTTATAAAAAGGTGTTTAGTCTAATTAATTTATTTTTTACCTATTTTAAGTTTTATAAAATGCCTTAATACTTATTTTAAGCAATTGTTTTCCATAATAATTTGATGAAATGAAAAAAAAACTATTATATAAAAAAAATATTTTAAAATTAAAATATTGATGCGTGTGTGTAGGGGGGAGATATAATCACACAAGTGTTATTTGCAACTCAGTACAATATATTGAATTGAAGAAATATGACGAATATAGAGGAAAGTTAGCATGAGTAAATAAAATAAATCATTGTAACCTATTGTAATAAATATTTATTTCCATGCTACTATAATAATAATAATAAGAAAAAGAAGAAGAAGGGAACCTCGAAAATACATTACATTGGAGTTTAAAAACACAACTTTTTCTTATTCTCATAATTTTCAATACACTTGCAATAAAATTACTATAATATTAGTTTTTTTTATATATATATATATATAAATGTAACTTGTTTTTGCAATAATAATTGAATGTTGTCTTAAAAATCAATATTGTACTAAATAACTTTCAAAAACAAAATTGAGCACATTAGTGAGACAAAAACGTTTTTTTAGAGAGATTATTATTATTATTATTATTATTTTAAATTATTATTTTATATATATCCTTAGATTGATTTTGATTTTTAATAAATAAATGAAAATTAGCAAAATGTTAGATTTAATTTGTTGGAATTCAAGATGTTAATAAAAAAACAACACTTATGTCAACAAATTAGTTTATTTCATTGAAATCTTAATTATTATTATTTATTTTTAAAAAAATAGTGTCATATAATTAAGAATTGTTTTTAAAAAGATATTAAATATTTTAATTTGAGTTTATTTCTCTACTCAACAACTTAGTGGCGAGTTAACATTAAAATATTTTTTGTAATATTTATTAGCGCATTTAATTTTCTCTTTATTTTATAAAACATGTGTATTAATTTCGAGTTCACAATTTTTTTTTTCTTTTCACTAGAGCACACGGTAATAAAACCTATATATTTTTTTGACATTATTTCGTTCCAACAATATGACAATCTCAATTTTACCCCTATATTTTCATAAAATCTTAACCAAGATTTTTCTTTTAATTTGAAGTTCTTATATTTCCATCCAAAATTATACTTTTATTATATGAAAACGACATCATAGAATTTAGTGTTTTCGGTGAAGTGATCATACTCTAAGTCACAATTGAGAAATCAAAATAATATATTGGTAAATTTGACATAACAAGGATGTAAATTTGATACTAATCCAATAGTTTTGGGGGTAATTTGATGTTTGCCCTAATAAGAAAAGCTTCCTTGCGAAACGTTTCAACAAAACAAAACCAATTAAGTGTACTCTCCCGATCGAAACTCTCAAAACCCAGTTTCCACAGTCCTGCAACGTCTCCCCCCACGCTTGGTAAAGCCTCAGTCTCTCCCCTCCTGTCTCTAACTTGGGCAGCCAAAACTGCAAAAATGGGGAGAAACTATTTCACGATCTTAACAGTTCTATCGGTCACACTACTTCCCATTCTTTCCCTCTCTTTCTCCACAGATTCCCCCACAGATCGTCGCCTCTTAGTCCTCCTCGACGACTTGTCACTCAAATCTTCCCACTCAATCTTCTTCAATTCTCTCAAATCTCGCGGTTTCGATCTCGATTTCAAGCTTGCTGATGACCCGAAACTCGCCCTTCAACGTTATGGGCAGTACTTGTATGATGGCTTAATTATCTTCTCTCCTTCAATCGAAAGTAAGTTATTGAATCCAAACAAATTGTTGTCTGTTGCTATGAAGTTATGGTATTTATGGTTTAGTTTCTGTTTTGAGAAGATGGGTTTTGTTCTTTTTACGATTTTTTTGTTTTCTTGGAATAATTTGTGATTTGGATTTTTTTTAGGATTTGGTGGTGTAGTGGATTTAGCTGCTGTCCTTGACTTTGTTGACTCGGGTCATGATTTGATTATTGCGGCGGATAGTTCCTCTTCTGATTTGATTAAGAGTTTAGCTACTGAATGTGGGGTTGATTTCGATGAGGTTGGTGTAGAATTTATGATGCATTGGATTTTTTTTTCATTTCATTTTATTTATTGAGTTTACGCTATATTGTAGGATCCTTCTGCCTTGGTTATTGATCATAAAAGTTATGCTGTCGCTGAGACTGAGGGTGATCATACATTGATTGCTGCTGATGATTTTATTGAATCTGATGTACTGCTTGGAAAAAAGAAAATTGAGGTTAGTTTGTTTGATCTTTTCATTTGTTACATCAATTCCTTGGGAAGTTTAAGATTTTTATGGATTTTGGATTAAACAGGCTCCTGTGCTCTTTCAAGGGATTGCACATTCTTTAAATGCAGCGAATACCCTGGTAAGGTCAAATGTGTCTTGGTTTTATTTCTATGTTAATGTAGCCTGATGAAGAAGTTTTTAATGGGTTTGCTGGGTTATGTGCTATGATGTATAGGTATTGAAAGTCCTTTCTGCATCCCCTTTGGCATATTCAGCTAATCCAAACTCCAAATTGTCAAGTCCTCCATCATTAACTGGATCTTCCATCTCATTAGTTTCAGTAGTGCAGGTAACTTTGCTCTCTCCATCAAAATGTGCTCCTTTTCTCTCATCACACATAAAACAGCTGAAGAACTTTTGTTTGTTGTGCTGTATTTTATAATTTATTTTAATATGGTTTTCTGACCATTCCATTTATCTCTAACTATTCTTCCTTGTGCTGCTCTTGAATCCCATGCATGCTCACATATAGGTATGACTTTTGCATGTCATAGTGGGTGTCTGTGCTATGAACACTTGCTCTTATCTGTGGTTTTAATAAAAAAAAATAAAAAAAATTGAGTGAGATTTCGTATTGACATTTTTTACATAATGCAGGCTAGAAACAATGCTCGGATTATGATAACAGGTTCATTAGATATGTTTAGTAACCGGTATGCAATCATATGATGGTTTTTCCAACTCCAGGTTTTCTCTAGCAATTATATGTTTCATATTTGTTGACATAACTCTATGTGTGATTCAGATTTCTCAGATCAAGCGTACAGAAAGCTGGGAGCCCAAGAAAGTAAGTGAAGTCCTTGTCAAACTTTTTTTTAGTTTGAATCTATTTTGGGCTGCTAAGGTTTTATAAAACTTGTTTCACAATGTCCAATAAGGAATTGTCGCTGCATAGATGTTTTGTCATCTCTCTGCCTAGATATAGTACAAATGACTGAAAATAGGAAAACTAATGGTCATTAACTTAATGCATTTTGAAGAGTAAAAGGATATCACCTTCCTCTACATCATCAATACTTTTCTTAAGCTTATACCATGCTGATAGCATTATATGAATACATGTCTCAAACTTTATTTGCAAGTTTCATTTTTATATTATACAAGCACACAATGTATATTCACTTTTTTATATGTCAAGGCCGCAGTTGGTTGAGGTAAGAGCTCCGGGCTCATATATCTTCTATTTATTAGTGGTTGATTCACATTCTCAACATGCATACGGATGCAATAAGATGAGGCGTAGTTTTCCTGAAGAACCACAAAGCCATGATGTTTGTGTTTGCGTCCTCATGAAAGAGTGCATTATTGGTTTTGAGTTCACATTAGGAGAGAGGGAGTAGGTGGGGTGGTGGTCATTTCTCCTTATTTTGTTGTGGAATTTTTCTGGTTGGATGGTTTTGTTATCATCCATTTGTAATTTCCGCCTCCACTGGCCAATATTTGTTGCTTGTGAACAGATATTCATATATTCTGATTTTTTAAGTCACATCATCTGTGACCTTGTGTTGACAGATATGACAAATCTGGTAATGAGCAGTTTGTGACTGAACTTAGCAAATGGGTCTTCCATGTAAGAGGTCATCTGAAGGTTAGGTTTCTATTCCAGTTGTCTTGAGTTACTATATTTGTCTTGGTAATGTGTAATTATATTTTTTAGGTTGTTGATATAATGACAATTTTTAGGACTTCTTTCTCTCTCTCTCTTTCACTTGAATGTGTTTTGTTGCATTTTCATCTGTTGTATTATATCAAGTCTGCTCTTGCCTTCAGGCTGTGAATCTTAGACACAACAAAGCTGGGGAAACAGATGAGCCAGCAATGTATAGGATCAAAGATGATCTGGTAATTTGTTAAGCTGTGCACTCATTTAGTTATTTGAAATTTTGTTTGGAGAAGCTACTGATGAGATAGAGTATTGACAATCACCCTGAACTTATATATGAGTGCAGGTTTTTTCTGTTGAGATATATGAATGGTCTGGAAAGAGCTGGGAACCATATGTGGCCAATGATGTCCAGGTCCAGCTTTACATGATGAGCCCTTATGTGTTGAAAACCCTATCAAATGACAAGAAGGTACACTTTTCCTAGGGCCCGATACTCATTTTACCTTACAAGTTACAACCCTGCCCCATGCCAATGTCTCCATTCTTTTTTGCATCGGGTTTTTCAGGGCTTGTATCATGCATCATTCAAGGTGCCTGATGTTTATGGGGTTTTCCAGTTTAAGGTTGAGTATCACAGGCTTGGATATACTAGCCTGTCACTCTCCAAACAGGTAAGCTTCTTGGACTTGGATAATTTTTCCTTTGCTTAATCAACTTAGCAATTTTTACCTGGTTTACTGTACTGGATTGATTGGTGTGATTATGATCGATGTTAAAAGTGCTGGCTGCAATTCGATGATAGTAATATAGACAAATTTAACATATTTGGGATGCCTTATAAAAAGGAATTTGGATGGTTAGTTCGGGTGGAGTGTTCTGACTTGTTAGATAGTAGAAGTGGTGCAGCCAGCTGTATCAGTTGGATTGCTTAATTATTTTGCTGGAAGGACATAATCATGCTCGTTTGGGGAAAAGCACTTTGAGAAATATTATTGTGTGCTGACCTGTATAAAGATCTATTCACGGGACAACAATAACGAATCCCAAAGAAGCAATTGATTTCAAATTGTATTGCTTCTATTAATAAAATGTGTGAATTGTTTTTATGAAGATTCCTGCATCTATTATTGGATGCTGTTAATATATCCTCCTCACAGAATTCTTCATTTCAGTGGTGGATGCCCTGAAAGACAGTTAAAAAACCAATTGAAATTGTGAATGCAGATTCCAGTCAGGCCCTTCAGACACAATGAGTATGAGAGATTTATTACAGCTGCTTTTCCCTATTATGGAGCTTCCTTTACTATGGTATTTTCTATAAAAAAGAAACTGGAATATTATTGTTTTGTGAACACATAGTATGTGCACGTATGCATGCGAATCATATTCTCCTGTCGTTTGCAGATGGCTGGGTTCTTTCTGTTCAGCTTTGTCTACCTTTACCACAAATGAGGCCCTACTGTAGTAGTAGAGAGGATTGCACTGCTACGAAGATGGTTCTTTTTGATAATACACTGAGAATATCCTGAGGGCCTTGTAACAGTTTCCCTCCCCCAGTTTCATTATTTAGGAAGAATTACCGTGTTATGTTATTGTAGTCAAATTACCCGGCATTAGCATAGCTCTCTCTGAGGTGGTACCATAGCTTGAACCTCGTTCAGGAAGTCCGAGCTTTCCGGCAACAAACAGCAAGGCCAAGGAGCATTGGTATCAAAATGTTGCTTTCTCCGTGTAGAAAACTGTTTCACGAGCACTTGGGCCAGAAAATTATAGGTCCAATGCTGTTTTACTATTGATAAACCAACTTCAGTTTTTTTTTATGGAAATTTGCTTCCATCAACACCGTATCTTTCAAGAAGGCTAAATTGCGATTTATAGGAGAATAGGGATTGAAATTCCTTCCCAAAAATTGTTATTGGAAAATGAGGAGGGGATTAAAATTGGTTTTTTTTTCCTTGTAAGAATTGTTATTAATGTTGTATTGTTGATTGGCATGCTAAAATGATCTACTAGGGCTTAATAACCACTTGAAGCATTTTGATTATCATAAAAAAAAAAAAAAAGGAAAAACAAACATGAAAACCTTAAATGTGGAACATAACATGATGAATTTAAAGGGTAAAACAAAGTCAAAATGCAATGAGGTATCATTTCAATTCCAAGGACCAAACAATATCGTATCTAACTCTCACCATGGCTAGTTTACACATTTGAGGTCAAATTAAAAGAGGCAAGTTTTGGTGAAACTAATTTTTTTTAAAGATATTTTTCTTGTGGTTTATATACCAAAAGTAAGAGTTATAAATAATTTTTTTACCCCTCAAATAAATTTATTTTCTAGTAAAAATATGCAACTTTAAAAGAAAAACCTATGAAACTCACCATTTTTTGCATAGTGATTATTTTGCTTGTTGCTTGCTTCTACACTGCAGCTGTTAAAGTAAGCTTCGTTCACCATTTTTGTTGCGCTTTCATCATCATGTCAAACGCTGTGCCTAATTATTTTTGTTAGAATTTAAGCATAATGCAATGCAACCTTTTGTAAAAATGCTTCATAATATTGTGGTTTGCTACTCTATTCATATGGATGAGAATCCTTATATGAAACATATATATTTGGTAAAACTAATTCTCCTAGTTTCATCATTAATTCGTAGTGAACCCAACCTTAGAGGAGAAGATGAATATTGGGTTAGACAAATTTATAGTTTTTAAGGGATATATTATATAAAGATTTGATCTTTTTTGGTCTCGAATAATATTTTAAAGGTTGGATTGCCGTAAATAATAAGTCATTTAATTGTCTGACTTTCAATAATAATCCATATAAACAACAAGTGAGAAAATCTTCTAAATTTCTATTTCAGAGAGAGAGAGAGAGAGAGATTATTATGCCTAGAATGGTAGCTTTTTTATCTTGTAACATATATATATATATTGCCTAACAGACAACCACTAAAAAATAAAAATCATAAATTACTATTTATAAAGAAATTTGAAAAACCCTATAAATTAGCAAAATATGAATTTGACTCTTGAATAATATTCATATATTAATTCAAGATAATTTTAGAAATGAACTCAATCAAGTTCTTGATTTTTCTAGGTCTAGAAATATAATCTTGGTTTAATCATATTTTAGTCCTTAATTTCTAAAATATATTTTAATTGATTCATACTTAGTTTAGTCATCTTAGTTTAATTAAGATAACATGTAACATGATCAAAATATAATATTTTTTATATAAAGTAACTTAATGATATCAAGTTTAAGGATCATTTACACAATTTTTTCCTGATCTTTTCTATAGAAATGAATAATCTCTCTATATAAAATTCTCACGTGGATCACTTAGTATATATATGTCAAACAACTATTTTCTTAGACCGCAGCTTATAAGAATAATTACATCATTTTATAAAAGAAAGAACATGAAATATAAGTCTCTACAACTTACAATATACAATATCAAGTATTTAAAAGAACATAAATCATCAATATTTTTAAAACAATACAACTTTTATAATTATATCAACTTTTAAAAGATATGTTAGCTCGCCTTCTTTTTTTCTTAAGAAAAAAAAAGTTGATTGGCTCATGAAGTCTTACATGAAGGGCGTTTTGGACCCACAAATTCTAGATGCTTTGAACCGGCGTTTTTAAGAAAAAACATCTCTAGATTTTTTCATGATACGTTAAGAATGTATTTTTAAATTGACTCCGTGTTGGACCCACAAATTGTAGATGCTTTGAACCGGCGTTTAGTAGGCAGGCGATGATGATATCTACATGAATGACCCTCCTCTTCTCTCTCATCGCATTTCAATCCCGATCCACTTTATTAAGGAGGCGAAGAGAGAACAGAACATAACAAGAAACAATCTACAGAACTCGCAGATCCGGAAGATGTGTTACAAGGTGACATGCTCAACGTGCGGGAAGACCACATGGGGTGGTTGCGGCAGGCATGTTCCTTCCGTTTACAGGGGCATCCCTGAAGGGCAACACTGTCTCTGCCGTGAATGGCCCGGTGTCGATCCTAAGAACCCCAACGGAAATGGTGCTGGCTCCTCTTCCTCTTGCTCTATTCTGTGATTGCTCTCTTACTGCTTTTGCTGGTAATTACTTGCAGCCTTCCGTTCTAGCTCGTGTTAGCTGTCTTAATTTCTCCCGGAATAACAACAGATTTATAAACTGTTTCCAGTTTTCGTTGCCTCTGCGAAGGCAAAATGAAGGTGGATTTCTGTTTTGGTTCACTGTTGTAATCACCAAATAATGGAAACGACGCCGTTTCTCATTGACAATTTCTTCGTAACTATTTTGATTGCTGTAGTTTGAGAGTGAAATTATTGTAAATTGTAATAGTGTTGTTTAATTTTTAGTTTGGGTTGGTTCGGTTCACCTATTTTCTGATATTTAGCTATTTTGTGGAGTAAAAAAAGACAAAACACCTGTAACTCTATGGAAAAGAGTCTATATTTTTTTTTTCATTTTTTGTTTGCTTTTTTTCACTTATGCTTTTTTTTTTTCATTTTTCTTTCTTTTGATTGTTTTTTATTTATTTATTTTGACATCATATTATTTTCTTTTGCTTATAATTTTTTTTTCATTTTTTGTTTGCTTTTTTGTTAAAGTTATTGACTTTTTTTTTTTGATTGAATTTCCCCCCATTATTAACGCAATAAGAATAATAATTTTAGTTTTTTTTTCTTGCTTTCTCTTTTTTTTAATGTTTTTGAGTTTTTTTCTCGGAATAATTTAATATTTTTTATTGTTTTAGCAATAATAATAATAATAATAATGATAATAATAATTTTAGATGTTAAGCCTTCAATATTCATGTTGTTATAACATGGTATGTTGATGTGTTTTATTATATCAAGCCTTGCATGTATAAATGTTATACTTTATTTGGTTTTTTTAATTATTTTTATTTGATTGAAATTGATAATATATTTGGTTTTGTTTTTGGCCCTTATATTTTTAATTTTTTATTTTAATTCCTTTATTTTTTTATAGTTCTTAAATAGTTCTAATTTTTGTCTATATATATATATACACGTGTGTGTGCGCGCGCGTGCGCCTTTAGTCTTAGTTTCTAGGTGAAATACTTGAAATTTTCAATAAGGAAAAAAATGAGTGGAGCAATTTAATTATGGGAAGTAAAAACAAAATCTTGTTGAAAGTTCAAGTATTTCACCTAGAAACTAAAACTAAAGTTCAAGAATACATATTATAATTCTTAATTTATAGTTCAATTGATTTGTTTAGTAGTCACTAGTCAAAATTGATGCATTAGTCATCTAAATTCTCTAATAATCCAATCTAGTTCACTATAAACTTAAATGTGACTCTCAATGAGTTTTCGATATTAACAATTTATGTATTTTCAGCCTCAACACTAGATTTCTACTTTGTATTTAACCAAGTTCACAATTTATGTTTGTACTAAAATAAACAAATAAGTAAAAAGATTATTTTCAAATTATAAACAAATGGAAAAAAAAAATCTATTTGGGAAACTTACAAAAAGGTAATTAAATCCTATAATCCAAAACTAAATAAAAACAATCCATAAATGATCCAAAAAGCCAACCAAATAAAAAAGAAGAAGAAGAGTTTTACTTGCTCAAAATTGAAATGCATTCTAGAAAAAAAAATACTTGCTTAAAATTAAAGGTTGATGCTCTTTGTGTGTGGATTAGAAAAAATAAACTTGAAATGACGGGAGAAATGGTAGACTTGATTCACAAAAAGAAATGATTTTTTCTTCTCAACTGTAAATTATTTTTACACTTGAATCAAAATGATGATATTTAAAAAAAAAAAATTCAAATGTCATTTTAATTTTGCTAGGTTACCCGAATTTTAGGTCAACTTTATAGGTCATTTAAGTTTAATCGAGATGACTTCACAATAAAGAATTTTTTAAAAGAAAATCCTAATAAGACTTAATAGAAAAAATAAACTAGAAAAAATATTCCTTTCAAATAGAAAAAAAAGAGAAAAAACATTACAATACATAATAAAAACAAAACTAGAAAACAACATTAATTAAGATATATTTACTTTCGTAAACAAATTCATGACATCACTAATAGATTTGTATAATTTGTGGTTAGGGAAAAAGTAGTAAGCTTAATTAGCTATGCATCATAACCGGATTTTTAATACACCAATATTATTTAAGAAATAATTCAAATGGGATTAAAGGGAATATAAAAGAAGGAAATGGATTCCTAACATTGCATGGAAAACGGCTGTATATATATATATAGGAATTAAAGAAAAAAAAACTCTAGATTGTTCGTATGCTTTTTTCTATTTAGTGATGAAGAAGTTTCCTAGATAATTAAAAAAGAAATTGACGAGGAACATCATTTGTTCTTCTGGTATAAAGATTATTAGTTTTTTTTAAGGTAACTTTTATATGCCCCAATAAAATCTTCTCAAATATTGGTCTTGATTTCTAAATTTTATGGGATTTTTGCCACATCTAATACTTTTTTTTCCCTTCCTATATAGCTAGTTACGAGCCAATTTGCCCGCTCTGTTTGGCTTTTTTTTATTTATGTAGAAAATTGATTGATTTTATAAATATTGTATTTTGTTATTTTAATATTTAATTAGTAAAATTGTAACTGATACAATCTGTTAAAAATAGTTTTTTTCAACCAAAAAATGATTGAATATTGCTATTGCTAAATGTTTTTTGATAAATTTTGTTAGAAAAATTACTAAGAAGGTGAAATGATTTGTTAGAAACTTGTTGTCACGGATACTCTGGTTAAAAAAAACACAAAAAAGAAGCCCGGATAAAAAAAAAAAAGACTTGGACACGACGGTTATTAAAAAATAAAAAAAATGTGAAAAAAGGTTACCGTTTATTAAAAGAAAAAAAAAGAGAGTATAAAATAGAAATTTAAATTCAAAGCCAAAGTTATATTTATAAGATTTATTAATCATATTATTATATTAAATGTATTCAAGAATACTGATATAAATTTTATTTTGCAAGAAATCGTAAGTCATTTTTTTTCTCCCTCTATATATTTTTAGGCGATAATATTCAATAAATATTAAAACATATAATTAGTCTCACATACTTTATAGTGTAATCGAAATGGGAAGTGGGTCGTAGATTTTTTAATTGTAGATAATTCAGGTAAATTTGTCAATTTTTTTTATGAGTTGCCTTTTTCCTCTTGTAATATTAGATCTGACACATTATAAATAAAAATATTGTAATTTATTTTTAGAAATAAACCTAAATTTTTTGCCTGCTATAATTACTTATCTGCCGTCTAAAAAAACAGTGTAATCGAAACGGGAAGTGACTCGAATATTTTTTAATTGTAGATAATCTAGGTAAATTTGTCATTTTTTTTAGTTGTATTTTTTGCCCTGTAATATTAGATATGAAATATTAAAAACCAAAATATTATAAATATTTTTTAAGAAATAAACTTTAAAAAACAGAGCACAAAATTAAAATTCGAAGACAATTTTTTTTTATAAGATTTATTCCTTGTATTATTATATTAAATGTATTTAAGAATACTGATATTAAATTTTTTTCTTAAAAAACTCCTAGATAATTTTTCTCTCTATATATACATTCTTAGGCGATAATATTCAATAAATATTAAAACATATAATTAGTTTCACATACTTTAATTTGACATAAATATACAAATATATAATAAATTTGACATACTTTAAATAATACATGTAATTTTAAGAACAAAATTGAAGCAAATCCAAACATTCAAATTAAATAATTGAAAATATAACCTGAAATTAAAAGAAATGAGACCGAAATGAAACTAAAATCCATCATTAACTTGCATAGAAGGATAAAATTGAAAGAAATCAAACTTTGGGACCAACAATATTAAGGATTTATAATAAATTTGCATGGAAGGATCAAATTGAAATCCATCAAAACTTTGATACCAAAAATATTAAAAATTTCAGCCCAATCCGAAAAATTAAAAGCATGAGGACCGAATTGAAATTCCAATATATAATCAATTTCAATTGAAGGACGAAATTGAATCAAATCAAAACCTATATAATAGCATTAAGGGCAAGAAAACCAAATCACAACGTTTAGGGACTGAACTGAACTTTGATAAAAAACAGCTTAACTGACGTCATCTGGCGCAGGCAGGAGAGAGAAATTGGGGGGGGGGGGGGAATTCAAACAGACCATTGACACGTCTCCGGACACTATAGTGCTACACTTTTTTTTTTTGGATAACATGGGAACCGCATGACCCGGAAAGCGTACTTTGTGGGCCCAGAGCATGCGTAAACCCCCGGCTGTCCCAGTGCTCTTACGAGGGGAGGTTGTTTCCCGGGCTTGAACCTAGGTCTGCCGAAGCAGGGTACCCCAGGCCAACCGCTAGGCCACCCCCTCGGGGACACTATAGTGCTACACGCGCCACCCCAGGTGGAAGATAACATGTCTGAAAATCATTCTAGACGCCGGTTAGGTATTTTTTGACGTCGTAGTGAGCCGCATGCGCCGTCCGAAGAACACGTTAGCGGTGAAACGAAAGGCGCATCCAGAGACACGCCAACAGATGTCAGCGAAAAAAAATAATAAAAAAATTAGCCAATTACCGGAAAGCCCCTCACGCCTAGGCGTGTTTTTGTCTTTTTCGAGGGACAAAATGATTAATGCACTGTTCAATGAAATATTAAAAAAATTAAAAACCGGCCGGACGAACTGGACCGGGCCGAAAATGGTCAATGACCGTCCAACCCCTTAAAATGACAGTGTTTTTTTTAACTTTTTCGAGAGGTTTTTTCGTTTAAAAAAAGCGAAAAAAAAGATGGACGTTCGCGCGTGGAGCACCGGAGCAAATTGCCAATAAACAGTAACAATGAGTCACGATATACAGTGAAAAATCGAGCTGTTTTAGCTCTTTAGATAATAAATAAATAAATATATATTCCTGATCCTGAAACTTAATTTTTCAGAAAACACGTGCTTGACTTCACACTTGCTGTCATTGAAGCCATCGGCGGCGGGTCAAGCTCTTCCACGATAAACGTGTCTACCTTGTCAAATCAAGTTAATGACAGATTATGAACATGAAACATGTCCCGGCGGTTTTCTCGTGGAACATGTCTTGAATCCACAAATTATACGTTGGGAAAGCAATTTCATTTTTGTTTTGAATATCGGTTGTTTGTGAAATAAATATATTAATATAATTTTTTATTTAAAATGATATTTTATTTAAAATAATTTAGGCTAACATCATGCCATGATCTTACTTGTAAGCATCAAATAATATCAAAATCTTAAGATTAACATTTTATATTCAAGTTCAAAAACAAAAGTACATGAACACAACCTTCCTTTTATTTTTCATGCCACTCCTTTCAATTTCTTATTCAAAGTCCCTTATTTTAGTTCAAATCCAACCGTATTAATATAACATAACATTGTATTCAAAGTCCCTTCTCTTTCCTCTCTTAACTAGGTTGAATTTAGCATTCCATGTTTTTTTTTAAATTATTTTCATATACTGATATAAACAATAATTTAAAAAAATAAAAAGAATATTATTATAATGTATTTCTGAACAAAAAATATTTTTAAAATCAACTTAATCACACTTCCAAACAGGTACTAAATCAATGTCCCATGTATACGCATTTGTTTTAAATGTAATTTCAATACACAATTCTACCCAACAATTCAAGAAATTTCAACATAATCCCATGTTCTTTTATTCATACCATTTCATTTCTCTAGCTCATTAATTCTTCACACAACCATTCCAAAATCTAATTGATTTTTAACATAATTATTCATAAAAAAAAACCCTTTAATATACCACAACTAACATTTTCTTTAAGATCCATCCAAGAATTCTGACAATTCACGCAAGCTTATGAAAAGAATCTGATAATACGTCCTATAAGATCCATCCAATCCTATCCAAAATCCTATCTTCCACACTTCTCATTTCAATTGGTTTTAGCTTCAGCATAACAGTTCCTGCACCCACTCTCTCTGTTCAAAACTTCCAATTCCAATCCCTCTCTGTATTCCTATTTCTCTCTCTGGATACCTTCGTTTTCTCAGTAATTGTTGTAGGAAAGTCATACTCATTTATGGACACTCAAATGTTTTTCCATCTATGGCTAAGATGAAGTCTCATTGCCAACCTTCAGCCGTACTGTTCAGACCTTACCTAACCTGTTTTACACTTGCACTTCAGTTTTTTATTACAATTATATAGATACCCACCAAGGAAAATCCCCCATTGGTTTCATCAACTCACGTTCACAGAGTTGCAATAATCTCTCTCTCACACACGAAAGAAAAAAAGAAGAAGAAAAAATGACTTCTGTGAATCTGGGTCCATGGGTTCAGATAACTTCAGTCATCAACAAAGACACAAGATCCAGATCCAGACCCATGTCAAACTTCTTTTCCCCGGGCCATAAAACCCTTCAAATCCCTTCAATACATCGAAAACAGAGAGAACCCATGTCTTCAATTTGTGCAGTTCTTACAAAAGAAGAGACTACTCAAGAAGATCAACACAGACCCACTTTTGATTTCAAGTCTTATATGCTACAGAAAGCCAATTCTGTTAACAAAGCATTAGATACTGCTGTTTCTCTTAAGGAACCGGCTAAAATCCATGAGTCTATGCGTTACTCTCTTTTGGCTGGTGGGAAGAGGGTTAGGCCAATGCTTTGTCTAGCTGCTTGTGAACTTGTTGGTGGGTTTGAATCCATGGCTATGCCTGCTGCTTGTGCTGTAGAAATGATCCATACCATGTCATTAATGCACGATGATCTTCCTTGTATGGATAATGATGATCTTCGCCGCGGAAAACCCACCAATCATATTGTTTTTGGCGAGGATGTTGCGGTTTTGGCAGGGGATGCTTTACTGGCATTTGCATTTGAATATATTGCAGTGTATACACTCAATGTTTCGCCTCTTAGAATTGTTCGTGCAGTTGCTGAATTGGCGAAAGCGATTGGTGCTGAAGGACTTGTTGCTGGGCAAGTTGTGGATATTTGTTCTGAAGGGCTGTCCGAAGTGGGGTTGGAACAGCTTGAATATATTCATGTTCATAAGACTGCTAAGTTATTGGAAGGCGCGGTCGTTTTAGGGGCTATATTAGGTGGAGGGACCGATGAGGAAGTTGAGAAACTGAGGAAATACGCGAGGAGCATTGGATTGCTGTTTCAAGTAGTAGATGATATTCTTGATGTTACCAGATCTTCACAAGAATTGGGGAAAACTGCAGGGAAAGATCTGGTTGCGGATAAAGTAACTTATCCAAAGTTAATGGGGATTGAGAAGTCTAGGGAATTTGCTGAGAAGTTGCTTAACGACGCTAAGGAGTTGCTCGCCGGATTTGATCAAGAGAAGGCGGCTCCGTTGATTGCATTGGCTAATTACATTGCTTACAGGCAAAACTAATTGATCTTGTATTTCAAATGTTTCCCGGTTGCCTGGTGTTTGTGCAAAGCTAGATCTCTCTACAGTTTTCAAAGAAAGCTTATTGCATCAATGTTTTCTCAGAGAGGCTTTAACAACATTGCGATTCAGATTAATAGCAGTAGGGACAGCTTAGTTTTCTCCCCGTGCTTAAGATTTCATTGCTCATAAAACAAGTATTTTGAGGCATCTGCATTGATGGAAACTAGTAGTGCATTCAATATAGTTTCTGCTTTAGATTGGGATTCGTTGGCTCAAAATCTTTGCTGGGATCAGGGAAGAAGTCTGGAAAATATAGTTAATTTCTCTATCAAATCCGTACATGAAGTTTTTCTAGGAGTAGCAAGAGCACGTATGTGGCAAAAAAAAAACGCCGTTGCCGGGGATCGAACCCGGGTCACCCGCGTGACAGGCGGGAATACTTACCACTATACTACAACGACTTTGTTGAGTGTCGTGTTTCAATATAGTATATATATTAATTAATTCCAACAATAAGGTACTCAACAAGTTTTTTCCTCGCTGAAATGCTGCTGGGATTTTTATTCCCAACAAATTCTTCCTCACAATATTGAAAAGTAATCCACATAATCCTTCCTTTATTCATAAGGTTATTATAGTCATTTACAACGAATCATTTTACTTTAAACTGTACTCCTCCCAAAATAGTTTGATGCTCCTTTCCTAGGGTAGTGGAAACAAGACGATGTGAAGAGCACTGGGAATTGGAATCCATTGGTGGAGAGCATGAGCTGGTTGGAGGAATGTCAAATCGTGAGTCTTGTTAATAAACTTTTAATTCTTGATTTGTGGAGAAACATTGTTGGTGATGAGTCGTCGTCGTGAGTGGAGAAACTGAGATCAGGTCTAGTCACTTGTGCCTTTTATTTTAATGGTTAGGAAGGAGTTTGAGTGTGTGAAAAATTATCATGTTGATATAGTAATTAATAATGTTTATTAGTTATTTATATGTTTATCTTGAGAAGAAGAAAAAAAAACAGAAAATAAAACCTGCAACGAACCCAAAATAATAAAAGTATCTCAACTTAAATTTGTTTTCTCCAACCTGACTTTATTAGAAGGCATATGGAATAACTAATAAAATCTATTAATTATTCAGTGAAAACCATAAAACTTCTTATAAAATGTTAGGCTTGGATAATTCATAAAATAAGTTGTTTTTATAGGTTTTGGAAACCTTTAATACTTAATTTATTTTTATAGCCTTAGGAAACCATTAAACTTCTTATAAAATGTCTTGAATTATAGCACACAAAGCATGTGGTTAATGGCTAATACCTCGAGCCCATCAAGTATTTATGTTGTGGCTAACATAAAGCATGTCACGCCAAAGATACGAATAGTCCCATAGACATTAAGATCATGTTTGGGAGAGCGATTACGGTAATTTTTCAAAGTATTTTTTGTACCGAAATACATCAAAATAATTTTTTTTTTTTTTTTTCAAAATTATTTTTAATATCAGTATATTAAAATGATCTAAAAATACTAAAATATATTAATTTAAAATGAATTTTTATTTTTAAATTTCAGTAAAACACGGTTTAGCTGCAGTGCCAAACGGGCTCTGAATGTTAAACCTTAAAAAGCCTGTTTTCACTCATCTAGTTTTTTTTCTGCGGACAGGTGCAGCCTACTCATCTGGCCCATGTTAACAACACCACCACTCTTAAATCCGCGCGCGCTCTTCTTCTCTTTTCTAAATTTCCTCCACAGACCGAGCTTTGGCGTTCGTTTCCCATGTAGAGTTTGGATCCTCGTAAATATTTATTTATGTTGCCATTCAAAACTCCCAAGACATTTCTCACAAAAAAATTGTTGTCTCAATCTATCAACATAGTTTTCCCATCTCACTATTTCAAGATTCCCATAAAATGTTTTCACCAATCCAAACCTCAAAATTTCACCAGAAAGTCAAGAAACCCAAATCCCAGGTCACCATTGTCAAATGTAATAGAGCCCCAAAAAACTTACATGAGGAACATCATCTCAAACATATACAATATCTTGAAATACTCCACATGGGACTCGGCACAAGAAGAGCTAACAAAACTAAATATCAAATGGGATTCTTTTACAGTCAATCAAATACTTAAAACCCATCCACCAATGGAAAAGGCCTGGCTTTTTTTTAGCTGGGCTTCAAAGTTGAAACGGTTTAAACATGACCAGTTTACTTGCACAACCATGCTCGATATTTTTGGAGAAGCTGGAAGGATTGAATCGATGAAGTATGTATTCAAGAAAATGCAAGAAATGGGGTTAAAAATTGATGTTGTTACCTATACTTCAATCTTGAATTGGGTTTCAAAGTCTGGTGATGTTGACGGAGCAGTGGAAATTTGGAAAGAAATGAGAGAAAATAGGTGTTTTCCTACTGTTGTTTCGTACACGGCTTATCTAAAGGTTTTGCTCGATAATAAGAGAGTGAAAGAGGGTATTGGTGTTTATAAGGAGATGCTTGAATCTGGGATTTCTCCAAATTGTCATACGTATACTGTTTTAATGGAGCATCTTGTTGTTTCTGGTGAGTGAGATTTAATTGCGCCCTTTGTGTTTGTTGTTTTGTCCGTGTGAGTGTTGTTTTTCTGGGTGGTGGGTTTGATGATATGAAGGCTTCTTTAGATGGAAAACTTTGAATCTAGTTTTGGTCAATTATGATGTTTTGTGCAAAATCAGTTTAATTGTTGATGCTTTGAAGATATTTATTTTGCGTTTGAGGCTTGTGACTTGCTTTCATTCGATGATCGAACAATAAGTCTGCCATGGCAAAAGGTTAAATAAGCTTGATGAAAGTTTGTGAAATTTTTGTTATGGTCTAAAAAGAATCTCCCATGAACTTTAGTGATGTTTTGAAATGATCCTCAACTTCTAGACAATTGATTGTGCCTCCTCAACAAGTATTTCTGTTACTTTACAACACTGAACTAATGGAGAAAGCTAATGTGGGTGATGCAAGGCATGACTTGCGCTGGCCACACCACACGTGATTACCAAAAAACAAAACTGTAGGATAAAAATATGGAATGTCAGTTCAGAACAAATTCAATAGTTTTTTAGCAGTTCAGGAGATGGTCTTTCATGTTAGCATTTCGTTACTGGTGCTTTAAACTTACTACTTTTACCATGCATTGCTTTTCCAGTATTGGGCTATATTTTGTTGGAGTATTGTATTTTCAGGAGTTTAATTTCAATTTTGTGATGGTTTCCAGGCAAATACCAAGAAACCCTTGAAATTTTTAGCAAAATGCAAGAAGCAGGGGTACAACCTGATAAAGCTGCCTGCAATATTTTGGTTGAGAGGTGTTGCAAAGCAGGGGAGACAATGACAATGACCCAGATTCTTCAATATATGAAACAAAATCAGCTCGTTCTTCGCTACCCTGTATATAAGGAAGCACTCAGAACTCTAAAAGATGCTGGTGAGAGTGATGCTCTCCTCAGGAAAGTTAATCCTCATATTGATACTGAATCATTTGGTGATGTGGATGCCTTGGAGACTATGAAAACTGTTGCTGATGATGATTTAGATAGAGGTCTTGTACTGATACTCTTGAGAAAGCACAATCTCGTAGCAGTTGACCATTTGCTTGCCGGTACAATGGATAAGAATATACTACTGGATTCTTGGATTGTTGCAACCATCATTGAAAGAAACTGTGATCACCAAAGACCTGATGGTGCTTTGTTGGCCTTTGAATACAGCATGAAAATGGGAATACAACTGGAAAGAACATCATATCTTGCTTTGATAGGCATGTCGATAAGATCAGACACATCTCTGAAGGTTGTGGACATTGCTGAAAAAATGACTCTGGCTGGGCATTCTCTTGGAGTGTATCAAGCTTCACTCTTAATTTATAGGCTTGGGGGCGCTAAAAGGCCCACTTGTGCTGTAAAGATTTTTGATTTATTGCCTGAAGCCCAGAAGTGCACTGCCACTTATACTGCTCTAGTTAGCGTATATTTCTCTGCTGGTAGTCCACAAAAAGCACTTCAGATTTACGAAGACATGAAAAGGGAAGGGATACATCCTTCTTTAGGTACTTACAATGTTCTATTAGCTGGTCTAGAAAGAAGCGGCAGAATTAGTGAAGCAAAAACATTTAGGAAGGAAAAGAAGGGACTGCTGATTAATAATCATCATCAGAATAGTGTCCCCATGGGGGAAAAGATTTGTAACCTTCTTTTTGCCAGCCACTTGATATCTTGACACCATTATGGATGAGCGTTCTCATGCTGATGGCATCGCCAAGAAAAGGTATACTGAGGCATGCTGTAAGTAGATTGTATGGCGAGCTGACAGCACCATGTACATGCACATGCACAGGAGAGTGGCAGGGGTAATGGCTGCTCTCAGCTATGGAGAGTCAAATTGCCACTTAGATAGGGTTCTCGTTTTGGCATGCTTGTGTTACGAGTTTCTCAATCAACTGTATTATGAGTTTCTCTATCAACTTCGTAAACAAAGACAAGACAGAACTGCGTTTGCTGATGTTTTCCAAGTTCTTTTCTACATGATGATAGGGTGAAATCATAATCCCATCCCTTCCTATCGGTGATATTACTGCTGTTCTGTGACAAATGTGCTGATGCTGCTTCAACTCCTGAACAACTTAGATGTTCATTGTGGTGGTGTATGTTTTGGTTTATATCCACAGCACATCTGCTTGGATTCATTTTCTTCTCCAGCGATTATAGTTCACACAGATGTATGATTTTTGATGATAGAAGATAGCCTAATCATTGTTTATTAGTAAGGAGATTGATTTTTTAACTTATGTTTTGGATTTAGATTATTTGAATTTTTAGTTGAGTTTTGTTATTTGATTTGATATCATTTTATTTTGAGCTTCAGTTTTGTTGTAGCAAGCCTTTAACTGAACAGGTGGTTATTTTAGAGGTTCATATTTTTATATATATATAGTTAGATTATGATGATTTCTTTCTAATGATTTTCGGTTTTTCCAACCCTGAATTTTCTTCTATTCTCCAGGTCTTTGTTTTTCCAGTTTATTTTCTTCTAATAATGCGCTTTTCAGTTCTCCCCTTTAAATATCATAGTAAGATTTTTAATTATTTTTACAATTAAACAATCTATGAATTTGTTCATTTCTCAAAATTTAATATCATACTTTAACCTAAAATATGTGAGAGAAGCACTGACATTATTCCAAGTTACGTCCTCAAGTGACGTGATGGTAAAAAGCTTAAAATCTGCAAAGCATATCTCGAGTTCGAGTCAGAGTATATATTTTTTGTAATAGTTTAGGATAATCGGAGTTTTACTCGCTCACTTGGATCCACAAAATATGTTTTTCGAGAGATAAAGTTTCCTTAAATCCAAAAGAAATATATACCAAGTTACGTTTTAACTACCCTTGTCACCATTGAAACTGATTCTTCCCTAGCGGCCCAAGCCATTCATGCATGCACTAGCAGGTTCTGGGATATTAATGCTATTATTTGTAGATCAAGTTTTTGCTGATGCGAGCTAGATAGTTAGAAAGTGCCAAACAGGTTGGGGTTGGGGTTGGGGTAGCTAGAACAAGCAGGTTGTCTTTGTGCCTTTATGATTGCATGCACAGCCCTCCAGCCGTGTTTTCTGCTAAACTCACGTATGATTCTCGTGAAGTTTGGTGAGGTTAAAGAAGAAAAAGGGTTGAATCAACATGAGAGAGAGATGAAAAAAAAAAAGATGATAAATATAGTTCTTTATTTATTTTATTAAATTTTGTACTGATGATAAAAAAATATTAATAATGCCCCTACTATTTTGTGTTAGAAAAAAATTGTTTTTGCGAGGAATCAAACTTGTAGAAAGTACTCTAAGTTGCAATTGACATTGGAACTTAAACTTCATTGATAATCTTCATTTGATAATTTGTTTCACAGGATTTTTAAAGTATTTTAAAAAAAACTAAATTAATGATTTTTAGGTGCTTTTCAATGAATTTAATGGGTTGATATAAAAAATCAAAATAAAATAAATCTAAACATAATACTATTTTAATATATTTTTACAAAAGCATCATATATTACACTACCAAATACACATTTGAAAGCTAATTGATCATTATTATTATATTCAAACAAGATGACTTTTTTCAATTCAAAAATTATTTATAGCACAAAGATATTTTCTTTTGGACTAATTTTCATACATTAAAACTACATTTAATATATCAAAATTAAATTTCTTTCAAATCAAGTTTTAATGAACCCATCCATGAACTATATGTTATTCTTGTTATGACTTATTTGTGAAACTTTCCTGTAAGAGCATAAAGTCATATTATGAGTGCCAACGTGTATTACCTTATATATGTATATTGAACGTTATCTACTCATTGAATTGTTGAACTCACCCTCTCATTATTCATCTTTTTAAGGCTTATAGCTTGATAACATGTTGTTTTGTAAGACCTTTAGAACATGTTCTTTTATTGTAATTAGTACTTTTCCATTATGTATAGGTAGTGTGTTCACAATTATGATATTTGTATTAACTTTTGTATTAAGATAATTAATTTATATTATGAGGTTAGTTATGCTATCATGTTGAGTGTCGCACCCTCCGCGAGAGCGTGGCGTCGTGGTGACTCTCCCCGTGAGCGGGGGTATTTATGTTGGGATTTTATCTTTATTTTTGTGAAAAAAAAGAGTCGCCACCTAGTATTATAGTTACTAGAAAACCTAAACTGGTCTTTCAGAGATTCTAAGGCAAGAGACTGGTTGCGTAAAGGGAAAGTTTTAGCATCCCTAGTACGCTCTACCTAAAGTAAGCTGCTCGGTGTGTTGGTTTGCCTTATGATTGCTATGGTATTGATATTTCAAAAATATGTTGGTAAATGATGATGCCATATTATTCCCGTAAAAATATTTTGGATATTTACCACTTTAAGGCTTCTTTATCCAAATATTTAAGGTAAATAACAACGAATTATCCCCGCTAATATTTTGGATATTAACCCCTTTAGAATTTCCTTACCCAAATATTAACAGTGAATAATATGAATCCTAAAAAAATAAGATTTTGGTATTTTTGGAATGTTGGCCAATACCTTTTGGATTTTACAAACATGTTGTAAAATCAAAAAATGTGAGAAAATAATTTTTTTGTGTACGAAATCCATGCTAAAACCATTTTTCTTTAAACTTCGAACTAATATTTTTTTAAAAAGGAATGTTCAAAATATATTAGCGTATTGGACGTATACATGAAAACAATTGTTTTTTTAACAAAAAATATTTTTTATGGAAATTTTATATTTTTTTGTGGGTGGGTTGCCCAACCCTGATGGGCCGAGAGGTCCATCATTTTGGGCTGGACTGCCAGCCCCGGGTGGGCCAAACAGCCCACCCATTTTAATGGTCAGAGTAGGCCTTATCCCCGGCCTAGCCAACCCAGGACAGGGGAGTGAATTAATTCACTCCCCCGTCACAACAAAGGTGATGGCACTACAATAAAGGGGAGTTTTTGGAGTGTGATGAACGACGTACCTGTTAATACATTTGGATAGAGGAGGTCGAAGTGGTTCTCCCTGTCGTGGTGATGTTATAAATGGTGGTTTGTGGTGGCTGGAGTGGACGTCGAAAGGTGACGGGTTTACATTGCTGTCGCGGGTTGGTGCTCTGCTGCCTCGTCGGAGGCCATGACTGGGCTGCTGTCATGGAGGGGAGGTTGCCAATGATGATAAGGGTGGAGCTGGGTGGTCTGCTGTCAAGTTTTTGAGGTGAGAGAGAGACGTCAGTCGTATGATTTTAGAGAGAGAGAGAGGAAGAGGCTGCTGACCGAGAGGGAGAGTGAAAGGTTGTCATCGCCGGAGCTGGTGGGGAAGAAGACAAGTTGGCTTCTATGTAAATTCTCTATTCTGTTCGTAAATTTTTCTCTCCTCTGTTTTTTGAATTCCCTCATCTGTTTTTTTTTTCAATTCTCTCCTCTCTGTCCATCAATTCTCTCCGTTCTGCTCTCTCCTCTCTACGTAAAGTTGGCTTCTATGTAAATTCTCTATTCTGTTCGTAAATTTTTCTCTCCTCTGTTTTTTGAATTCCCTCATTTGTTTTTTTCAATTCTCTCCTCTCTGTCCATCAATTCTCTCTGTTCTGCTCTCTCCTCTCTACGTAAAATACTTTCTCCTCTCTCTTTTTTCTCCCCCGCTCGTCGTGCATGGCTGCAATATTTATAGGCACAGGATGTAACCGTTGTGTTACCTTTTGCTGCAACATGCCTGAAAGCATGGTTGTCGGCGA
The DNA here is from genome assembly GCA_027405865.1 of Salix purpurea. NCBI lineage: Eukaryota > Viridiplantae > Streptophyta > Magnoliopsida > Malpighiales > Salicaceae > Salix > Salix purpurea. The sequence goes on from JAOWLH010000011.1 coordinate 9,321,317, forward strand.
CTTGGAAGTGACTTGTCGACGGTGGTGCAGTTGCTTGTCGGCAGCGGGGCAAGCAATGTTGTGCGCTGTCTGTTGCTTTGGGAGGTGGAAGTGTAGTTTGGTCCCTCAATTTGTAATTGTTGTAATTGCATTCCCAATTGGATTTAAACTTATGATTTTGTGCAATTATACCCCGTTAGAATTTCAATATCATCTTTGAATTTGCACACCTTTTTTATTTTAGTCCTTGATTTCTGATTTGTGCAATTTGACCTTCAATCGACAATTAGACTCTCAATTTGTTCAATTTGGCCCCTGATTTCACATAATTGGCTTGGAAAAATTCAAATCGGTCTCTGAAAAATTCCAATCTTCTCAATTGAATCTGAATTAAGCTCAAGAACTTGATTTTTCATCGATTAAGCCTCTAATAAAATTAATTTGTCCAATTTAAAGTATAATCAAGTCTTGCACTTAATTAAATCCTTCAATTGGACCCTAAATTAATTCTTAAATATAATTATACTTTTAAATTAGCCAACGATTAAATCAAACTGTCCCATAAAAATATAATTATATCTTTTGACTTAATTTTGACGCAGATTTATCTGATAATAAATTACTTTAGCCTTGAATCTGAATTTTTCTTCATTTCTATGCATAAAAGAGGTACAATCGAGCTCTCAGAAATGTCTAAAATTTTCACCTTGATTTTTCTGCCGACACCAGCCCCTTTTATTTTATTTTTGTTATTTTTGGATAGATTTAGGGAATAACCTAAAATTGGGTTATGACATTGAGTTAAACTCAATTTCGTTTATATAGGTTAAATTTTTTATATGTTACTGTTCTTACATGACTTAAATGTTTTTGCTTCTTATTGAAATTGCTAAGGAATAAACAAATAACTTGTATTATTAAAGTAGGTGACATTTAGGATAACATCCCTATTATATGGTTGAAAACTGTAAGATAGAGGAAAATAGCTGATACATCTGCACCTCAACATATTGAGAAGACACCTCTACCAGTACAGGAGGATCCTCAAGAGTTATAAAAAGAAAATTATGGTTGATGAAATAAGTATAAGTGTGTTAGACCTTTAACCTGTTATAATGCTTCAACAGTTTAAGCCAGGTTATGCAAACCTAAATAGAGCTTAATATAGAGAGATAGAAGAAGGGGTAAAGATATACCATCATCATCCTATATTGTTAAAAAGAATCAATGTGACTTTGAATAAATTCATGAAGTTGACACTTATACCTTTATTGGGATGAATAGTTAGGAGCATCTTTAGCAGTTCCTAAATGATATATGGCAGTTTTGTGAAGCTTTGGAATATACAGACCATTAAGCTATGAGTTTGGTGCTATTAGGTTGGAAAAAATGTGGCAATCTCTTGGTTTAAGTCAAGGTTGTCAAAATTGTTTTTTTTACACAACACAGAAATATAATATAAACTAGAATCGTAAAATCAAAAGTAAAATATATCCGTTGAAAAATCTTAAAATCATAAGTAAAACATTTAAAAATACAATTATGTACATAAAACTTTATTAGTTAAGATTCATACATGATTTAAAATAACTTAAAAATACAATACAAAATAATTATGTTCATAGAATTTCATTAGGTAAAAACTAATAAATTTAAAACAAACACTTTGCTGGCGTGTCATGTAAACTAAAACCAACCTCATTACCTTCAACTTCCTCATTATTTATAAGACATTCATCAAAATCATTACTATCGAAAGGATTACTACTACTACTACTACTACTACTACTACAAGTACCAATACCGATGTTGGGAATGTTATTACTACTACTAGCTCTAACTTAAATATTAGTTTTGTTAGCAATACTTAACTCCAAGCTCTTTGAATTATTTGGATTGACATCATTCTGAATCTCAAAATAATCTTTAATACCATTAGTATCCATTTCAACATCATTAAAAGTTTTTTCATCACTTTCTTCTTCTTTTGCATTTTTTCTTCGTGTTACACTATCAATAACACCAAGTAAATCAATGTTTGATGAACCATCATGTTCTTCCACTTCAGTTATCCAATCATCATCAAATGAAAAATCATCTAAAACTTCATCAAAATCATTAACTTGCTTTTTAACTTGGCTGAAGATGTTGCCTCATGTCTGATTTTAGCGCTTTTTATAACCATCGAGTTTTAGGGTTAACTGCTGAAGTCTAGTAGTGAAGGTTCCTCCACACTGAATCTTTATTACGTCCCAAACAGTTTGAGCTGAACGGTGCCTTTCAAAATGCAACATTATATCATTTCTCATGTTCTCCAACATCAAAATACGAGCTTCATGATCCTTGCATTTATAAAGTTGATTGTTTCATTGCTCAGGTTCAATCATCAATTGTGTGATTGTTTCTAGCATTTCTTGCTCTTCCAGGATATACTCATTCTTACGACTCTAAACATTGAAATTTTGAAATTCTTCTCATTTAGTTTGTTTCCACGATTCAAATTAGCAATAATGCTCTTAGATGCAGCCATATTAAATGTTATTGACACCGATAACAAATATTAGTATATTGTACAATCTAAATGACATATATTGTCACTCCATTATAAATTAAACAAATAATAATCCAACACATACAACAAAAACAAAAAGAATGTTAAACGCTTAATTAATTTCCATTTTAATAGTTTAATTATTATTAAAATTTAAATGAGTGCAAAATTATAGCTATAAATTTCAATTAACAAGGTAATAAATATTATCAAATACATGTATATAATGTAATTAAAACTTCAACTATATAATAATGCAGTTCAAAATAAACAACGAATTATCATTTTTTAAAAGATAAAAAATACAATATTAAAAATAATAAACTGTAGAATTATCTTATATTGTAGAAACATAAGTAAGATCTCTAATTATGTTATCCACTTCATCAAAGTTATTTTCTTTAAATATACTCTGCTCAAACCATATAATAAATTTAACAGCAACATCTGAATGACTTGTGTATCTTCTTTCAGTGCGTTGTATATTGACAAGATAATATAGGAAGTAAGCATCACATACTCGATCTAGGTTGGATTAGTCCTCCGAATTCAGAAGTTGATTTCTCCTCGAGTTTGATGTGAAAAATGTAACCAAGATCTTATGCGTTGCGGTTGCTGCACTGCATTGTCCTCTCTTATCTTTAGCCACATACATCCACAAATATAATGCTTCTTTATTTGTGATTTGAGTGTAAATATGAATGGGTGCAAGCGTAAGACTTTGGGCACTTCGATTCCAACCCTCAGCTTTACATGGACAAGATGTTTTTATTCATTAAAAAAAGAAGAAGAAACTTTGCTCACCTCACATTCCACATCAGTCAAAGACAAATGGGAACCAAAGCACATGTTCATTACATCAGCAATTGGAGCAATAATTATTGATTGATGAGGTAATTTAGTAGTTGAACCAAGTTGGTTCAACGATAAGAGCTTGAAATTAAGAGATTTATTTTTTCTGTGATTTTAAGTTTGAGCTTTATATGTTAGAGAATAATATAAATTATATTATGGGGTCTCACTTACAAGCTTAAACTTGTAGGTGAGATGGTTCCTTACCATGATATCAGAGTCTCGTTGACCCAACGGTCACGAGTTCGAATCTCACCATTCCTATTCTATTTGATAAAAACCAAGCATAAGGTGATGTGGGTCTGTGCAAGTTTCAAGCCCAAAACGCTTTCACTTGAGGGGGTGTGTTAGAGAATAATATAAATCATATTATGGGGCCTCACTTACAAGCTTTTAGGTGAGATGATTACTTAACACTATAATTGCTAATATGATAACCACTAAAGATTTATATAATCATTAACTTCAGGGTTTGTGAGATCAGTTAAAGTGCACACAAGCAGGTTCAGATATCCATATTAAAATAATAATAATAATTATTATTAATTGATGTTTGCTTGAGGAATCCTTGGTGTGAATTCCACTATGGTGCCTCAAAATGCTGGTGGGCCAACGTTTCCACTAGGGTTTGTGCAAGAATACCAGTGTGGCATATGAGTTTTGGGGTGTGAGATTTTACCCTTTGAAAAAGACGGTGTTCCAGGTGGAAAGAAAGAAAACAGCAGTCCCATAACTCCCTCTCCTGTAACGAGGATGGGTTCATAGGTGAAAGCAAATTCTTACGAGCATCCAATCCGATAAAATGATTGCTGAAACTGTGTTTACACTTTTGTTTCTTGGCAATTCTCGTTGGGTTGGGTTAGAATCATTTTAAAAAGCTAGCAAAACATGAAACTGTGATCCCTTCCCCTGGTGCCAACTAGTTTTTTTTTTAATCTGAAGTACATAATAGTTACTTGAAAGTTAAGTCAACCTATGACCTCATTGCAAGGTTAGAATATTAATCTTGAGTTTACTCAGATTCATTTAATCTTTAATTTTATCATATATTAAAAAAATCTAAAATAATTTAGCTATAATAATATTTTTTTTTTCCAGTTATCCAATATATGATTGGATCTTCAAAGTATCAATTTAACAAATATAAATTTAATTTAAATTCAAAATTAAATTTGAAAATATATAATTCAAATTTTAAACACAAGTAAAAAATAGAGTTGACCAATATAACTCGATTTGTTCAAATTTAAAAACAAGACAACTTGTAAAAATATAGTTTGATATAATAAAATCAAGATTAAATATTTTTTAAAAAAATATCGAGACAACAACATTTTGAATTGATTCGGGTTAAATTTTTATATTCGTGATCTAGGTTATGAGACCATAATAATCCCAAGTAAAACAAAACAAAAAAACTATAAATTCAATTCTCAATAAACCTATTATTCAATGATGAAATTGAGAAAAAAATCAATCCTAAATAAGATATAAAAATTAATATTTTAAAATAAAAATATATAATCACCATTGACAATCTCATAAAGTCTTTTTAAATTTTGATTGTCTTAAAATTTTAACATGAAATATAACAATATATCAGGAAATTTATATTAATATTTTATTCTAACACATCAGTTAAATTAAAAAATATAATTGATACTGAAAGACTAATTTTTTTTTGTAAGAAAAAAAATGAACAAAAAATAATACTATTTGACAACACAATAACCAAAATGAAATGTTGGGCTAAAATTGAACACATTTTACAAAATGAAAATGAAATAAAATCTATTTTAATTTAATTTAGTTTTTAAATTAAAATAAGATATATCAGTATTGCACACGAAAACGACTGTATTGACAACCTTCTCAAAAGTAAGAGAAATTTACGTGAAGAAAGAGTGTGTTCTTCGACATGTTCATACAAGATATGTTGTGACACGTTTGCGTGGACGCAATTAGACCCTGTCGACCCTCCCCTTCTCCAGTAACCTGAGCTGTCTAATTCCAATTTTCCATCTTTCAATACACCCCTTCTTATCCCATGTAATCAAGTCTATTTTAGCTTTTATATCTATCAGATAACCATTCCTCCTCCCTCTTACACGTGTTCACTATGATCGTGCCACTTCAGTTTGGAGTCAACATCATCCTCTCAACAGTTTTCAGCCTTCTATTTGTAAATTTCTGACGAATTAGCCAACCACGTGTACGGTGGTTCGTCAAGACCCCATGATATTTCTCGTACCTCTTAAAAGTTTTCAGCCTTCTATAGGTGTAGATTTCTTATGAGGAGACGGTGCTTGCCAATGTTTACAGTCTACCAAAATGTCCAACCACGTGTACGGTAGCAAGGGTCACGATATTTATCCTCGTGATTGGGCCCCGTGTACTCAACCTCTCAATTTCTCGAAGCGAATATATTTCAAAAGAGCGGGAGAAGGTCAAAGAAATATATTTACTTTGTTTTCATCTAAATAGTGATGATTTAGAGCCGGTTTGGGAGTTCGGTTGCGGTAGTTTTTTAAAGTGTTTTTTATACCGAAATATATTAAAATATTTTTCATATACACTAATTTTACTTTTTTGATGTGTTAATATATATAATTATATTTTAATCTTTTTTTTCTTTCTAAAAATTATTTTTGCAAAAACATTAGACACCACATTATCAAAACACACTTAGATAATCTAGTATTATGGACCAACAAAAAATACAAGAAAATTCATTTGGTTAAATAACCTCTATTTTTTAATTGAACTTTACTTATAATTAAGTTTTAAATTTTGATTTTATAGAAATGAACATAATATTTGTTTTATTCATGAAGAATTTTTATTTTATTTTTAAAATATCAGAAATTTGTAGCCATATATTTTTTTTAAAAATTATAATTAAAAATATTTTTCTCAACCTATTTTTTTTAAAAAACAACTATAAAATTATCACAACATAAAATACACATTTTAATCTTTGAAAAAAATGTTTTCGTTGTGAATAATCGAATTTGCGTGGTAATAATCAAATTAGCGTGACCTCTCAAGAAACCACGATATGTTCAACTTCTCCTGACCTCCCTCATCCTGACAACTATAAAACGCCACATCTTCCCTTTCCCATTTCACTGCAAAACAATACCAAATGCATCCAATTTTGTAGAGCGCCGCCGTAGGGCAAAACCTCCCTTCCCGTCCCGTTTTCACCTTCGTTTCTTTTTTAGGTTGCCATTTCTATTACCAAAATGTCGCTAAACAAATCCATAGCAGCGCGTCTCTTTGCTTTCTCCAAAATATCCAACCAATACGTGACCAATTGCCGCATCTTCTCTTCGTTCCAAACCCGAATCCTCCAACATGCCGGTCAACCCCTCATCAGACCCGATCGCCCTGGAGAATCCGGCACTATCCGACGATTATTTCACAAACCTGCCATTTTATCGCCTGAGCTACGGCAACTGCCGATTGGAGAGGGCTTGATTGATAAAATTCGGGGTTTTGACATCATGAGGGATAGGATCCGGTTGGATGGTCTGACCCCGCCTCCCGAAGTGGCGGCTGAGGAGGGGTTGACGGTGGAGGTTGCCAGGAAGCTGTTGAACGCGGCTCAGTTGGAGGGGGTGAAATTGAGGCTGAGAGAGATGGAGAAAACGTGGATTAGTTATTCGGAGTTTGTTGGGGTGTGCTGTGAGAGTTGTTCGGATCCTGAGAATGGTATTCTGGTAGCAAGGAGTCTTGATGAATCTGGGACTGTTGTTATCCTTGGAAATCTTGTTCTGCTAAAACCAGAGCAGGTAAAAATCTCAACGTTTTATTGTTTCTTTAGCACTTTAATTAATTTATAATGTTAAACTTGTTTTACGGATTTAAAAGTGACAATAATGATTCTGTGAAGGAATACAATTTGTTTTGGTATTTTATTTAGTTTCTGGAAAGCTGAAAACTGATATGTTCTTTATACACATTTTTTGTGTTTTCTTTCGGCAGGAAAATGAAACTTTTGTTGTTTCACTCCAGATCTAAGGGCCATTCAGTTTCTTCAGTGACAAGATTTGATTCACACTTGTGGTGCATTTAGATATTCCCGAAAGAAAAAAAGATTATCTAATTAAAATAACTAAAATCAGATAGAGAGAAATTGGGAGTGGAAAAAATTTGAAGGGGGTAATTTATTTTTTTAGTGGGAATATAAAAAAATAGAAGAAAAACAGTGAGAGAGATGGACATTTAGCTGGTTGTTGATGGAGGAAATGTAAATTTAATTGGGTTGGCTTGAGTTAAATCTAGATGTCTAAAAATGGTGGTGGTGGAATTAGGGTTCTTTACTTGATGATCAGAGCTTTTAACACATAATAATCTTGACATGAACCTTAGAATCAGTGATATTATTTAACAAATCGACATGAATTTACCAAGAAAGTTTCTCTAGCTGAAAAATAAAAGATATAACTTGACAAAGGAGTTGTTTTTTGTTTTTTAATAACAGAAATGCCAAGTGACAGAAAAATTAAGGAAAGAAAGAAGTTGGGAGGATAAGAATTTATGTTCTTTTTTCCCTTTTAATATTTGTGTTTTGATCAGGTGTTTTTGAAAAAGTCTAGCTAGCATGGTCTGGAAAACAGGTCAGCTGCCAGGCTGTAGCTGACAAGGTGTAGATGATGAATATTCCTAACACAATGACCAAGCTGTTTTCTGACTTTCTATGCTGATTATTACGCTTTTTCAAACGAGGTTTTTATAATTTTTGTTTCTTAGATTTGCAAATCTGAATTCAAGGGTAACCAATCCTGCTGGTCAGTGATTACAGTTTGATATTGATTTACTGATATCTTTCGTGGGAGATTGATTCATACTCCCCTTAATCATAACCTTGTTAATCCACTAACAAAATTAATATGCTTAGTCTAGTAGAGTAGTTGTCTTTTACACAAACGCTTCTTTTCAATATCTGTTAAATACAGGTATTGAAAGCAATTGGAGGCCTAATTCCATTCCCGGCAGCCAGCCCCGGTGATCCAAGAAGAAAGGAGCTGCAAGAAATGGAGAAACAGAGAGCTGCAATTGATCAGAAGGCCAGGACTCTGGTTCGCCGGGAACTATGGGGTGGCCTTGTTTTCTTAGTTATTCAGACAGCTGGTTTCATGAGGCTGACATTCTGGGAACTTACATGGGATGTCATGGAGCCGGTCTGCTTTTATTTGACGTCAATTTATTTCATGGCAAGCTATGCCTTCTTCCTCAGGACATCAAAGGAGCCTTCTTTTCAGGGGTTCTATCTGAGCAGGTTCACAGCCAAGCAGAAGCAGCTCCTGAAACTCTACAATTTTGATTTGAAGAGGTACAGTGAGCTTCAAAAAGCTTGTTGCCCGCATTCATCTTCTCCGGAGCAAATCACATCGTTTGATCAAGCTGGAAAAGTATTCTAAACCGTTGATACCAATAGAGAAATTAAAATTGACAATTTTGTTGAAGAATCTCCCAAGGCAGAGTGTTTACTGAGATAGTGAGGCAGGGGGGGGGGGCTTGTCTTGTGGGTGCTGGTTTCAACGGTTACCATTGCAGAAGCTTTATAAATCGTCCCACACCCACACCCACACCCACACCCACACCATAAGAAAGATTTTTCAATATCTAGATATAATTGTTATGGTTGGTAAATGGATATCTCGTTGCGTTTAAAGTTTTATTTATTTTTTTCTCAATTTCAAATAGTAATGATTGGTAGAATCACTTGATGCCATCACAAGATGCATGATTCACATATCGTATAGGGTGTGATTGGAACATTGGAGGATCCATTGCTGGCCGAACTGCAATAAGTTTTATCATTTCACTATAATAAAAAAAAACTTATTAATTGATTTCTGTAGTATAAATAAGAGGTAATAAAATGATAACTTGATCACCATTGAAAAGTCTCAGTTTATAAAAAAACAGAAAATTGATATATATAAAAAAAACAGAAAATTAATAAATAATGTGAAATCTATTAAAAGAATAAGTTTTAATAGATTCAATTTGCATAGATTAAATATGTAGCGTGAAACTACAAGAACTAATTAATTATTTTATCATATTATACTGAAGTTATAATTATATCTTTTTTAAATGAAAAAATGGAAAAAAAATTAGAGATTAATATTGTCATTCTTACAAAAAAGAAAAAGAAAAAGAGGAACTGTATGTAATAATTGGAGTTGGGCATTTCCTTGGTTGTAAACGTAATATTACTTGTTTATTTAAATCTATAAAATATATTTTTCGAGAAATAAAGTGTGATTGCATCAAAAAATAGTAATTTTAGTCCATATTTGGGAATATGATAGATATTGTGTTTTTTTTTTAAAATAACTTTTTTTTATATATTTTTCAATTGTTTTAATGTATTAATGTTAAAAATATTTTTTTAAAAATAAAAAATATATATTATTTTTATATATTTTCAAATAAAAAATACTTTATAAAAATCTTTATTACACTATCAACTGTTTAAGAATTTATAGTTTTGCTCTTGACTCCCAACCATCAAAACCTTTTCATATTTTTATTTTATTGTTTCGTACTCCTCATTTTTCCCTCTCGAAGTCCTTATATATGCGAAGATATTGTACAAAATGATTTAAAAAACTATATAAAACTCAAAAACTAATTCTCAAAAGTAGGTTATTTAATAATTTAATAATTATGAGTAACATTGAGACTTCTAAAATATTAGAAAGGTAACATTAAAAAACTAAAAACTATAAAGTTATTGGTGGAATTTTGATAATTATATTGAGATAAAATTGAAGTTTACCTTAGATGAAATTTGTTGGATAGCAAAGTAGCCTGAAATAATTCCTTATACCTTAGTTTATGAAAATAGTTGACTCGTCCTGGTGAGGTAAGAAATGAATGGTTCGTTGTGGCAACCCTGCATCTGGCTCCTGTGTTGGACGGTCAGATTACTCTTTATATCTGTCCCCAGTAATGTAATCCCCAATGCCTGGATGGCAGCCAATATATATAAAAAATGAAACAATAACAGAATAAACTTTATTTCGTTTAAGATTATTGTATTTCTATCTATATTATTTTCTAGTCCTTATATTCCAAGCAAAATAATTATTTAGCCCTTCTAGTTTAATAAACCCAACATCACACTCTTCTTCTTTTATTTCTTCTTATAACTTATTCCCTGCACTGATACATTGAATCAGAATTCTTACCTGCTATTAGATGTCTAAAAATGAGACAAAATTAATTTTGTATTCTATATATACAATAAAAAATCTCCATACGTAATATTGAAATCAAAATTCATTGTATCAATAACAAAAATATGTTCCCTATGGGAGTGGCGTAGTGACAAATAGTTTGAGATTTGTCCTGCAGATCTTAAGTTCGAGTTAGAACGTACTCATCTTGTAAGAGTTTGGAAGAGCCACAGTTTTACTCGTTTAACCCGGGCCAATAAAAAATACCTAAAGGGGTGGGGTCTCTTCAAATCCCAAAACAAATACAGCTTTAATTATAATGGCTAACTGGAATGGAATTAACAACTTTACTACCAATTTAACATTTAAAAAGTTGCTATTTTTTAATGTATTAAATTAATATGGGAGGTGTGTGTTTTAAAATTGTTATGAGAAAATGATTCAATCTAAGCTCATAAGTTAATTCAAAGATATTTATCATTGTTAAAATAAAATGTATTCCAAAAAAAGAAGGTATGCACTATAGAACAAGTTGGTTTTCTAACTTCTAATTTTAAATTTGATCTCCTTTAAAACTAGTTCCGACTTCTGAGTTCTCTATTTTTCGGACATACCAAAAAGTATAATTCATAAGCCTTGTAAAAGCTCTACACAGGAATATCAGGCTGGATGATGTTAACCAATTCTCAAGGCCCAGCCCAAGAGATCACACCCAAAAGAGTAAATCCTGTACATTGTTTAACAGGGAAAATCTACAAGGTAAGTTTAGGTAAAGGAAGCCACATCCATCTAGAATCTTCCTGTTGAACTTTTCTTCTTATTTTCCATTTTAATAATAAAATAGTATTAACTATTAAAGACTCCTCAAACTCAATCTCCAGCAAAGAAAAGAAAAAGAAAACCTTTTTTTTTTTTTTTTCCTGTCCCTCTTGATAAAGGTGAGTGCTATTGGTTTCTGTCTCCATATGAAGTTTTGCTTTGAGTGTTTTATTGTTTGTGTTAATATATGATTTGGGTGAGGTTTTTAGAGGATTTTATGGTTTTTTTTTTGTTTTTTTTTAGTTCATCTGTTTGATTTATAAAGTCAAGAACTTTTTATCGTTTTGAAGGTTTTGACAGGCTGAATTATGACGGGTCATTTTACATTTTTCTTACGACATATTTTATGATCTTGTGATTCATTGGAATGGGTTAGTTTACTTTGATTAGGTTGTTTGATGGTGGATTTGTGGAATAGGTTCGATTTTTGGAGACTTTTTTTGCGCTTAAAGGTTACAGAGAATTGAAGCATAAAATTTGTTGCTCTTACCTGAGGATTTTATGTGATTACAGGCTGTTGATTTTGAGGGTTTTGGGATAAAAGAGATGGAAACTGGATTTGACGAAACGACAAGTGTTCCTCCGGAAAGCTCGTCCTTCTCGAGCAATAATGGCAATGATGCAGGCGATTTTGAATGCAATATTTGCTTTGAATTAGCTCAGGACCCGATCGTAACTCTTTGCGGTCATCTCTTCTGCTGGCCCTGTCTTTACCGGTGGCTACACCATCATTCGCATTCACATGAATGCCCAGTTTGCAAGGCCATCATACAAGAAGAGAAATTGGTTCCCCTTTATGGTAGAGGGAAAACGCAGGCTGACCCTCGATCTAAATCTTATCCGGGAGTTGATATTCCTAGCCGCCCTTCTGGTCAAAGGCCGGAAACCGCTCCTCCGCCGGATGCAAATGCTTTACCCAATTTTGGGTTTGGAATGGCCGGAGGATTCATGCCTCCAGCGCCTACAAGGGTGGGTAACTTTACGTTTTCAGCTGCCTTCGGTGGTCTATCACTTTTCCCATCGTTGTTTAATATTCAGTTTCAAGGGTTCCCAGATGCTACTGTGTATGGAACAACATCTGGATTTCCATATGGCGTCCATGGTTTTCACGGCTATCATACACGCCGATTCCCTCCGGCAACCACTCGAGGGCAGCACGCCGATAATGTTTTGAAAAATCTCCTCTTTTTGATTGGTTTCTTGGTGGTCCTCGCTCTGCTTTGGTGGTAAATCAATGAATTGCTTTTTGAACCTCTACTGATTTTGTCACATCGAATTGTTTCTGTTGTGTCTGTATATACATCATCTGCGATAGCTATTTATACTTAGATAATTCTGTAATGATTAGAATCCTTTCGAGGGGGTTTTTTGTTTTCCACAGCGACTTGCAATCATGGAACATGATTAATAATAAATGGGATGTGGATTTTTTTTCAAAATTTGTATATCTGATCTCAAGGAAGGAATAATCTTGTTCTTCTCTCTGGTCTCAATTCTTCTGCTGGCAAGTTTTGTACGGCGAGCGGTTCAACTTGACAATGGTGTATTTGAAAATTTTGAATAGCGTTGCAGTTGATTGAAGCCGCTTCTGCCATCCCTTTTACAGGTAAAATTCTATACACGATTTTCATTTGATGTATTAAAATATATTAAAAATTATTTTTAGTATTAGCATATTAAAATAATAAAAATGAAAATTGGGTGATTGCAATCCTAAACTTGGAATAAGAGTCTGTTTGAGACAGATGTGAATGTGACGATGTCTGCAAATATTAGTCAAAATCTCTCTCCCATTATCAATTATTTGCCAGCAGGGAAATGCCCTTGTCGTGTTGAAATTTAGAGTATGCTTGGTATTTTTTTAATTTAAAAATGTATCATAATATTTTATTTTTATTTTTATTTTTTAATATTAATTTAATGTTTATTTATTTTTTAAATCTTAAAATAGAAGTAATTTCATCCCATACACAACGAATCTTCTAAAAGGTTGTCGGGACATTTTTTGTTTTTTTCTCCACCGAATTCCTGGCTGAAATTTTTCTGGTTAATCTGAATGATTACAACTGAGACTGTGTTCAGGATTTCAATAGTCGAATTGGGGGAGCAAATGATGAGTGAAAGTTGTTTTCCTGTAGGATTTGCTAAGATTATATTTGATAACAAAGATTATCAATTTATGTTATTTGTTCCTTACAGGTAATTATTAAATAAAAATAAATAAATCTCATAGGAGAATTTATATTAGATATATGAATTGTTTTGAATTAATTTACAAAATTATCCAAATAAGTAGTAATAATAATAAAATAATAAAATCTAAAATTAATATCCTAAATATGACAATATGATCCGATTTGTTTATTTTGAATTTTTTAATAATTTCAAAAATATAATTTTTTCTTATGAATACTTATCCTTACATTTTTTTTTTATAGTCTTACATCCATATTAATTGTTTCCTGATTTTTCATTATGGGATAGCTATATCTTAACTTACGTCCACGTATATTAACACTTCATATTTGTTTTGTATAGGCTACATTCAAATACAATGATTTTTTATTTTTTATTTTGGTGTAAAAGAACTATATATATATATATATATATATATATATATATATATGACAATATTCATATAAACTTTTTTTTTAATTTTTAATGTGAAATAACTATACTACATTTTATATTTTTGTAAAGCTATATCTACATGTATTGTCTTACAAAAATTATAAATATTTTTAATGTTAAATATTAAATCTCAAACATATTTGTTTTTATTTATTTAGTCAATGCAGTCAATTTATTTGACCCGAGACCCGATAATAACTGAAAGAAATAATAAGTATAATCACTTGTTGGACCATTTTGTCGGTGGGCTGAATTTAATGCTTGTACCATAACACACGTGTCAAGACCACGTCCTCAAAATCTTCATGTTGATAGAATTCTTTAATGTATTTCTTTTTATTATTTTATTGAATTAATTATTTTTTTTGTTTTTCTTACATACAACATAACATTATTTTTTTTAATTTTAAGAAGATTTAGTTCAAGTTTTTTATATGAAAATCATGTTGTTGAGAACGAAATTTTATCAAGAGAAAAAAATAATAATAAAGAAAGGGAAGTTTTGGCCATTTTTTTTCTTTCTAAATTTAAATCATTTGAATTTTTATTTTAAGTTCTTTATATTTTATTTAAAGAATAGAAAAAATGCATAAAAAAATAGAATTCTGATAAAAAAATACTTTTGCTTACTTCTGAATTTCAAATCATTAAAATTCGTTTGATATTTTTTAAAATCACCCCAAAATTAAATAAGAACGATTTTTGAGAATAATTATAATTCATGGTACCCATAATTCATGTAGGGTTTCTCTGTCAGTTCTGAAATGTTAACCCCCACAAAAGTCATCAAGAGAGAACATTAAATGTGCTAATATGATGAGGTTTATATATTTATTAATTTTAGAATTGATAAAATTAATTGAAATACATGAAATTGGCCGGAGATCCATGTTAATTGTTAATTAAAGGCAGAAGTTGGGCAATTGTCATTTGGTGAGTCAATTGCAGGCAATGATTAGTTTATTTGCGAAAGCTTTGACACGAAATACTCTGTGGGTCTACAAATGGGAGCTGCCCTACACATCCACATGCAACAAAATAGTATACGCGCTTAGGCTCTGCCACAACTACTCTTCCATTTCCCTATTAAATTCTCTTGCAAAGAGACAAAAGTTTCTGACAACGAGCTCCGCCCCTCTCAGCTGACTTTCTGGCCGCCCCCTTGACCCACCTGGTGGTGGTAACAACGCGTGGGGGTGATTGTGCTCACCGAGTTCCGTGAGTCGATGGTAAAAGAAAAAAAAACAAACTACTGCTGTCACCTAAAGAATTTAAGTAAAGAAATAGCCTGAATTGACAAATTCTTTCTTCA
This sequence comes from Salix purpurea, assembly GCA_027405865.1. Taxonomy (NCBI): domain Eukaryota; kingdom Viridiplantae; phylum Streptophyta; class Magnoliopsida; order Malpighiales; family Salicaceae; genus Salix; species Salix purpurea. The sequence goes on from JAOWLH010000011.1 coordinate 9,336,657, forward strand.
TATCAGGAGGAGATCTATTTGAGCTGCAGATGGCAGCACGAGATAGGCTAGTCTTTCCTCGTACTGATGTTCGGAATGAACAAAACTACTGCTGGGAAGACGGGGGTTTGGAGGTGCGCCAAGTTTGATAATGATGACAGATGATATTCAAAGACAAGTTGATTGGACTGCAGCTCAATAATTGTAGTTTGGAGATTGACCTGCAAAGGATCTTTTCTATTGAATTTATGGAGATTTTGTTTTTGTCTGGATTGGGGATGTCAACCAAGAGGAGTTCAATTATGAATATGTTCCTGAATTTCGAAACTAAAGAGTTTTTTTTTTTTTTTTTGTAACTACGGGGTGGTTCGGAACCTAAAATAAAGTGTTTTTAAAAAATTGAATTTTTAAAGGTTTTCTTAGATTATTTTGATGTGCTGATGTCAAAAGATATTTAAAAAATAATAATTTATTATTTTTATTTTGATGTCTTTCTAAACAGAAAAACAATTTGAAAAACAATCTCAACTATACTCCCAAATAGACACTAATTGAAAGGGATAACATGCTTTGAACAACCATTCCTCTTTACCATCGACAACCCTGACAACAACAACAACAAATCGAAAGGGATAAAAGGCTAGATCTAAAAAAAGAGTAAAAATCTAAAGTTTGTTTAATTTTTTCGTGTCTTAATGAGATTACCACGAATACAAGAAAGAAGATGAAGAAATGTTGCACCTGATCCATCTATTTTTCGCTTCACCAGCAACGACGTGTAGGTTTGTGTAAGTTTATAGGCCATCAGTGATGGTAGCACATGGAAAAACAAGCCACCAATGATGGTGGCATGTGGACAAACATGCTGCCATTGTTCTAACACTTTTTTTTCCAGAAGTTTCCCTCACAATTCTCGACTTCCAATTGTTTTTTTCTCTAGATTTAAGTGTAATATTAGGTTCTATTTTTGTAAACCACTAAAGTGCATCAAATTCATGTATGAAGAACCCACATTCATAAAGTATTAGTGAGAAAACCAACATTGCCTTTGATCTTTTTATACAAAAGATGAACATAAATGAATATCAAGTTTATTTTTTATTTCAACTAAAACTTTGAAGCCTTATTTAGAAATATCATTTTATTTGGCCCGATGGTTGAAAGATCAAAACCTTTACACCACAAGATCATGATATTCATAAGGCTTAAATTTTGCTCACCTGACTACAAAAACAAATTTGTATCATAGCATTGAAGTTGTTTTATTTGAATCAATGACTTGAAAATTGAAGTTATTAGATGAAGAGAAGTTGCCTCAAGAAGATCCCTTTTGCCAAATGACAAAACATTCATGAATAATGCACTTTAGTGGTTTACTTGGAAGAGAAACATATTTCCATTTGATATGAAAATAAAAAGTAATTTCTTATTTCACTTCCTCTACCAAACTTTAGCTATAGCTTGAAGTTCAATCATAAGTATTACGAGGACTTCTTTAGGAGTGGTGGCCATACATTGTTCACCAAAACTACAATAAATGGGCAAAAACTAATATTTAAAACTCCATCCTAGGTTTCTTCATCTAATCATCAATGGGTTTTATTGATCCATAGAGAAAAATAAATTTTGAAATTAATTTGGGTTTTTTAAAGGTTTTTATTTAAACATGATTTTAGTGATCCATAAGTTTCAGTTGCTCATTTATGCTTAAGGTTATTGCCTTATACTTATAAACCTTTGTTTTGTTATTCTGAAATCGAACAATTTCCCAATAATATAAGGACAAAAAAGTACAAATAGGATAATACAAGTTGAGATAAGTTAATCGAGTTTTAAAATTTTCAACCCACCATCAAACTTGTGATATTTATTTTCATTTTTTGAACCTATTATTATATATGGTATCTATTCGATCTAATTTTATGGAGTTAGGATAATATAAATACTATAGATCGCTCATGATGTTTTGAATTTTTTGAACAACCATAGGAATCATAGTTGTCCGTTTCGTTCCGGCCGAAACGATTGAAACGCCCCGTACCAGTAAAAAAAACGAAACAAAACGACATGTTTTTTACCCCAGTTTTTATTCCCGTCCGTACCGGAAATTCTGGCCCGATTCCGTCCGAAATGCGCCGGGAATATGCCGGTTGTTCCGTTTCGGTCTGGACAAAAATGCATTCGGCATTCCTTTCAAATGCAATTATTTATGAATTGTTTTTTGTTTTTTTATTGCAGGTCAATTCCTTCTCATTATATATAAATATATATTGTTTACTTAGATATATTAAAAATTAGAAAATCAAAATCAAAACCAAAACAATAAAAATTAAAAAATATATATTATAAAAAAAATTATTGCGTCAACTTTGATTTTATAAAAAATAAAAATTATATTTTTTTTTGCTTTTTGTCATAAAAAAAATAAATTGAAACACCCCTAGCACCTTCATAAAAAAACAATTTTAAAAAAAAAATAGATAATTATTTTTCGTGCTTACCTATAGTTGTGATGAACTAAATAATATATAATTTTTAAAGATGTTTCTAATTTTGATATTATGTTTGTTTGACTTTGTGTTTGTATTATATAATTTTAAGTTAATTTATCTTGAATTTGAATTATATTTGTTAAATAATATTTTAATTTTTTTTCATATATATAATTAATTAATCATAGATTAAAAGTACAACCCCGAAACGACACACCAAAATACTCTGAAACCAAAACATTTTATATTAATAGAAAAAACAAAACGTCATTTGAAACAAAACTGACAGCTGTGATAGGAACAACCTCATAATTGACATGGCAGAGAAGGTTCAAACATCTCTTCCACTTGAAAACGTATTCAGAATGTTAGTAAGATTAGATGGCGAAAATTCTACTCTTAACACACACAGCATGCATTAGAGTACGAGCTGGTGTTGATGAAATTCATGTTCCACAAATCAAAGACCCGCAAAACAATTGTTACTTTCAAAAGTTGCTCAGTTGAGGTAGGTAAAGTCTATTTTGACCTTAGTACCACATTGTGTTTTCTCCTTTTTTTTTTCAAGATCCGAGAGTTACTGATTTACTTACACTAATTGCCAGATAGTCATTGATTAATTATTTGCTTATAGAATCACATTGGAAGAATTTAAAGAGTGCATTAATTATATTTGGACTTGGTTTTTGAAGTACATTTAACAAACATGCTGCTGAACCAACGGGGGCGTGGGTGGACTGGTAGGGGTCCTCCCAGCTTAACCAAGGTCTCGAGTTCGAGCCTTGGGTATGCAGCTGCTTTAAAACTCGTTTGGGAGAGCTTTGCTTCCCTTAAGGGTCCTACCCGGCTCGAATCCGGATTAGTCGGCAGTGGCCGGATTACCGGATGGTTTCTACCAAAAAAAAAAAAACATGCTGCTGTTCCTGGCTTTGTTTTGAATCCTTGACTGATGCATGTTTCCTAGCATTTTCCATGCTTTAACTAATTGGATCCATAGCCATGATTGGACCCATCTCTTTCTAAATAGAACCCATCACTCAAGTCTCTCCAACTCTTCTGAAATCTCTCTGCCCTGCCCCAAGCCATGTTCAAGCTAGGACGGAAATTACCACCACCATCACGACCAGATTGTCTCCTCTCCCTCCTCCTCCTCCTCCTCCTCCTCTCCATAATTATAATCAATGCCACCGCGACGGCTACCGTCAATACTAAGAGATTCAGAGAAGCCCCACAATTCTACAACTCGCCAACATGTCCACCAATCTCAGCCGAAGACATGTGCTCCCATCAAGCAGTGCACGTGGCTATGACTCTGGACTTCCCTTACCTCCGCGGCACCATGGCCGCTATTCTTTCCATCCTCCAACACTCCTCCTGCCCGGAAAATACTCGTTTCCACTTCATTTCCTCCCTTTCTTCCACCCACCTCCACGAAACTATCAACTCCTCCTTCCCTTACCTCCGTTCCCAAATCCACTCTTTCGACACCAACTCTGTCTCCGGCCTCATCTCCACCTCCATCCGCTCGGCCCTCGACTCTCCTCTTAACTATGCTCGCAATTATCTCGCCAACATCCTTCCTCCTTGTGTCCGGAAAGTTGTCTACTTAGACTCTGATTTAGTCCTAGTCGATGACATTGCAATGCTAGAAGCTACTCCACTTGGTACCGGAACCGTGTTAGCAGCACCAGAATACTGTAATGCTAACATCACCGCATACTTTACGCCTTCATTCTGGGCAAACCCTTCGCTTTCCTTAACATTTTCAGGACGCAATGCCTGTTATTTTAACACAGGAGTGATGGTTATTGATTTAGAAAGATGGAGAGAAGGAGGTTACACAACAAAAATAGTTGAATGGATGGAGCTTCAAAAGAGGATGAGGATTTACGAATTAGGTTCATTGCCTCCATTCTTGCTGGTTTTTGCTGGAAATATTGCTGCCGTGGATCATAAATGGAATCAACATGGCCTTGGAGGGGATAATTTTAGAGGTCTTTGTAGGGATTTGCATCCTGGTCCGGTTAGTCTTTTGCATTGGAGTGGCAAAGGGAAGCCTTGGGTTCGCTTGGATGCTAGCCGGCCATGCCCTTTGGATGCATTATGGGCTCCTTATGATCTCTTGCAGACACCTTCTGCTATTGACTTCTAGGGTTTAGGCCCTGGTTTAAATTTTCCAATACTGAATATTGATCGGCGTAAGAGGGAAGGTGTTCATAGATTAATAAGGCCATTAACAGATCTTACAGTACTTTCTTCTTCTTGTTTCATATATATGTTGCATGTTCTTTGCTATGATTATTATCTGTGATCATTTGTTTCTATACAGAAGTATCTAATTTGTTCAAATGTTTGTCTCCTCTTCCTAAACTGTCTCGTGAACAGTTTTAAATTGTAAGATTATTGGTTGACCATTTAAAATTAAGTGGACATTATGAAATTGTCTTTTTAAAAAGAATTGACTCTAATTTAATTTGTGTTTTAATTATTTTTCTATTTACCAGAGAAGCATGTGCTAAGATATAGTTACTGAAATATTTTAGCTAATTAATAGTTAGCCGGCCATAAAAATTGTATTATGCCGGCATAGATTGAGTTGACTGATACTGTAAATTTGAAAAATTTATGTACAGTTTTTTTAATCGTATTATTGTTTTCCTTATTTGGATTTTTCATTATTACATTTCTAACTCAGTTATAATTTAGTTTTTACGGTTTCCCAACAATAAGTATTGTAGGATTTAATGTGTATTCTTAACTATTATGATTTTAAAGAATTGTACCTCCAAGAGACATAGCGTGATGACAGAGAGCTTGCGATATGCACAACAAACACCTCTTATAAGAGTCTGACACAATCAAAATTTTACTCGTCCACCTGAACTCATAAAATTCATTTTCTAGGGATGAGTTTTCCTCGCATATTTTTTTTTTAAAAGAATTGTGTTATTCTTACTCCATTAATTATTAACATCCCTCCATAATTCTTTATTATTTTTTTAAAATCGTCTCTCTCAATATTTTTTTCCTTATTAATTATGAAAACCTATAATAATATCATAATAAATCAATCAAGCAATTAACTAGCTGTTTCTTTTGATAATATTCAAAATGATGGTTTAAAAAGTAATGTAATGAGACTTGACTCTAAAAAAAAAAAATCGTAAAACCGGGTTTGTAAAGTAGTGCTCTAATTGTGGCCAAGTGGTTCTCACTAGCACCGTCTTCTTCCTTTTCTTATTGATAGTTTTAATTTATTTGACTTGCTTATAAATCCAAGTTTTGCATTTATTTTATAGGGTCGTATCTTGACTATTTGTTCTCCTCGTTTATTATGATTTTATTTTCTGAATAAAAATTTAATGATTGTTGCTATTTTAATGAAGGAATTTTCCTTTTATCATTAAAGTTTTGTAATAAGATTCGTTTCCCTTATAAATATGATGATCCAAAATCATTTTTGTTAGTGAGTTGTACTCAAATTACATATTGTAAATTTCTTTTTCTTTTCTTATCATCCATATTATTGAAAAGAGTAGATGTTGTTTGGAATTGCCTTATTAATGTACATGTTTATGGGTTCTTACATTTATTTTTTATTTTTTATGCAAAGACAGTTATTTGTGCTTGTGTTCTTGAAAATCAATCTGTGGATTGTAAATTGTGAGCCAAAATATTCAGATCCCGTTGATTTACTCAATCAACCTACCAATCTCACAGGAAACCCCATCACAGTAGCGAAGATCACAGCATTATTATAAAATATTCAATTCTTGCTGAATCTTAGAATTGATTTCTCTAACGTCCCGGCTATCAATGGATTCTGACAAGGTCATCCTCAAGAAACCACGAAGTCATTTTTTTCCCATGAAAATGACTTTTAGAGAAAATAGAATAACAGGTTGTCAACTTTCTAGGGCCCAGAAAACCAATATGAAAAAGCAAAGAGCATAAATCTGTCGGTGACGTGTATCTCCCCACATAATAAAAACCTCAAATGCAAAAAAAAAAAAAAAAAAAAAAAAAAAAAAAAGAGTTTGAATCGTAGAAGCCACAACCAGTACTGCATGCAAAAAACCTAATTATAAACATGGGGACATCCAAGCGGCTAGATTTGGCACTAACCTAGCCACCTACTTGAGTTTCTTAGTTCAAATCAGAGGATGGATCGGTTCATGATCATTATCTTACCAGAAACCAAGGAGTTGTATTCATTTAAAATCAGAGCTGGCTTATTTTCCTGAAACAAACAGTGATTGATTCTAGTAGAAGCTGTAATTCTCTTAATTACCTAATTTCTCTGGTCCCGAGGTGTCCCCGACGATCTAGAATCTGTGCTTGCGAGATCTTTGGCGCATCGCCGACCGTCTTGCTGCAATTATGGGGTTTTGGAGTCAACTCGTTGGGGATTATAGACTTCTAATTTTAATTACTTTTGCTCATATGATCTATTGCTATTTTTAATCAGCAGGCATAGACTAATGTTAAAGATACTCGATTATCAATATTGTGAGTCAACTTAATTATCTAGGACTAATTCAAATATAGCCAGATCTGGAATGAGGAATCACGAATATAGTCTGTTTACTTTGTTTTTCTTTTAAAAAAAGATAAATGTATTAAAAAACGAAAACATACATGGAGAATAAAAGAGGCATACCTACGAACAGGAAATAAAGGAGAGGAAAGGAAATAGAGTTCCAAGCTATTTTGGCTTTAGAGGTAGTGAAGGATGCTCTTTTCAACAACAAAAACAACTAAGGTACTCTCTAGCTTCCTGACAATTAAGCAAGGTATAATGAAGACGGTAGACGAGCATACCTGAATTGAAAAGGGCACCAATTTGATGAGTTATAGGTATCAGGTATAGGTGAGAGAGGTTGGGGTCTAGAGTTTAATTCTACACAAAAAAAAAAACGATCCATTAAAAGAAAACAATCAGTGTGGGTGAGTTTTGTTATGATAAGAGGGACTCCAAGGTATTTCTGTGGTGGATTCTTGAAGTTGCACATCAATTTTCGAGAGGTAAATAAAACTTTTTGGTATTGTTGATGGTGAGGCCAAAAGCTTCGTAAGGGTGTCTAGGAGGTCTTTCGAATCTCAACCAAGGCTTTGTCATCATAACAAAACAACATGAGATCATTTGTAAGGCTAAAACAAATATCAGTGATAAAGATTTTCTTGCACCTCCAATGGAACTTGATAGTAGGTTGATTGGTGGCCTTGTTAAAAATGCCATTCAACTCTTCTATACCAACACAAAGAGGTATGGTGAGAGGGGATCTCCCTTTCCTAGACCCTAATGGAAATGAAAAAACCATGAAGGTCTCCATTTACATTGAAAGAGAAGACACATCATTCAACTCCTCAACATTGACAAAAATATTCTCATTGGTGCAAAAAATTGAATTTTCTTCCAAAGTCATTAAACAGAGTAATTAGTTATGGATCCAACTAACTTGTCAAGTTGAAAGACATTATCTCCCTTTATGAATTCATTGTTATCATCCTCAGCAACCTCGACATGACTTCTAGGTGTGATTTTTACTATGGATAACCAATCAACTATTGAACAATCATTTTTAAAGGAAGGGGTGCATGTGTAATAAACTTGTTAGCATTGCTTTACGAAAACAAAAACATTGTCAATGTTGCAAAATCTTTCTTTGAATTATTTTTGAACAAACTATGATGGGGATCTACTTGATTCCTTTACCAGTGTTGTCATATAATAACATTTGAATAAAAAATATTCTATTTTGTTTGCTATAGTATTGCAATTCAAAGACATCTTCTAACTTTCCATTCTTTCATAATTTATAAACCTAGTACATAAAGTACACACATAAATAATTAACAGAAAAAAATAATGAAATTAAACATTATGAGAGATAAAAATAATCATAAAGCACTTAGATGTGTTCTGAACCACATAGGATTTTTTCATCTTTATATGAACTTGCAACCATTTTACCTATATTGATACAAACCTGAAGAAAAATGTGATTATCATTCAAATATGACTAGCACACTATGAATACATGTAAGTTATTAAAAAAATGTAATATCTTTTTTTTTATCTCATATCTAACTTTTCTAAGCACATTAAAAAGTTGGTGTAATATTATCGTATTGTAAGAGAAACAATTATATAAAATGATTGTTGCTTTGAGTTTATCTTTGTACAAGACAAACTCTAGTATTGATTTATTGTCTTTAATTTTATTTTTCTTGTCATTTTCCATGATATTCTTAATAATTTATTCATCATTTTACAATCTTTAAGTTACCCCATTTTCTTTTGAGTAGTTCAAAATGCACCTAATATCTATTATATCATGATAAATTAATTTTTTTTAAAAAAATATATAGAATAATGATAATTGCTAATCATTACTAAGATTATATTTATATTATCATTATATATTTATATGAAGTTAAAGTTTTGAAAAACAAAGTTTGATATATTAGTTTTTATTAATTAAAGTGTAAATATTCTCAATTAATTAATAACTTTCATAATTACAAGGATATTAATTTATAATTTTTTTTAACCATATTAAAGTGTAAATATTCTCAATTAATTAATAACTTTCATAATTACAAGGATATTAATTTATAATTTTTTTTAACCATATATAATGAGCATATGTTTTTTATATTTTCATCACATAAAAAGTAAGACTGAAAAGAAAATGGTGATTCCATTTTTTCATCATTATACAACATCTTTAACATATTATATGGGGTTAGATTTTTTAATTTTATTTTTTTCAATAAAATTACTTTTTTTGTCCTTGAATATTAAATGTAATATCTTCACTCATGGTTATTTTAGTCTTTTTCTTAAATAGTACTGTGATGTTGTAAAAGGAAATAGAAAAGGCAACAATGCCCCTAAAGGCTTAGAAATAGATATGTATATGAATGAGAAGTATTGTGGTAATTGAATAAAGCTAGATAAATATTAATAGGAAAAAAAAGAGAGATCTAGTTTTAAGAGAGAGAACCGAGATGAGAGAAAGCAGAAAAGAAAAGAGAAAAAGAAAGGAGAAGATGAAAGAAAAGGAAAGAGAATATAAGAAATAAGTTTTTAAGGTAATATTTATGTTTTAATATGTATAAAGGTTATTATTATTTAATATTTTTAATTTATTAAATATTTTATCTTGGGTTTAATTAATGAAAACATTATGGATTAGTTGTTATGGGCTGATGGTTTATTTGGAAGATTTTAGGTAGAAACAATGATTTGAGGTTAATTGATGTGTAGGTGTAAAAATATTGAGATGTTTTGAAAAACCCTTAATGAAAATTTGGACAGTGGTTTAAAGGTTGAAGATGACACAATTTTGGTATGGTCCTTCAATTTATGAAAATTACAGTTTGGTCATCTAGTTAAATTTAAGATTTTGGACATAATTGAGGATGAATTATGAAAAAAAAGTAGTATAGTTAAAAATCTATGACATGTTTACAATTTAGTTCTTCGATATGACAATCACAATTTGACTCCTAATAATTTGAGAAAATTATAGAATAATCCCTAGCTGAATATTTGTTTGCAAGATTGGTTTGACAAATAATAGAGGCTTATTTGGTGAAATATTATCAATTTTGCAAATTATTTTTTTCAATGAGATTTTAGGAAAACCATTATATTTTAGATTTTGAGAAAAGAAGTATATGTTTGGTTCAAAAATATGTAGGATTACAAGTTTAATCCTAGAATAAGTTTTTTTAAATATATGTTACTTTTGTAGTTATTTTTTATCATGTCTTCTTTTGCATTCAGATAATCCTGATATTCCATCTACGGGACATCAATAGGATTTCCTTTGATATTCACTTTTGAGTCAAGTGAGTAGATAATTTTCTATATACATGAGAAATATTATAAATATTTTAATTTTTAATACGAATTGGAATATGCTTTTTGATTACATATGTTGATTATCATCTTTTGTTATGATAAAACATAATCAATTATTGATAGAAGCTGATATACACTTTTGAATTGATTTCTAAATTGATGGCTCTTCATTTGATTTATATCACGAGTTGAGTCTTAAGATTGAATATATTTGTTTGATTATGGGATAAACCTATGGTCTGCTAGTTAGAATACCATGTTAATAGGGTAGTATCAATATTTGTGTACATCATATCTGAAACCCTAATTGGTTAGGGGAATTACCAACATATGTGGTCAGATCATCCCATAGCATGGACCTCATGCTTATTGTATTTTGTTTTTTTAACGAGTTTTACCTTATAATATTCTTGTTATGATCATTTTAAGAAAGTTTCCTATTAGAACTTAAAGGCCATATTCATAATTATGTTTTTCAATGTTGTATTATCTAGTATATGTAAATGTTATCTACTTATTGAGTTGTTGAACTCACCTTCTCTTTATTTATCATTTCATGGTAGCTTGTTAGCAAATCATTTTGGTTATACTCTAAAAACCTGTATATATAATTGATTTTTTTTTATGTCTAGTTAGTGCTTTCAGAATTATAGAAGTTTGTATTTAAATTTTGTATTAAGACAATCAAAATATATAATGGAGTTAATTTTATTATTAACATTGTATTGAATTAGCTTATTTAAAGGATAAATTTATATGTAAGTCTAATTTAGCATAGATATAGAATCTTGGAGAGACATGGGCCTATGTATCAGTTAGAGATCCGAGAATTAAGTTGTGACAAGTATAATCACTTTAATACTAATGAATATTATTGTAATCGGTATATATTAAAATTATTTAAAAAAAAAAATATTTGTTGGTGTGTGTAATACACGCACTAGTGTGTTGACAACTTTCATGTTGTATAGACAATACATGTGAGGTTGTCCAGTCACCAAACACTGCTTTCCGAGGTGATGTTTTGAAGATATTGGTGCCCTGTACACAATGGTATGAACGTGTATTAAATTTTATCCTTATATGTTTTTTGGAGGTTTTTTATTAATATTTTTTTCCATAATTTTTTTCTTAAAATTTAAATTGGTTGAGAATTAAATTTTTTAATTGAATTTAGGTTTGGGATTTCATAGATAGTGAATTTAGTGATTATATCAAGTTTTGAAGATTTTTACGGATTTCTTGCTTTTTTTAAGCAGATGTTTTCTTATTTTTTATCTTGTTTTTTTAGCTTCAATTTGTTTTTTGTTTTTTTTAGTTTGTCTTCTATTAATTTATCCATAGTTTCATGACCAGATCGCTAATTTCAAAAGTTTATTTAAAAACAAAAATAGATTTATTTCAATTTTACCCTTCAATCTTCTTTCCTTGAAATTCTTTCAATGAGAATATCTTAATCTTATGCTTGAAAGTTGGGTTTTCGAGTTCACATAATTTAATATGGCTTATATATATATATATATATATATATATATATATATATATATATATATATATATATATACATACATTTTCACAGTATAACGTTAGATTATGGGGGTGTTTGGGAGTGTGGTTGCGGTTGCTTTTGAAAGTGATTTTCATTTAGAAATACATAAAAATAATATTTTTTTATTTTTTAAAAATTATTTTTGACATCAGCACATCAAAATGATCTAAAAACACCAATTTTTTTTTATTTAAAATGAAAAAAAAATTCAAAATTTGGCCAAACAGCGGTTCAACCGCTTAGCCAAACTGACACTATTTGATAATCTGAATAGGCTTACGTTCAGTTCTTTATATTTTTTTATAGTTTATTTATTGTTTCTTTTTTATATTATTTAAATCATCAATTAAACCAATAAATGGGGACTTGAATTATTTTTTTCCCTGACATTTTTCTTACATCGAATACTTTTGCCTGACCCGCGGTGGAGCACAGGCAACAATTGAAAAGCGATGCTTTTGTTCTTGGGTCACACTTGAGCAATGAGGTCCAAGCCTCCTTGGTAGTCCTGTACAAAAAAGATGATGGGCCTATATTGGGTAGCCACAGGCCCAAACCTTCTTGGGTCACACAAGCCCAATTATTGACACTGCTGTGCTTGGCATAGATTGATCAAGCAAGCAACTGATGTTTTCCACAAGTCAACAACCACCATTTTACATTGGAACTTTTACTTAAGGACTTTCTAGTTGTTCTACCTTGATTAATTGTTCAACACGTTTTTCTTTTCTTTTTTTCAACACGTAAAAGTTAAACTCAGAGGCTGCTTCTTCTACCCCTTTCTTTTCTTTTTTTTTCAACACGTTTTTTCTTTCTGGTTAGCTGCGAAAGATGGTTTTTGTAGGCCACTTCCATGGTTTACTATCTTAAAGAATTATTATTCTTTATTAGTTAAAGACTTTGTTTGATGGAGATAACCAAATGGAATACCTCCACGCTTTCACATGTGGAAAGAGTGGTCAACTACGCACATTAATGCTTTCGGTCAACTCATGCATGCTCATGAAATTTTCCAGTTATTATTAAGAAAAATCTTACTCCAAATGAAAGAGAAAAGGGTCCCCTCGTTACTCCTCTGAAACTTTGCCTGCCATTCTTTTTTACCTGTATTTTGCGCCGCCACCCTCCATTGGATCGTTCCCGGTTCGAAATGAGCTGCCTTTCTGTGGTTTCTCCTCTTGTTCTCTTTATTGTTTGTTGCTGTTCTTTGCTTCAAGCTCAGCAACCATACGTAGGAAAAGCTACGACAAATTGTTTCAACACAGAAAATTCTGCTCTTGGGTATTCTTGCAACGCCCTAAACAAGAGTTGCCAAGCTTATCTCACCTTCAGATCCCAACCTAGTTACAGCACTGTTGCCTCCATATCTACCCTTTTGGGCTCTGACCCATCTCAGCTCGCTGAAGTGAATTCAGTTTCTCAGACCGAAACATTTCCATCAAACCAGTTGGTGATAGTTCCTGTAAACTGCTCATGTTCAGGCGAGTACTCTCAGGCGAACACATCTTATATTGTTCAACAAGACGACACTCTTTTATTGATTGCTAATAATACCTATCAAGGCCTCACAACCTGTCAAGCTCTCCAGAATCAAAGAAGTACGGGAACTGTAGATATTATACTTAGCGGTGAAACACTCACTGCTCCTCTTAGATGTGCCTGTCCCACAAAGAACCAGAGTGATTTAGGTATAAGGTATCTCTTAAGTTACTTAGTCATACTGGGAGATACAGTTTCAATTATTAGTGAACAATTTGGCGCAGAAACTGGGAAAACTCTTGAGGCTAATGGACTCACTTGGGAAAATGCCAACATTTTCCCCTTCACAACACTCCTAATTCCTTTACAAAACACACCAAGTCCTCCAACTGTAGTGCCTCCACCACCTCCAGCTTCACCTCCACCACCATCGCCATCTCCAAACTCTGAAAAAAGCTCAAACAAAACATGGATTTATGTTGTGGTTGGGGTTGTTGGAGGAATTGCTCTAGTCATTGGAACCATTATTTTCTTCATGTTGTCCCGTAAGAGTAAGAAGCAACCCAGTCCAATTATCGAATCGCAAGGCTTTGAGGCACATGAGAAACCACTCAACAAGAAGTTGGATAAAGAATCTCAGGACTTTTTCGAGACTTTATCCAGTATAGCTCAATCCATCAAAGTCTACAAGTTTGAAGATCTGAAAGCTGCAACAGATAACTTCAGTCCTAGCTGTTGGATCAAAGGGTCTGTTTATCGTGGCCTAATCAATGGCGACTTTGCTGCCATTAAGAAGATGAATGGAGACGTGTCTAAGGAGATAAATTTATTGAATAAGATCAACCATTCTAATCTAATTCGCCTCTCCGGTGTTTGTTTCAATGATTGTCATTGGTACCTGATTTACGAGTATGCTGCTAATGGACCATTGAGTGATTGGATTTATGACAGAAGCAATGAAGGAATGTTTTTAAATTGGACAAAAAGGATACAGATTGCTTCCGATGTCGCCATGGGACTTGATTATCTACATAGTTTCACTAACTATCCGCATGTTCACAAGGATATAAAGAGCAGCAACATTCTTCTCGACAGTGATTTAAGGGCTAAAATTGCAAAGTTTGCCCTGGCAAGGTCAACAGATGGCCTGGATGGTGAATTTGCTTTGACGAGGCACATCGTTGGGACAAAAGGTTACATGGCTCCCGAGTATTTGGAAAATGGACTTGTCTCTACAAAGCTTGATGTCTATGCATTTGGGGTTCTCACAATGGAGATCATTACCGGGAAAGAAGTTGCTGCCTTATACAGAGAGGAGAACAGGAACTTATCAGATGTTTCAGATGGAGTTCTATCTGAGGAAGATGGGCAGGAGGACAGATTGAAGCAACTCATTGATCCTTCACTGAATGAGAACTATCCTTCAGGACTTGCTTTATTAGTGGTCAGATTGATTGGTCGTTGCTTAAACAAAAATCCAGGAGATCGCCCGACGATGGATGAAATCCTGCAGTCTCTCTCAGGTATTTTGACTGCTTCGCTGGCCTGGGAAATGTCTAACAATGCATCTGGCTAAACCTCGAGAATAAGTTACCTGAAGTGAATTCTTTCATCAATTACTCGTACGTTTTTTCAACTTTTTGGTCACCAGTCACATCTGGTTTCCATGTTAGTTCAAGTATGTAAAGACGAGATGTATTTACAAAGTGGGAACCGAAATATTATATTTTTCAGTATAGTGACACTATTGGTCTAGAAATTCTATAATCATAGTGTAAACAAGCTAAGAACATCTTTGTAAAATTTTAAATTTCATCCATGATTGTCTTCACATTTTGAGTCAACCAAGAAGATGGCTACCACTAATTCTTAAACAGGATATTAAGGAACCATCTCACCTAAAAGCTTAAGCTTGTAAGTGAGGCCCCATAATATGATTTATATTATTCTCTAACACACCCCTTCAAGTGAAAGCCCTTTGGGCATGAAACTTGTACAGGTACACATCACCTTGTGCTTGGTTTTTATCAAATAGAATGGGGGTAGTGAGATTCGAACTCGTGACCGCTGGGTCAACAAGGCTCTGATACCATATTAAGGAACCATCTCACCTAAAAGCTTAAGCTTGTAAGTGAGGTCCCGTAATATGATTTATATTATTCTCTAACACAGGATGTATTAAGATTGTTGCATAAGAGATGCATCAGTTTCACCACCTAACCTGTTATTAAAATGTTCTTCTGCGTTATGGATAAGAACTAAAATTGGAAAATCAAATGGAACGATGCAGTTTCCAATTTGTAAATTCATCTTTTTCTAATTCACAGATCGAACAGGTAACCAAATGAACTGCTTCAAGTCATTTGCCTGATAAAACTGGTTGTGACATCAATTCTACTCGCCCAGTACTGCATTAGTATATTATATTCTCTAGCTATTCTAATTTCTCTGAAACCTCTTGTCTGCTGCTCATTTCATGACCCTGATAAAATACTACACAAATCGAAGAAAAAGACAATGGACTTCGAAGATTTCTCCTCTTTTCATTATTTTTAATTGATTTGGTCTTAATTTAGTGCCTTACGACCCCATATACCTACCATATAAACTCTTAAATTAGATCAACATGCTTACTTTTAATAGTAGATCATAATTGACGTTTGGAATCTGAGGCCAACCAAGGTTGATATTCTTAGAAATGCCTTCTACCAAGCTCATGATATAGACAGCAAAATTATTTAATGTTACAAAAATGAATCCAGTGAAGGTAAGCTTCGAAGTTCACTCTCTCATTTCAATTTTCACATCTGCAAGTCATCAGAAAAAAAGTGTGCCATCCAACATGAATCAGCTTCTTCCGAGTCTCCTGCTTTTGTTCTATTTATCTCCTAATCTCCATGCCCAACTAAGTTATCCAGAAAAAAACAGTCATGGATTGTGATAACAGCGATGCAACGGGTCCATCTCCAGCTTTTCTCTACACCTGCAATGGCAAGAATCAATCCTGCAAAGTCTTTCTAATCTACAAATCTCAGCCTCCTTATAACACAATCTCCAGTATTTCAAACCTCCTGTCTTCACGTGTAGCTCATTAGTTTACTGCTGGGAAGAAACGATGTTATGCAAGAAGAGACTGAATTGCAGATTTCTGCACCCAGTAACTACTGTTCATAGTGGTTCTCTGAGGACACTTCATCTCAATATCAATACAAAACGAGTGCATTGCCCTTGTTCAGCATAATAACAAAGTTCATAAACGAGTGTCAGAATCAAGATTTACCAGTCCCATTTGAATTGCTCCAGTAGACCACAAGCAGCACCACAGGAATAAATGAGGGATGACCTATTCGGATCATTTCTGTTCTTTTACCAGCAATTCATGGAGACAAAATCTATCAGATTTAGAGCTCAATTTGTTTTTGCAGCCACTAAGGAAAGGATGATAATAACTAAATTCAAATCCATATGAAGAGCAAAAGGAAGAAGGCACTTTTTTCTATAATATTATGATATAATGTAATGCAAACATATGGTTTTAAAAGTAAACACTGCTTATTTTCTTAATCCATAGAAAACACTAGCTAGTGGCCACTGCTCAACTTAAAACTGTTTGAATAGAGATTATAAATTTTTGCGAAATCCGCAGAGCTCACAGTCCATTTATGACCGTGCTGTTTAAGTGGAAGGATAGGATTTATGCCGTCGCAGCTCTCTTCTACAGTGGCAGCCTCTTTCAGCTTGCCTTCCTTCCAAAGACTCTTCACAAGCAAATCTTTTGTTGCAGCATCAGGTATCAAATTGGAGTTCTTCATGTCTTCAAAAATCCTCCATGCAAGAGCAGCTCTATCACATTTGCAATAAGCTTGGATCAATACTTTGTACATGTAAGCATCTGGTTCTACATCGCTCTGCCGAACTATTGTTAACAGTTTCTGCACGGTTTTAATATCTCCTTGCGATGCAAAGTGATACATCAATCCAGAAAATGTCTGAATATCTGGGCATATCCCACACAAAATCATCTCTTCAAGCATATCAAAGGCATCAGAATCTCTCCTGCACTTGGTCAATGTTCGTATGAGAGATGAATACAAAAGCATCAGATTATACTTTGTTATGGGGCCACAGAGTGCTCTGTCCTCGCGGAAGACCTTTAGAGCAGCATCGGCATTCTTTGAAATACCACAGAAGTCAATGATCAATCTAATGGTGCTAAAAGGCAATTTCATTCCCTCATTTCTTATCTTGGTTATGAGTTGATCAACCAATTCAACCTTCCCACGTTTCGCTAAGAGTGTCATCATCCTTTGCACTGTATAAACATCGTGAGTGAATCCTGGCTGATAAGCAACCCAACAGAAGAAATCCCAAGCTGTTTCTGGTGAATTAATGTTTCTAAGAACTTTCCAAACCAACCGAGTAGTCCAAACAAATCTCGCATCCTCCAATGCAGACACCACATCAGGGCTCCATTTATTCAAGGCATTAGCCAAAGCTCTGGGGTCCAACCATGGTTTCAACCGAACTTCTTGTATGTCTGCAACAGCATCACCATGGTTTTCATCCACATCAGTCTCCTCATCCTCATCATCACTCCCATCCTCACCATAACTGATATCCCCACAAGTGCTTATGCTCCTTATTCGCTCGTCCGGAAACATTTCCTTGAGAAACTCTTCTGTTTCTTCAACGAACCCTGCCTCCTGCAAACACTGCAGGGCCTGACGCATGGCACGGCCAGGAAACTTCCCATCAGCCCGCATTTCATTAAGCAAAGTTATAACTCCATCAAACCGTTCCAAACCCACAAACCCTTCCACCAAAACTAAATACTGCTTTAAAGTTCGTTTAATCCTCATTAACGGCAATACACTAAAAATCTCAATTGCTGGATCCAATTTCCCTGAATTAACAAGATGCTCAATCATAACTGTATATGTTCTAGAATTCGGAATCGCCCCTTCATGAATCATCCTATAAAAAACCTTTACAGCCTCACAATCCCTCCCCTTCTGAGCATACAAACTCATAACAATATTATATGACTCAGTACACACACGCTTATCACCGTTTCTATACTGCTTCCAAACATCTAAAACTGCCTCTAGATCTCCAACGGCAGCATACCATTGCATAAGGTTCATAAAACTAACGTGAACATTACCATATTTCCCCTCATTAATTTCACCAATCAAAGCTTTCAGTTCTGAACCCCGCTGCCACCTGGCTAGCACCGTGGCCAGCGCATGGAGGGTACTCTGATGCTGAGAAAGATGCGCTCTGTTATCTATTCTCTTCAATGAATCAACAAAAGAAAGAGCGGCGTCTGGATTAGGAGCAGAACGTAGAGCCTGATTAACCACAAAAGTGTCCAAAAGACGAGTATTGATGATGGTTTGGAGTGAAGTGGGATTGTTTGATCGAAGAGCAAGTCTAATTGAATCAATTAGCTCGGCACGGCGGAGGTAATGGGTGAGCTTGTTAGGAAATGGGTCTCTGACAAAGTAGCGAACTTGATGGTTGAAGGGGATTATGGCCCGCGAGAGACGAGTGATATTCATTGCAAGTGGTGTGAGATTTTAAGGAAATTGTGAATTGGAGTTCAGTGTGTTAATATATCAAACATCTAGTGTGCATTAGTCAGGAACATAGACTGTCATGCTCGTGATAACGAAATGGTTGTCTATTAGTGTTGGTTTTGGATGTTATGTTAAAACTAAATTCCCGCCAAATTCAAGAACAAATAATGAATTTTGATTGGATTTTTTCAATTGTTGTTGTTGTTATAAGTGATGGGGCTTAAACGACAGAGCGTCTCGCAAATAAAAATTATGCAACACAAGCTCCAGTCATCGAGTGACACTTATCTTCTGGGGCGGAGACAAGGATATTCACTGTTCATCCAGACTTTCTTTTCACTTTAGTCATCCCACTTTATTTTAATGCAATTTTACTATTCCAAATTATATAAATATGTCTTAATCCGTTGAGATTTCTTTCATTTTGTATACTGTTACTTGTGCGGAACGTTAAGAAATATTTTGATAATAAATTAAATACTAACTTTATAGAATATAATTTTTTACTGTACTTAAAAAAAATGTGATTAAAAAATAGATATCCCTTTTCATTTATGACATTGAAAACTTCAGTTTTATTTTTAGTTTTATTTTATTGTTAGAGTTATGAAAGAGTGTTTTCATTCAAAATGGATTTATTAAATTTTTTATAATATTTTTGAGTATTTTCATGTAGAAATAAAATAAAAATTGGAAAAATAAAAGTGATCGGATCCAAATTTAAGAGATAGACATACACGTCAATCCATATTTTAAGAGTAGCTAATTCAAAGGACAATTCAATCAATCCATTTTGTAGCAACTTATTCCAATGGTGACAAATAATTTAAGTTCTACATTGCAGTTCTTGGTTTCGAGTCAGAACATGTTTATCTTGTAAGAGTTTAGGATAGCTGAGATTTTACTCGATTCACTCGAGTCCATAAATAATAAATAAAGAGAATGAGATTTCCTCAAATAAAATATTTATTGGTTGTGCGAGAGTTGATGATAAGAAAAATAAATTAGTTGTGTGAAAGATAAGTACTCAATACTATTATAAAGAAGTATTAGTGCTATGTCGTATATATGCATCTATAATTATCTATCTACAATTATTATGAATTAACATGTTGAATAAATATTAAATGATTCTAGACTTCTATTTATATATTTGTTATTATTTATTGACTGAGTCGTTGAAAGCTCATCATCTCATTATTTTAATATTTTCAAATCTATAGTATGGGTTAAACTTCTATTTATATATTTGCTATAATTTATTCACCAAGTTTTGAAAAATCCATCATCTCATTAAAATTGTCTGTAAGTATTTTCCCCCCTCATAGATAGACATACCTGCATGCTTTGAATTCAAAGCTTTACTATAATATGCCAAAAGCCTTCCATCTTGCATTAACATAAATACTTTATTAAAAATCAGGTAAAGCCACAAATATTTCAGCTTGGATGTATCTCGACTAATCTCACTGAACCTGAAGTTAATAATTATGTAAACTTTTAGTGACTATCATATTAGCAACCATAGGACTCGAACCTAAAGCCACGGGAGGAGCAAACCCTCTAGTCCCAAACTTGTATCTCTGAGACTATATAAGCCTCACAGTTGATTTTATAGGTTGTTTGGAGCCAGTTTTTTATTATAATTAAATTAAATTGTATTTTTTTAATTATAATTTAATTGATTAAAAGGTCAAATTCACATGTTTGGAAAAAAAGAAGATTTCAATTCATTTTATTTCATACATTATCTTCATTACATTCATCTTATTCCTTTAATGGTCTCTTAAAAAACACATAGGTGTTTAGATATACTAGTTTTAACGTTAATTTCTCTAATTTAGTATAATAAATCAAGAAGGTTAGCCTCTGATTTACTTTTGTACCATATTTAGAAATTAAGTTGTATTTAAAATGTAATTCTTAACATTCAAATTGATTCCAAATATGAAATTAAAATCAAAACTCTAATTTGAATTTAATTTAGATGTTCCAAACATATTGTTAATGAACCACAAGCTTCCTATATTTCATCATCCAATGGAAGGCATACTTCTTCAATAATGTAGCAAGTGACCTCATCAATTTTTATCTACATGTTTATAAACATAAAAATCACACCATACAAAAAAAAAAAAATGCTCCCTTTATTTCATTGGTATTTTCAGTCGAATTAGAAACCTCTCCTTGATATATATTACATTACAATTTCAGAGCAATCAGAGAATATAATAACCTTACAAGATTGATAATGACATTCTCGTAATATTATGTAGGTTCATAATTTTGTTCAGAAAAATCATTTTACTGTGTCTTTTTTTAGATTTCATTTTTCTCAATTTTATTTTTCAATATTGAGTTTATTAGGAAATGAACTTTGTAATTTGCTTTGATTTGCTTTATTTAAAGTTATCATGGTCTTATAACTTAGGTCACATATTTGAAAGGTTAACCTAAGTTGACCCGAGTTGATCCAATATATTGTTATTTCAATATATTTTTTTAGATGTCAACATGAGTTTTTTAATTAAATTATATTTTTATCAATTTTCTATGTTATTTTTGGACTCATCAAGTCGATCGAGTTATATCAGTTCAACTTTTTTTATTTTTTTATTTATGTTTGAAATTTAAATTGCACAATTTAAAATAATTATAAAACTAGAGATGAAATAAGCCTTCGTGAGCAAGGATTATCAGAAGTCGTTAAAGGTTAGGGCTTCCACATCCCTCTCCTGCGCAAGTTTTCTACATATCTCACCATCTAAATACACAGAAGCAATCTCTACATATTAATTAGCAGAAATAAAATTCACCTTCACATATTTCTTGCACTTACATATCCACTCTAGGATTTTCACCATTAAAGAATTGAAGATCAATCCTAGGTGTAGCAAAATTATACGTAGACCTGGTGGATTCAGGAAAGGACGAAGGATTCTCACCATCTGTTCTTGGTGTGGGAATCAAGCCATCGCCTGAAGAAATGGATTTTGATTCCTGAACTGGTTCCTGCTCCGCGTTCTGTGCTATTCCTAGTATGATTGCTTCAAAATGCAACTGTGTCTGCTTCTTCAATTCCTCCATAGATTCTTACAGAGATCATTCCACAGACTGAATTGAAATCCAAAATGTTTGGTTGTCTCCCTGAAGAGAAAAGTTGTACATTGAAAGCCCACCTTATCATAGTTGGATGTCATAGAACAATTTTTTTTTGTTGTTATGAGAAACAGTAATGATTAAAAAAATATCCCTTGTTCCAAAAAAAAAAAATAGTAAAGATTAATATTGCCTGTAGAAACCCTTCCCTTAACAAAAAGGAAATTTCACAAACCAACCGTTTAATTCTACCTTGTACGAAGTAGAATTGCCTGTCTGAGTCACGTACCATAAACAAGCTACTTCAAAATGAACAACGGATAGGAGGGAAATGTTGTAAAAAAGAGAGGAGGCATACACATTCTAATATATCTAATCTTTTGAAGAGATTCAATAGCTTGTCATAAAATGCCATCCATGTGGTGCCACCTTCAAGAGTATTACAGAAGTTGCATAAAGGCAATATTATTACATAGGAAGAAAGTCTCCTGGTATATTCCTTTTTGTGGGTTTTCTACTTTAGATAGTACAAGTTGAATATGGCAGGGGTGAGGTATTTGTGAGTGAAAATACCAATTATTGCTATAACTATCAATCCGTAGATCAGACAGGAAAGTTTCCTGTCATCTTAATATGGTCAAGGGTGCTCCTGAGGCCATATTTCAGCACTGCCTTGTTACCTATCCTGAAACCTTCTCCATAAGCTGGCGATGCATCTGTCTCGATCTGGTGTTTGAAAAACTTACCAAGTTTCTTCTCAAACTCAGATCGCTGCCCTTTCTTTGATGATGCGGGAGAAGATGATGAGGATGCGGATGAAGCAGCTTCACCTCCTGGACTTGAATATATCTCAGAATCTAGCCACATATGAGCCAGGACCTGGCATATGCCTTCTTCAACATCTGGACGTAGGTTGGGATAACCTGTCAAAAACAACATTTGTACTTCTTAGCTGACCATATGAAATAAATAAAGAAATAAAAACGAAGGAAATGCTTGACGAGATCATATATGTCATTGGATGGGCAAACCTTTAAGTCGAAGCCAAGCATGCATCATCTCATGCGCCAAAATTGAACCCGTCAACAACCTGTATGTATGGAATGTAAAGGATGCATGCATGGAAATTCTCAAATATCATGAATGATGATGAATTTGATGAGTGATCAACACAAATAGATGATAATACCTGGGAAGGCCAAACAGAATGAGAATTGCAGTTACTTCACTCCTACGGCTTAGCCTATAAGGTTCCGTTATCATGTCTACAAAACGGTATCCTGCCCCAATCCTTGGCCTCCTCAAAACCTGGTGATTAGGGTCAAATAAATATACAATTTCAATATGTAAACACACCTTTAAGAAACTAAACAGTCGCTTAAGTAGGACTTGAGAAGAGAAATTACAGTGGTAACAGTTTGTTCTTCTGACAAGCAGAGTCCTCTGGTCTCAGGTAAGTGATGATGAGCCTGACCATGAAAATTTAAAAAATGAAAATAAAAACCATAAAAATATAATAAAACAAAAGGCTAAATTATTGATTGCCTCGATGCATCAGCCTTACAATCTTTTCTCCTTCCATGGCCTCATTCAGGGCTGGTCTCTCAACCAAAAGTAAGGGAACTTCCTGCTCGACCTTCATATTTAAACCTTCATAAAATTCTCGAATTTCAAAGTAAAGAGGTTGGCATTCATGAGTATCCATTATCGCAGAGTCTAGACACTCTAGACACAGCTTCCTGCCATCATCAAGCGATATATATCTAGTGTCTCTAGGCTGCATGGCATGAAAAAAAATATTATTATAAAATTCAAACCTGTTTTCAGAAAACTACAATTAACATTTTCTTTCTAAGCTTTTTTATCCCCCTCCCTTCCCTTCGGTTTTGAATTGCAGAAAAGCTGAATCAAATTCTTTCAACTGACCTCCATTCTCTCACAACTACAGCAACGAGGAGTGCCATCACGCTCATGTGAGGGACAGTATTTTTGTAGCCAGAAAGGATGAGCCCTATACTCAATTAGCCCAGCTGAATTTGTAGGAATCTGTACAAAAGGGAATGGGAAGAAAGATTTTTAGGTCACCATGAATCAAGGCAATATGATGGAAATGTAATTATTTAACTTTTTCTGTGTTTTTTTTGGTTGATTGTAGATGATATATGATTAAAATTAGAGAAAAAATCATACTGTAAATCCCATTACCCCAGAAATGCTAGAATAAAAAAATATACTATAGCCAGCTACTTTATCACAGCAAAATGCATCACAATACCACTTGGCAAATCCAAGGTTACATGACACTACCCACAAGGTTGGTCAATGATACAGCACGCCAAGGCTGTTAGAGAATAATATAAATTATATTATGGGACCTCATTTACAAGCTTAAGCTTTTAGGTGAGATGGTTCCCTAACATGGTAGCAGAGCCTTGTTGACCCAGCGGTCACGAGTTCGAATCCCACCACCCCTATTCTATTTGATAAAAATCAATCACAAGGTGATGTGGCCCTGTGCAAGTTTCAAGCCCAAAGGGCTTTCACTTGAAGGGGTGTGTTAGAGAATAATATAAATCATATTATGGGACCTCACTTACAAGCTTAAGCTTTTAGGTGCGATGGTTCCCTAACAAAGGCATCTGTCAGCCTATGAGCATAACACAAAATGCACTCATAAATAATACAACAGGCAAATTGAGTTTCAATGGCAGCTGGAGAGAACTAAACAACAAAATTACTTGGATATTACTATCAATGTTCATTATCTGGAAAAAGAAATATGTGCATCTAGCACACTAACCCAGATTATTATAGTCGAGATGGTTTCTGTTCCATCTCAAAATATGCAAGACAATAAGGCCTAAATGAACCCCTCAAAATTTGTTCACTTGTTCTTTATACATTACAGACCCAAATTCAACTGTACCTCTATTCTTTTTTTCAATAAAAATATCTGGTATCAGGCTATTTCTTCACTGGATGAGGTGCACAAATAATAGGTGATTACACAATTTGAAAGAGTACTTGAAAAAAGAAAGAATATCAGAGATAATTCCAGTGACTCTCTAATCATCATTTATTTATTTTGGATAACAGCTAGCACATCTAATAGTTGAGCAAAAGGATTGCTGAATTTAGCAAAAGCAGCCCAATTTTGACAAAAAAAGGGCACCCTTCAACAGCTTTACCAACAAAAGTTGATTCTTCTTTGGCTAACAAGATGGGTCAAATGAAAATTATGCAGGGTTGATAATTTATATGGTTTCGCTCTATCATAATCCCACTTATTAGAGTTTATGAAGTTAGTCCTATTACATTAATCTGGTTTGCAGTGGCTTAGCTTCATTGTGCATCTACTCAACAAAGCCTTCATTCAATTGAATGTATACAAGCACAATACTAAACCAGCAGAAGGTATTGTTTTGTTTCTATCATATAAAAACTTACAAATTTGTTGCAAACATCGCATCTTGGATGATTCAGCTCCCTATAACAGGATTTGTGATACGGACGATTCCCAGACACTGAAAACTATTACAAGAATGAATATGAGGGTTAGTAAAAATACACCAGTCTCTTGATACTCGACCAAAATAAAACACATTAGTTAAGAACTCATGATCACTGCCATCAATTCCAGACAAAAGTATCAATTTACTAAAATAAGATTCAGGTTTAAACCTCATAATCAGTAATTGGAAGTTTGCAAACAGTGCAACAAAAACAATCAGGATGCCAAACACTGCCGATGCAACTCAAAAATTGTCCATGCCCGATATCAGTGTTGCACCCAGCACAGATCCTACGAGCAATAAATTTTCAACAATCAGATCAGATTCCCATATGGTGTCTCTTAACTGTGGTATGCAAAAATCATTTTAAGGAACAGGCAAGAGACATCATATCTGAAAGATATTAACATGCAATTCCATGCTTTAAGGATATAAAGCATCCCCATTGTTTTCTTAACTAACTTCATTTTGTCTCTTTGATAGAAAGATGCAAGCTCAAATGTCTGGCTAACATAATAGAGACAGCATAATTTTCTACAAGTTGATCTTGTAAATTAATGGTGTGTTTTATCTCATGTCACTGCACTTTGGTTACCATGACAACAAAACAATCACTTTACTGAGAGGATCTCTTAAGAGAAAGAATTTATATTTATCCTTTTGAAATCTGATTGGAATGCATGTTACATCATTTGAATGCACACAAATGGCTGTTCCACAACCACAGTTACCTGTTACCAGATGAAAAGATTAATGGATTAGGAGGGACTAGATTTCCACTGTCATATCCAGCTCGAGGAGGAGGCTCCAAAATTAAACTTTCTTGAATAGCTATGGCAAGTAGCTCATCTTCTTCCAATTGAGCTGTCACATCCTTCTCATCCTCCTCTGGCTGATATTCCTCTGACTGTTCAGACTCATTATCTTCCTCTGGTTGAAATACATTTTTTTACTTGATAATTAAATAGTGAAACTGGATAACAACAAGGGCGCATAACTGACACAATCTATCATCAGTATATACATAAGAAAGGATGAATATTTCTGTCTTGGCTGACTACGAAATTTATGAATGAAACCAGTCACGGTTATTTGTAGTCATGGTTCATTTTAAGATGACGAGGACTATATTATCATTTTATGAAACCTTTAAAATGATATGTTGTCTATGATGAAATCTTTCTATTTGTGTAAACTGTAAGCGTAATTGACAAAATATCATTTATATGATTTGTTGTGAAATTCAGCTTAAATTGCCTGATAATGAAATAAAATATGGTATGAAAAAGAACCTAATTAAACTACAACCATTTTGTTTCTCTTCATTTTGGTACTTCTATCTAATATCTTGTACAAAGCTGTTTGAAACATTGGGTCAACAGTCATGTGGCGCAGTTAATATAAGTTTTAAAATAAAAAATGGGAGTATCAACCTAATCAGTTCTAACAGCTTTGCAACTTACCAATTACTTTTTTTCCTTTTTGATTTTCTTCAGAAAGGGAAAGTGCAATAGCACATTCAATTTCTCCTTCATCAAAACTTGATAAATCATCCTGCTTCAAGTTGTCCATAACATACAGTTAAGTCAGAAAAACAATTTAGAGCAAACTTTTATGAGAAAAGTGTCAGTATATAGTTATGCAAGAAGATAAAACATCCCATTTTTTCACACAACATCTATCCAAGAAACCAGATCCAGCCAGAAAGACTAGGCTAGCATCATACCATGGACATGCATAAACAAAGGAAAACAATTATAAAAGTACTAAGACTGTGATTACCACTGATCGGGGAGGCTCATCCCAAAAGGGCCAACTACTGCTAGAACCTTCGAGATCCTTGGTCCACCAATCCATAGTGCAAAATGTTTTTCGGTAGCAGGATGGTGAATTTTGGTCTGTTGAATAATTCATGACAGCACAAAGAACTTGGGATAAGAAAGGAAATGAAGTATGTATTTAAGACATTGCTTACAACAAACTCATTCATTATTCAATATACAATTATTACAAGTTCTTGGAACAGTCGGTTGAAAATGAATACAAGAGGACGAAAAAAATGCATATTATTTAACAGGGTAAATAAAAGGCCTGTAATGAGCAGGCGTCTGAAATGGTAGTAGCAAGTAGCAACTTGGAGCATCCTTCAAAGATGCCTTCGAGTTTCTAAATTAAGAGGCAGCAATTCAACCGACCATGGCAGGCATCAAGCTAAAGAGCAACTATATTTAAGCTCAGCAAATGAATAAAAAGATGTCAATTAGATCAAGGGAACGAAACGGACCTCAATCCAATCAAGAGAAATCGAAATTCATGACAATAAATAGGCAATGCAGTATCACTCTCCATGATTACAAGTTTTATCCAAATTTCATTATGATGTAATCATTCGTCCCTAATATCTCACCCCCAGCATCAATACTATCAACAGAAAAAAAGGAAACTTCAATTCTTCAAGGAAAAGATCCCCAACTTCATCTTGCAATCATACAGAGATCACATGGCACAGCTGTCTACGCTATGTTAAAACAGTAAAACATAAGTTTCAGACAGAACTTCACCTGAAACTAATTAAAAATCAGGAGAAACAATAGAATCTGCTGAATTCAAGATCAGTTACAGAAACCAATTCCCATGAATACAGAATCATCGAAAAAAGAATCACATGACACAAAAAGTCATACTTTCCACTCTTCAACAGCAGCCAATCCTGCAAAAACAAAAAAAATACTTCAGACTTCTCACCTTCACAAAACAAAAGTAGTATTGCAATAGTGAAGTTAATAACATTTTATAGAAAGAGTTAAAATAGAAAGACAGAGACCCAAAAGGAGAAAAGTACTTGAATTGAATCCTACTCATATCCAGGCTAAAAGGGTCCAAAATATACCGATAGTGTGAGCGTTTTCAGAATTTTTGATCATATACTACAGTTATATGTTGTCTAGCCTTCCTTGAAACTCACAAGACCAAAGAAAAAAGAAACCGTAGAGAGAGAGAGAAAATCAAATCAAAGGGGCAGGGTGGGGTGGATAGTATGTAGTATTCTTAACGACAACAATTTCTACTTTTGCAAGTGGGTCCTATACTCCTACAGCCATTTTTAACCACAATTCACAAAATTTCAAAGAACCCACATATATTTCTAGTTGAAAGGTGACATTGGACAAGAGAGAGGGAGGGGAGGAGGAGGAAGGGGGTGGTTCTGGTGATGGTTGCTGATCTTCGCTCTGTATGAACTTGTGAGTACTGTAGAAGAAATGAATAGGGTTGTGTGTGTGTCCTTGTATGCCAAAATATTTGTCAGTGATAATGCAAAAGCATATGGTGGGGTGCTCTTAACCCCTGTAATCGTGACACTTTCCGACAACATAAATAGCTCGCGTCATGAAATTTACCAGCCATGTTTTTCTTTTTTATTCTTTCATTTTCATTTGTAAATTTATAAAAAAAAAAAATTATGGGAGATTGATTTGTATGTTTTGAGATTTAGATATGTGCTGTATAGATTATTTTTATTATTATTGCATTTCACGATGAAAAACACCTGTTTGGGAATGGCAACAAAAGGAGCTCTTGCATGCATATCTATTGACCAAAATCAATTTTCTTAACACAAATCAACAACGTATTTGTAAGGTGATTTCAGTTATATTGTTTAAATTTTAAATTATTATAATTACGTTTTGAATGACTATGCTTTTCTCAACTCAGTGCTGATATATATATATATATATATATATATATATAATCCTTAAGCTAGCTAGCTTCTTACTCGGAGTCATTATGTGAAACTGTGTTTTCCATATAGTGATGACCTCGAAATAATTTTGAAAAAAAACAAAAAAAAAAAATTGCAGATCATCATCATCACCACTTTGTCCAGATTCTTAACATGGCCACACATTATTTGCCACGGATAATGATACGTCAAGAGATTAGGAAATAATTTTGACATAGATGGCGTGCACTTTTCACAAAATAGTGCCATGACCCTACCATCCTTTGTCCCCATGCTTCATGCTCTATCCCTCCCATTAATCAAATTGAAGCAGGTTAGTAGGAGTAATGGCGTGGTTGCAAAACTTGATAGATTGGGATTGAGAGAAAAACTAGCGACGGTTGAATGAAAATAGCTTAAGAAAAATCTAGATGCTTTAATCTCTAATAATAAAGAAAGGGAATAATATTTTTATTAACCTATCTTGAAATACAGATTAAACAGTTTTGTTTATATATTACTTATAATCCTCGACTATATAAGAAAAAAAATATTTCTAAATGAATTAGAAAGAAATAACTAAATAAAAAAAAGACAAATATATTTATAAAAAAATACTCATCTCTACAACTCTTTTTTTTCTTGTTTGCTTCAAATGTATAACAATTTTGGCTTTTTTTTTTTTTTTTTATAAAACAAAGCTTGTAAAGCCTCCCCTTGGAAAACTTAAGTCTAATTCAATAGTTAGATATGAAGTTATGAGTCTTTATAGTAAATAGGTTGTTTGGCATTACCATAAGTATTGTTGAGTTTGGATTTGTCCATGCATTCTAAATACATATCTATTATGCTATCTATATGATCCAAATATAATAAATTCATATATGATTAAGCAAAACCTTTTTATATTTTTCTTCTTAGGTTACTGGTTTTGGTCATCTATTAGACAAGGAACATTGAAACCATCATAACTATTCTAATTAATAGGAAGATAAAGTCAATAAGCATTATTCTTAGTCTTTTATAGAACCTCACAAAGATTAATTTTTCTCTCCTAAAGTTGTTATACTCCCTCATAGAAAACCTATTATGAGTAAGCACTACCTAAACCAAGCCACCTATTTTGAAAGTAATTTTCTTGTTATGGTTATTTGCTTATGTTTTTTACCTTGTAATACAATTAAAAATTTCTTGTTTGACCTAATCATGCATCCTATAAAAAAGTTGTTTGTCATATCTTCACCTTGGATGAAATCTCCAACCTATAGAATAGGCGTCAACTCAAGCAAGTTTGATATATTAGATACACACACAATCTCAAAAATACTCAATCCAGTACAATTCCTTTACCTGTTAAAACCAAACTTTGTTTGCATTAAAGTCATATCATGTTACTTTAGATAATTTTTTAAGACTCAAATAAGTGATCTATTTATTGGCCTTATATAACCAACATGGTCTACCAAAGCGTATAAACTGCCTATAATTAAGTACTATGTTACCTCCTTATTAAGTATTAACATAAATACGCTAACAAACTTTTGACTCATTGAAAATTGAGAAATTTCAGTTCATGTATATTATTGTTACTAATGTTCCTATCGATTTAACCATTCACTTTATTGATGTAATAATAAAAAATAGAATTGAGAAAAAAATGAGTTGGCCTTTTGGTTGATTTATATTTAGGATTGCTATCATGACCATAATACTTTTATGTTATAGTGATCCTATAATCATGATGTATGGAAAGATCACAATAGTAACTATTATCAAATTTGAAGTTGTAGTTAGTAAAAAACAATCATATCCTAAAATTTATATCTTCTCTTACCCTAAAATTCCTTAAACAACCCCCTTATCCTTTTTATAATAAAATAGCTACAAGTATTATCAAACAACTTTAATAATTTTACTAGCTAAGTGGAAAAAGAAGATTGATGTTGTTAACACGTTGCTAACAAATATGCCTCAAGATATTATGTAGGTTAATAATAGACTTATTCAATTGGATATGGATGTCAAATAGGTGAATCAATATATTATTGGTGGTGATAAAGAATAGGACCAATATCTAATCAATAGGGAGACAAGGATGTATACAAGAGAACGGATAAAACTAAACAAACAGACTCGTTAAACCTATCAATAAAATGTTTTTTATTGTTTTAAAATCTCACTAGTTTTTTAATAAATGATAAATATTGAATATTAAATATTATGGTTTTTAATAACTAGGATATTTTGTTTTGCATTGGAACCTTTATGTTGAATACTTGATGCATTTTGAACTTCAACATAATTACATAATAATATATGATGAATAACAATTCTTGAACATATTATGAAGTATTAGGATAAAACATAACATGTGAAATTAGGTTATGAAGCTAATATGATTCTATTATATAGATATTATTAATTGTTCTTATGGTACATATCATTGTTTCATTTGTTCTTGCAGGAATACTTTAATGAAGTATTTGTTTATGACCAAATTATCTAAATTATTGATTCATCCTTATTAAGTTTTTTCATAAATCAACCAAATATGGAGATTGTAAATGCCAAAATATTTGGCGTTGATTAGTGAAAGACCATTTGTGTTATTAAAGATGAATTTGTTTAGATTGTTAGTTTATACAAATTAGATAAAGCATTGGTCAAGTTTATCGCATATAATATAACAATATTATTTATATAATTACTAGTTTGTTTGGATAAATTATTTAGGAAGTTCATATAGGTTTTATCAAAATAAAATATTTACAAAAATAATTGTCAAAGAAATTTTTTTTAAAAAAAAAACAAATGAATAACAATATGTTAAGAACATAAAATACTAGGAAGATTGAAGATAATATTCTTATCTGTGGTTATATATATATAATAAAGTACAATCCAAAGCATTTGTAGTAAGAGCAACATTGGGTAGAACAACACTTGTAGCACAACAAGAGTGCTCGTCTAACCAAGAACTTACATAGAGTTTCACATCATATACTTATAAACATGTATATTGTGAAGAAAATCCTCAAGGAGAATTGTTCATTAAAAAGTTAGGGAGCCTGAAGACATTTAAGAAGATTAACTGGTAATAATTGAATATTCTAGTTAAGATGACAATACTTTAAAGATCATTAAGTGTTTAGGCAAGCTGCATTATAGTAGAAGAGAAAACAAATTGTTTGTCTTGACAAGTAAGGTAGTATAGTTAGAAGCACGTGGGCTTGGCCTAAATGCTTGAATTGTTTTTTAGGGCCAGTGATGTAACTTGTACTTCTTGGTCCAAATGACTGGATACTTTTTAAATGATTCTTTATGTTTATTTTTAAATTATTTTTTATTTAAAATAAACTTCACTATAAATAAATTTATTAAATAATATTTAAAAAACTATCTAATTATGCCATATTTTTTTAAATAAAATTATAAATTTTTATGGTAATGATAACAATTACTTTATGAATTGTTATATGCAATAAAAATTTAAATTTTTTTCTCATGAATATTTAATTTTTAATGAGAATAAAATATATATTTTGCTATTGTAAATTTCTTACATGATTGTATTAAATTAATCATTATTTGTTTTGTACAGTTATGTTAAAATTATCAGGTTATGTTTTTTTATTTATTTAAAACTAATATATTATTTTAAACTCTTTTTTAATATCAGTGTGTCAAGCAATGTAAAAATATTAAAAAAATAATTTTAAATAAAAAATAGAGTTATTATAAAAACAAATCATTTCAGCTGCATTCCCAATCCAAACAAAAAAAAGCTCCTACAAAACCATGTATTGAAAAGGTCAACAGGCGTGCGAGGTAAAAAGGGCATAATTAGGTCTCTGTCACCTTAAAATAATGAACATTGATCATTGTCTTTTCTATGGTGCTCTCTTTCTGTCTCTTGTTCAACTGTCTTGACTAGACTTGTTAATTTCGTTCTGTTTTTGTTGAAATGATCAGAATATTCCGTGCCATTAAAAAAACCGAGACGAAATGATGTTGTTTTCATCTCGATTTTAATTCGGATCTATTCCGGAAATTCCGGTCGGAACGCCTCGGTACCGTTCCAACTCAAAATCATAATATTTTGGAATTTTAGAGATTTTTCTAATTTTGAGATTATGTTTGTTTGACTTTGTGTTTGTATTGTATAATTTAAAGTTAAATTATCTTGAATTTAAATTATACTTGTTAAATTAATATTTTTTTTCATATATATATATATATATATAATTAATTAATTATATATGAACAGTACAACCCCGAAACGGCACGCCGAAACACTCCGAAACCAAAATATTTCATTCCAAAAGAAAAACCAAAACGGTAACCGGAACAGTATTAACAACCTTGATCTTGACTTCAAAAGGAATTATGTCGAACCAAACGAGCCCCCGAATTATGTCGAACCAAACGAGCCCCCGAATCCCGGCCAATCCAGGCTTGGGCTTCATATAGTTTAATATCAGATTAGCCAACCCAGATGAAGTGTAGCCGCATGGATTAGCCTCATGGTGGTCGATCCAAACGACTGGGCGTTTGAAAATGAATAAAGTAAGGAGTTGTAATTTAAAAATTACATGACTCATTCTCGTGGTCAAGTCTAAGAATCTTGTAAAAAAAGAAAACAATTTAAAAACTTAATATGTATATTTATGGATAAAATTAGCTCAATTAGAAATATAACGATATATTATAAAATACCTCATTATATAACAACATAATAAACTATAAGTCTAAAAAACAATTTGCATAAGATGCTATTCGTACCTTAATCATGCAGGGAAAAACAACCAATTTCATTAGCACATTCTTAAATGTTTTTCTATATTTGTTATATAATAATTAAATAATAATATTAATATTATCATAGAGACCTGTAATATTATTTAAAAGCCATGAAAAATTGAATAATAATTTAATTATTTTATTTAGAGTGCATTTTAATCAACATCTAAAGAATATTTAAAAAAAAAACAAAAGACTTAAAAAACTATATACAAAACGAGACCAGGCATCTAGGTCTAAGAGATTGGGCACAAACACCTAGCAATAAAAATAGAAACAAAGCAAGTCCTTTTTCTATTTTAAGAATATATGATATGTTGTATGTTATTTTTTTTCCAAATAAATGAATGACAAGTTGTATATATTTATAAATAACCCATTATCTATTGATTGAGATTTTAGGCACTTTCTATGGTTGAAAAGTTAGGAACTTGAAAATCAATTTTCAGTTTTTTTTTTTTTTTCATTTGAAAAAGCCTAATAAACACTATAAAATCATATAAAACTTATTTTAAATCTCAAAAAACCATTCAATCTATCAAAAAATTCAAAATTAAGGCAAATATTAAAAAAAATTATCCCTAACATATATAAGTTTGACGAATTGTCACTCACCATCTCTAGACTTGTACAAGTGTTGAGGCAAAATATATATGAGTCTAGTGAGGTGCTAATTCCACCATCTATAGACTCAACCAAAAGCCAAGTCTATGATCTTTTTAAACTCTAAAAAATCTTTGGCTCAATGATTACTCGAAAGACATTTTACTTTGATAAAACATATATTTTTATCCAGATATTTGATCTTGATGAGTCATTGCTTATATTTTAACCTTTTCTCTTAAAAAAAGAAAGATAAGCTTTATGAGACTGTAAAGGGGCAAAGATATCTCTCAAGAGAAGATTTTCTCTCTCTCCCCATTTCTTATTATATATCTATTCGTATAATTATTCTCTAAAAAATAATTATTTTTTACTTAAATGATATATTTAAGCACCAGTGAATTTCTAAATTCATACGAGAGGATTTTTTGGAGGTACAAGGCATTATCTATTAGCTGCTTTGGGTAGTGAGAACAATTTAGATCATCAAAACAAGGATATTAATCTGTTAGTTGTGCATTGTAGAAACATATTACATATTTTAGTTAATTCTGTTAATTGTTAAGTGTATAGGTATATAAAAGTTATTGTAAAAAAGCTCTTGAATGGATACCGTACAAGGGAAGTAGGAATTTACTATCCTTAACTAAATAGACAATTCAGTCATAATAGATACAATTGAAAAGTATATTAAGGATTTGTTCAATTATATTAAAAGAAAAAAAAATCATTTAAAGTGTTATTATTAACAAGAATGAATATTTTTTATTTAAAAGCAAATTATTTTTAAAAACTATCATTGCTGCGTAGAATCAAGAATTATTGTCCTAAAAATCTGTTGTAGAGTATTTTGATGGTTTGTTTCCTAATTATATTGTCTTATTTTAGAGCCTCTTAATCTAGTTGCTGGGTCTGTGTGTATACAGACGCACGTATATGTAGGCTATTATCTCGTGGGTAGCCCTTCCAGAAATTCTCAAAGGCATGGAACAAACCTTAGGCTACAGGGGTTTGAAAATAATTTGCAGAGCTTGTTTAAGAGCTTTAGTATTTGTTATTTTAAAGTATTTTTGTTTAAAAATATATTAAAATAATATATATTTTTTATTTGTTATAAAATTATTTTTGATATCAACATATTAAAATATAAAAAAACATGTAAAATTCAAAACTAAAAGAAGTTTAAAATGTGTCACATACAATCAAACACCCTGTCACGATTCATCAACCTCTCCTTATTTTATCCATCTAGACTTGGTTATTTTAACACATTCCTAGAAGTTTCAGGCTGAGCATCACAGGACAGCTCATTGGATTATTTTTTTCATTTGCGTAATAAAAAGAATCGAAGCCATAAGGAACCAGGTTTGACCACAGTAGTATAATTATAAAACGTTTCAAAAGTCCACCAAGTGATCCTCTTCCTTAAGCCAAGGCAATTGAATATCCCAGCCAGTTTTTATATAAATGGTTTTAATAACAACCATTTTAGAGCCATCGCAAGCCTTGTGGTAGGAGGGAGTGTATACCTTAGGAAATCAAGATGGCGAGGGAGCTTTTCTCTAAGGCTTTTCTCTTGTTATGCATGATTGTTGTTTCTTTGTCAATTATTTCCATGGTCATATTCGTTTGTTGTGGCAGTAATTCAGGCGGAGGTAGACGCCATGGAGGTGGAGGTGGTGGTTGTGGTTGTGTTGGAGGTGGAGATGGAGATGGAGATGGAGGTGGAGATGGAGGTGGAGGTGGAGGTGGAGGTGGAGATGGAGGTGGTTAAAAACTTTTGTGGAGTTATTTATATGGAATAGATCAAGATTTCTTTGGAGCATTATTGTTTACAATGGTAACGATAAAGGTAAATAATTTGTGAAACAACATTATTGTCAGCATATCCATGGAGCTTAAATGGTTTTTACGAGTTAGCAAGCCCGCGCGTTGCGCTGGGTTTTTTTGATGTAGCAAACTGATTAATTATTTGGCTTGCAAAGAATTATTTAGTTGGTAGATAGCAAATTGTGATCGTTAAATTTTATTGTAGATTTTTTTTTATTGTCTGTATCGAATTAGTTAATTGTTGTTATCAGTTTAAGTGCTCGGATAATAATTTAATTGACAACTCTCAAAATTATAATCGATAAAATTTATTAAAGATGAGTGGATTGTATTTTATAGCCAATTCATTAATGGGTGAACTTGCTTAAATATTTTATCGATTTATGTAGTTTGCATATTGAAAAACTATAATTGATTAATGTTGGGCGTGTTTTAATTGGTCTGATAGTTATTTAATTGGTGAACGTAAATTTGCAATTAATAAAATGAATAAAAGATGAATCATTTTTTTCTTGTATCGAACTTGTTGACGGTTGAGTTTATTTTAACGGCAACGAACAATTTAACCGACAAATAGCAAAATTGCAACCGCTAAAATCTATTAAAGATAGATTATTTCTGGTTGATTGCTATTGTGTGTCGATTTATTTAATTCATAGATTGCAAAACTGCAATTGATTGATTCTTTGGTGTGTCTTAGTTGTTTTGACAATTATATAATCGGTTGATGAAAAAAATGCAATCGATGAAATCAATTAGAGAATTACTTTTTTTTTTGTAGTCATTTGGGCATTCGTTGGCGGTTGGGTGTGTTGTAATTGTTCGGCTTATTATTCTTTTTATTCTTTTTTTTTTATTTATTCTTCAAGTCAAATAATTTTTTAAAATCTAATAATATTTATTTTTGTTTTTCCATTTATTTTATTTTTTAATTGCTTTAAAAAAAAAATATTATTAGGTGTTGAAATTTCTAATTATTGTAGATAAGGCATTCAAAATAATGATAATAATTATTCATATTTTTTTTCTTATAAATATGTTAGACTAATTATATATTTTGCTATTTATTTCATAGTAGCGCCTTAAAAATAATGATAATAATTATTCGTATTTTTTCTCTGATAAATATGTTACACTAATTATATATTTTTCTATTTATTTCATATTAGCGCCTTAAAATATATATATTCATTACTTTTTGGAATTGCGATCACCTTTAGGTATTCTATAAAACAATAATAGTCGTGGGGCGTGCAAGCTGACCCAGACACCCTGATTATATATAAAAAAATGTATAAGTGAGAAAAAAAAATAGAAAAAAATGTTAAAAAAAAGTGAGTCCAGGGATTATTCGTGGCGCGCTAAGCTGGCCTGGAACAAAAAAAAATACTTGAGAAGAAAAAATTGTGGTGCGCGTAAGCTGACCCAGGCACCTCGGTTAGAAAAAAAAACAAAAAAATGTATAAGTGGCAAAACAAAACAGGGAAAAAATGTAAAAAAAGGTAGACCCAGAGATTAATCGTGGCGCGTGTAACCTGACCCGAGCACCTTAGTTATGAAAAAAAAAATCCAGTTTTTTTTTATTATAAAAAAAAATCAGTTATGTTGTCTGAGCGGTTCGAACTCTCGCACGCCGAATTTGCCAATGCATAGACAACCACTCGCCCATAGCTACTCCTTTGTCATTTCTACTATACAAATAAAAAAAGAAGAAGCCCTAACTAAAAATAAAAAACCGAGCTCATGTAGGCGCGAAACAGCAGAGCAAATGTCCAGTCCACAGTAACAAACAATGAACGACTGATCTCTTTTAGCTATTTAGTAATGCTAATATAATAATAATAATAATAATAATAATAATAATATTTTAGAATTATTTATATATCTTGATATTAAAAATAAATTTTAAAAAAGATTTAATATATTTTTAATTAAAAAAATAAATGGTCACTTAGTGATCCAAGAAGAAATAATATTTCTTTGGCAAAAATGTGAAGGACCGATTGTAGCTCAAGATATATAAAAATAAACACACCCACATATAACAGGACAAAAAAAAAATAGAGCGAGATAAAGAGCTAGAATGATTATTAATATCCTAATCAATTTTTTTTAATTATTATTACTATTAATTTATTTAAATTACCTGTTACTATCACGTATTAATCATCGATTTAAGTACAAGTATAATATAAAAACCCTAGAAATGAAAAGGGGCAGAGGGTATTTTCATAATACATGAACAATGAACGACTGATCTCTTTTAGCTCTTTAGTAATGCTAATATAATAATAATAATAATAATACTAATTATTATTATTATTATTATAAATGTATTAAGAGGGACAAGGTTGTCAATACCATTTCGGTTGCCGTTTCTTTTTTCTATTGGTACAAAATGTTTCGGTTTCGTAGTGTTTTGGTGTGCCGTTTCGGGGTTGTGCCGTTTCTTTTTTTAA
Organism: Salix purpurea; assembly: GCA_027405865.1. Classification (NCBI taxonomy): domain Eukaryota; kingdom Viridiplantae; phylum Streptophyta; class Magnoliopsida; order Malpighiales; family Salicaceae; genus Salix; species Salix purpurea. The sequence continues at coordinate 9,375,632 of JAOWLH010000011.1, forward strand.
AAAGAAAACAAAATATAATTTATTTTTTATAAGATAAAAAAAAATTATTTTTTTATAATATATTATTTTTTAATTTTTATTATTTTTATTTTCGCATTTTCAATACATCTCATATATATATATATATATATATATATATATATATATATATATATATATATATATATATATATATATATTTCGCAGTAGTGATGTGCCTTTTGGCCACATCACTACTACAGAAGTGCAGTGCAGGCATTAATTTGCTTGTGATACATAATACAAGAATCGGAATTAAAATAAATTCCTAAAAATGGCGATCAAAGCACGTGGACCTATGCTGCATGTTTACGTAGTAAATGTAAAAAATAACCACGTGGACCACTAATCCTTACGCTTCAGTGGCCATGACGTTTCCTTATTTAATTGGGCGCACTAATTTCATATGTACTCATGGCACCACCGTATCAATAAAATCGATCTTAGTAACCTGTCACATCACCTTCTCAATCCACTGCAGAAGAAAAAAAATGAGGCGTGAAATTCACTGTTGTTCTCCTTTTCCATTTTCACTCGACTCAGAAAAAAATATCTTCCTTGACAAAGTCTTCCCCTTTTTCTCTCCTTCTTGGCAATTCCTTGTCTGTCTCTTGTTAGACATGCTTTAAATAATCGAATGCTAAATAGATATAACAGCGGAAATTTAGATTATAACTACCTCCAGCCATTGTTGCTCAAGTACCGAAAATTAAATGATTCACAATTGCAGCAGCAGCGAAGCTTTTCCCAAAGCGGCAACAACAATACAAAATAATAAAATATTTTTCGAGAGGAGCCTTCTGATCTATGCCTACCAGTAGCCGTAGATGGAGTACACAAGCTATTATTTATAGGTAGATCAGGGACCCCACTCACTAATTTATTTTCCAATTTTCTCCTTCTATCATGGAGATAATTAGCCATGATCAATTAATTGATCCCCGTGATCAATCAATTAATCCCCATGATCAAACCCCATGACCTATCTTCATGGTCATGGGTTTGCATGATCAAGAACATGGGTGTGTCATGAGGGACACAAATGGAAATTTCCAACATTCTCCCACTTGGCTCTTATGACACATAAACGCCTTATTATGTTCTGTTCTTCTAACATGATCATGGAATCCTCCCACTCACATAAGGAATACTACACATGAATCATGGCGGTAGGACCATTATTTAATAACTCGTCCCTTCCATGTATTACATATAAAATATCCCTTAAATAAGTACTATATGGGCATTCAAAACCTTATGAATAAACTTCCTATAAGTTATTCGGGTCCAAATTTTATTTTTATCCTCATGGATAAAGTAATAAATGTGCACAAACTTTATTACAATAACTTGATGTATATATATAAAATTAAGACTAAGTACAAAATGAATCAATCAATCCCATATGCTCCACATGACTTTTAAATAACTTTACCGGTAAACCTTTAGTCATGGGATCCGCAATCATCAATTCAGTACTTATATGCTCAATAAATACTTCGTGCCTTTTGATATTATCTCTCACACGAAGGTACTTAATGTCGATATGTTTACTTCTGCTTCCACTTTTATTATTCTTTGAGAAGAATATGGCAGCACGATTATTGCAGAAGATCTTGATTGGTCTCTCTATAGAATCGACAATTTTGAGACCACCAACAAAATTTTTCAACCAAAGTGCTTGTGTAGTAGCTTCATAGCACGCAATGAATTCTGCCTCCATTGTAGATGTAGCAACTATAGTCTGCTTGCTGCTTCTCCAGGATATAGCCCCTCTAGCAAGAAGAAAGATATATCCTGAAGTAGACTTTCTGCTATCTACACATCCCGCAAAGTCAGAATCCGAATATCCAACCACCTCCAAATGGTCAGTATGTCTGTATGTCAAACTGTAATGTTTGGTTCCTTGCAAATATCACATAACTTTCTTTGCAGCTTTCCAATGTTCCAATCCTGGGTTGCTTTGATATCGACCCAACATTCCAACTGCCATTGCTATGTTAGGTCTAGTGCAGACCTGTGCATACAATAGGCTGCCAACTGCAGATGAATATGGGATATCCTTCTTTTGTTCCTTTTCCAATGCATTTCGAGGACATTGATCATTACTGAATCTATCCCCTTTAATGATAGGTGCTACAGAACCGTTACAGTTCTTCAGTCTGAATCTCTCTAAAACCTTTTCAATGTAGGCCATTTGAGACAGTTTCAATATTCTTTGTTTTCTGTCTCTGTGAATCTCTATGCCTGTGACATAAGAGGTTTCACCTAAATCCTTCATTTCAAAGTTTTGAGAGAGGAAACCTTTGGTCTCGTGTAGCAAACCTAAATCATTACTTGCAAGCAAAATATCATCTACATACAAGACTAGAAAAATAACTTTACTCCCACTGACCTTAAGGTATATACATTGATCAACAAGGTTCTCAATAAAACCATATGAGGTAATGACCTTGTGAAAATTGATATACCATTGACGGGAGGCTTGTTTTAGTCCGTAAATAGATTTCCTTAGTTTGCAAGCTTTCTGACTGTTATCATCAAAACCTTTAGGTTGTTTCATGTAAACCTCCTCTTCAAGATCCCCGTTTAGAAAGGCTGTTTTCACATCCATTTGATGTAGCTCCATATCAAAATGAGCTACTAATGCCATGATTATCCTAAATGAATCCTTCTTAGATATTGGAGAGAAGGTTTCATGATAATCAATGCCTTCCTTTTGAGTGAAACCCTTGGCCACAAGTCTAGCTTTATATCGTTCAACATTATCGAAAGCATCTGTTTTGGTTTTGTAAACCCATTTGCAGCCTATGGCTACAGCTCCCTTTGGTAAGTCAACGAGATCCCAGACTTGATTTTTAGCCATGGATTCCATCTCTTCTTTCATGGCATTAATCCATAATGTGGAGTGCTCTCCACTCATGGCTTGTAAAAACGTTTTTGGATCATCTTTAGGCCCAACATCAAAATTGGACTCTTGGAGATATACAATATAATCACTAGAGATTGCAGGTCTAATTATTTCCTATAGGATCTTCTTAATTCTACTTGCTCTGTATTTGGCAGAGTCTGAGTAGGTTCAATCTGAACTTGTTCCTCATGAGTTGACTGTTCCGTAATTGATTGTGGTTCAAGGTAATCATTTTGAATTTCCTTGAGCACAATCAAACGTCCCTGAGGTAAAGGAGTTTCAGTCAACTCTTGTGTTTCCTCAAATTCAATCATTTGAGGACAAACACTTCCACTAGGTTCAGCATCCTCTAAAAATTTTGCATTTATAGACTCAACAATTCTAGTACTATTAGAAGGACAGTAAAATCTAAATCCTTTGGAGTTTACTGCATAGCCAATAAAATAACCACTGGTTGTTCTTGGATCTAATTTCTTCATGTTTGGATTATAAATCTTCACTTCAGCAGGACAACCCCATATGTGTAAGTGATTTAAACTTGGTTTCCATCCATTCCATAATTCAAAAGGTGTCTTAGGAACAAACTTGGATGGGACCCGGTTTAATAAATACACAACAGTTTTTAAGGCTTCACTCCATAAAGATAAAGGCAACTTAGAATTACTAATCATGCTCCTTACCATGCCCATTAATGTGCGATTCCTTCTTTCTGCCACACCATTTTGTTGTGGTGTGCCAGGCATTGTGTATTGAGCAACAATGCCTTCCTCTTCAAGGAATTTTGCAAATGGACCTGTCATTTGTCCTTTTTCTATGTACCTACCATAGTACTCTCCGCCTCTATCAGATCTTACGATCTTGATTTTCCTGTCCTTTTGTTTCTCTACTTCTACCTTATAGGTCTTGAAAGCATTTAATGCCTCAGCCTTATCATTTAGTAGATAAAGAAACATGAACCTTGTATGGTCATCAATAAAAGATATAAAATATCTTTGACCATTTAAGCAGGGAGTAGAAAAAGGCCCACAGATATCAGTATGTATGATCTCAAGAATGTCAGAACTCCTTTTGGCACCTTTAGTGGTCTTGTTGGTTTGCTTTCCCTTTATGCAATCCACACAAGTACCAAAATTAGTAAAATCAAGAGTTTTTAAAACTCCATCATTTACTAACATTTTGATTCTCTCTATGGAGATATGTCCCAATCTCCTGTGCCATAACCAAATAGAGTTCTCATTCATAAGATTCCTCTTTATGCCAATATTTGTATGTAATGATAAATAATTGTTCTCAAAGTTGGGATCTAAATCAATTTTGAATAAACCATCGATTTTTATTCCACCACCAACAAGGTTTTCACCTTTAAAAATACTAAAGGTTGAGTTGATAAACCAAAAACCATAACCAATAATATCCAATTTTGAAACAGAAATTAAGTTTCTTGAAAAATGCGGAATAAAAAATACATTATCCAGATCCATAACATATCCGGATTTCAAAATCAACCTAAATGTCCCAACTGCTTCAACTTGAGAAAACAATTTATTTCCAGTTGTTCATAGCTTGCTGGTTTCCTTGTGTTGAGAAAACCCTGTATTGTATTAACAATATGGATTGTAGAACCAGAATCAATCCACCATGTATTACTAGGAGCCTCAACAAAAAAAGATTCATGACAAACTAGAGATGATATTACCTTTTTTTTCGAGCCATTTTTTGTATTTCTGGCAATCTTTCTTCATATGCCCACTCTTCTTACAGAAGAAACAAGCATCCTTCTTGTCATTTTTCTTTATTGACAACTTGTTATCCTTCTTGAGTTTGTGAGCATGATTGCCTCTCTTGGCATTTCCCTTATCATGAGTAGCCATATGAACATTTAAAGGCTTCTCATGCTTTAACCTCTCCTCTTCTTGAACACACATGGTCAGAAGTTCATTTACTGACCATTTGTCCTTATGTGTGTTGTAAGAAATTTTGAAAGGACTATATTCAGATGGGAGAGAGTTCAGTATGAAATGCACTAAGAATGACTCGGAAATATCAACCTCTAAGGACTTCAGTTGAGCAGACATGTCCCTCATTTCCATCATGTGCTCTCGCACACTTCTGGAACTGTCAAAGGTTTTGCTTGATAGCCTTTTCATTAGAGTGCTGGCTAAAGCTTTATCAGAACTGACAAATTGTTCCTCAACAGCTTTGATAAAATCCTTAGCCTTGGTGCATTCTGGGATTGAACCCCGAATGCCTTTACTGACATGAGATTTCATAAACATGAGACTTAAGCGATTAGATCGCTCCCACCGTTCATGTTTAGAAATCTCTAGTGTCGTACTGGATTCCGTTAGGGCGGGTGGTTCGTCCTCACGGAGCGACAAGTCAAGTTCCATGCACCCCAATGTAAAAAGCAAATTTTCTTTCCATTCAGAAAAGTTATTACCATTTAGCATCGGAACTATTTCAATCAAAGCGAAAGGAATAACTGCAATTATCAAGGAAACTAAAATTACTGTATTGCTATGAAATAACTTTATTTAAATTAACCAATATCAATTTAATAATAAATTTCAACCTACCTGTGGGCAAAGGTTGCATCACGCATGAAATTTATTACTTATTAATAAGTCTAATAAATTTAAATTTTAATAAATAAAATTTTCCGTACCTGTGGGCCTAAGATAAATTTTATTTCTTAAATATTAAATTTACTATCTTATTCTAATTAAGTCATAAAAATAAAAACATCCCTGTGGGGATTAGCAATTAAATTTATGAATTAATTACAACTCGATGTTAATTTTCCTTATGAAGTTCACATATATTTTCTTGATGTAACTATCATTTATAAAATCAGACGCTGTGGCATTTCTAAAATTATTATGATAATTACTACTTCATTAACATCTAATAATTATATCGATGCCTAGATAAGGTACTTTAGTAATCAAACAAACCGATATGAATTTAAATAGTATTTTTCCAAATTACAACCAGGTAAGTTCCCAAGAAAGTGAGGTGGGTCTCAATGGACACGCTTAAATACCAAGACTTTCCTAGACAGAACTTTCCTAGACATTGAAAAATGGATAGTACCATAAAATTCATCAAATATGATTTGATTGATTATTCTCATGTTCAGGCATCAATTAATTTATATTTAAATAATATAAATTACAAGATATATTCCTAAGTTAATGTATTGTATTAATTCAATACCTTACAGCATAAAATCATAGGAATAAAACTACATTACATAAGCATAAAAGTAATGTATACTGTAAAAGTGCATAATGTACTATATAGTTTAATTTAAATTGAATAAAACTACATTGTGTAAACACAAATAGAAGCATGGTGTAATGGTTAGGTTCTCCTTATGAACTTGGAAGAACCCTAGTTCAAACCCTTGCAGCCCCAAATTCCCCTTTCATCTTTTTTTTAATACGTCGGGTAAACCATTGGGTCGGTTCTGTATTGGGTTGGACCAAACCGGTCCACCCACTTAATGACCCGGTTCCTTATGGGTTTGAAAACCCTACCCGGATTTTAACCCGATAACCCGTTTTACCCAAGACTCACTTCATGCGCCGGTAACTGGGCCACCGACCGACGACCCACTGATCTCTATGCGGCGGCCACAGAAACCGCCACCAAGCTCTGTCACGGCGACCCACTGGGTCGTCGTGTCTCTTCAAGTATCCAGCGGCCTGAAGGTCGCTGGTTCTGTCGCCGAATGGGGAGAGGCCACTGGCCTCTCCTTCTGTCAACTGGGGAGAGGCCACTGGCCCCTCCCGTGTGGCAGACGGCCCTTGAAGGGCCGTCGCTGCAATCATCGGCGACCCTTGTGGGTCGCTGGTCACAGGACGGGGAGAGGCCAGTGGCCTCTCCTTCCCGTCAACTTTAATCTTCAATTTTATTCAGTTGCACCTGTTGTCATTAACAACAGGGTATAAAGAATAATTTGGTTACACATGTTGTCATTTACAACAGTTTACGGAAAATAACAACGACACTTCATAAATTGAAAATCAAAATAAACGATTCAATATACGAGAATCACTAACGAATATATTGAGCAAAATAGCATAAAGGCAGGCTCTGATACCACATGTTAGACATGCTTTAAATAATCAAATGCTAAATAGATATAGCAACGGAAATTTAGATTATAAATACCTCCAGCCATTGTTGCTCAAGTACCGAAAATTAAATGATTCACATTTACAGCAGCAACGAAGCTTTTCCCAAAGCGGTAACAACAATACAAAATAATAAAATATTTTACGAGAGGAGCCTTCTGATCTATGCATACCAGTAGCCGTAGATGGAGTACACAAGCTATTATTTATAGGGAGATCAGGGACCCCACTCACTAATTTATTTTCCAATTTTCTCCTTCCATCATGGAGATAATTAGCCATGATCAATTAATTGATCCCCGTGATCAATCAATTAATCCCCATTATCAAACCCCATGACCTATCTTCATGGTCATGGGTTTGCATGATCAAGAACATGGGTGTGTCATGAGGGACACAAATGGAAATTTCCAACATCTCTTTCATTCTTGAATTCCTACTGGTGTCACTTAAATTCTTGTGTTTTGTTTTCCTGAGATTCTTTGAAATTTCTAATGGGTCTTTCTTAGTTTTGAAAAGGAAATTTATTTTGGATTCCATTACTGTTCCCATTGTTCTCTTGGTCTGGTTCTTTGCTTCTAATCTCTTTCTCTCACAATCAGGTAACCTCTGTTGTCCACAGTTCTTCATCCCGATATGTTCTTTCATCGCTTCTCAAATGAAACAGCATGGAAAATGCCATTGCAATGTCGTCTTCTTTTGCTTTTTCTTCATCTTCTTATTTATCAACCCCAAATGTTCCCGAGCCTGGTGTAAATCTTGAAATCTTGAGCTTAAGCAAGCTTAGTTGTCATCTTGAAAGGCTGTTATTTATCTATTTTTGTATTAGCTTTTTGATTTACGTGCAATGTCAAATTTGAAAGTGAGAAGCAACAGATCGCGCACCCAATCCACAGTGGATCTGGGTGTGCGTGAATAGTAAGTAAACAGTGAATCACCGATCTGTTTTAGCTATTTTGTAATGTAATAAATCACTTTATGTCATATATTTGTATTCTATTTTATTTCACAATAAATCTTGTAATGACACGCTATCTTTATAAATGGAAATATATTTAGAATCATGGCCTTATTTTTCACATTGCAAGTCATTTTAAATTCTAAAAAATCTTTGGCTCCATGATTACTCGGATAAGTTAAAGGTATTTTACTTTAATAAGATAAAAATATTTTTCTCATTGACAAGTCAGAGATATTTGATCCTGATGAGTCATAGATATTGTTACGACGATGTTTTTTTTTCACGCTTCGCGCCCCGCCATCCCTGGAGGGAAGACGACACACGGTAAAAGGAGGTGTTTTATAGTCATAAAATCATGACTATAATTCTTGAGAGTCACCACCTAGTATTAAGTTGACTAGGAAACCTATTGGTCTACGAGAGTCTGGGTAAGGGAACTTGTTGTGCAAGAGGAAGACGCATCACCCCCAATGCACCCTATCTAAGGTAAGCTGCATTGTTGTTTGATTGTTTTTTCTAATCTAGTTTTTATTTATTAGTCTTTTCTAAAGTTCGAAGTAGATCTCTCTTCGTGAAGGAGTCTCTACCTTGTAGGAAATTCAAAACCTAACCATTCTACAGTTTGGAAATTTTCACACTACATAAAAAAATGTTTTTTTTACTATCCACGGGTGTACTTTACAATGTAATTTTACACCCTAATTGCTAAAACAAAATATTTTTTTTGATATTTTTGTTAAATTCCAACGGATAATCATAAACTGGTTACAATATCCAATTTTCGCTTCAAAACATGAGAAATATGCAACATATATTTTTTTTTATGAAAAATATGCTTTGGAAAACCTTGGAATTCGGTCATATGCAAGAAAACAACATATTTTTTTGTTTTTATTTAAATAGAATTTTTATATTATACTTTTTTTATAAAAAAATAAATAAAAAAGAAAAAATCATACTGGGCTTGACCCAACTTAATGGGTCGGCCCAGCCAAGTTGGGCCAAAAGGCACAACTCTGATGGACTTGGGTTGGGATGAGAGCAGGTCCAACCCAAATCCAAAGCAGAAAAGAAAAAAAAAGAGCAAAGGAGCATTGTTCCCGTGTTGAGTGAACAGTAATAAGAGGTCGACTGATGGTGACGAGAGGCTCACCTGCCACTATCGTCGGGTAGAGAAGACCGAGGTGGTTCTTCTTATGGTGGTGACATCGAAAATAGTGGCATGTGGTGGTGGAAGGAGCACTAAAAGGTTGCTACTGGTGAAGCTGGTGCTGCTGGTGCTACTATTGCGACATTACTGACATTGGAGAAGAAGAGTTGGGCTTGCCAGTGGAGAGCAGAGGCTGACAGTGCCGAAGGTAAGGTTGCTGGTGCTCGCCGGGAAGTGCTACTACTGAAAGAGAGAGAGAGAGAGAGAGAGAGAGAGAGAGAGAGAGAGAGATGGCTGCCACTGGTTTTTTTAAGACAACCATGGCTGTTAGCTGTCGTGGTGAAAAGAGAGAGATTGTCGGTGTTAAGGTGAAGATGGAGAGGGTTGTCGAGGGAGACAGGGTCGACGGTTACCTACCGGCATTGACAAAGAAGCCTTCGTTCTGCTGGTGGTGCAACTGTCACTGGTTTTTGGCCCGTCTGTCCCTATTCAGTGTTTTCTTTTCTGTTATGGTACTCTCATTTTTATTTGTAAATTACAGCCGTAGCTAGGTTATGATCATTTTTCTCCTCTGTTTTTGTGTTCGTCTCTGCCTGCGTTTCCCCCATGTCTGTGTATTTCTTTCTATGTTCTCCCCACATATTATTTCATGCTTCCCCCAGTATTTTTTCATGCTCCCCCCCTTATGTGTAAATTTTCTCCACCCTTTTATAGACTAAATTTCCAGGTTGTTAGGCATGGAGACGTGTCTAGGAATGGTTTGTTATGGTGGTAGGTTGCAGGGCATAGCAAGCATGGCTGCCAGTAATGCCTTAGCAGACATTTTTTTTTGAAATAACATTAAAAATGGGTTGTTACAAAAAGGAGTTTTTCGAAGGGAAAACCGGGAAGAACAATGTTTTTTCTTTAATTTTGGCTTCCGATTTCACTCCAAAAAGTTTTATCTCCGAAAATTCCGATCTTCTCAATTTAACCCAAATTAGGCTTCCAAACTTAATTTCTCACCAATTAAGCCCTTAATAAAATTAATTTGACCCTTCTAAAGTTTAATTAAGTCCTTGCACTTAATTAAATCCTTCAATTGGGCTCTAAATTAATACCTAAATATAATTACACTTTAAATTGGTTTGTGATTAAATCAAAATGGCCCATAAAAATATAATTATGCCTTTTGACTTAATTTTTACGCAGATTTGTCCAATAATAAATTATTTTAGCCTTGAATATGCATTTTTCTTCATTTTTGGGCACAAAATAGGTACGATCAGGCTCTCGAATACGTCTAAAATTTCCACCTTGATTTTTCTGCCGACACCAGCCCTTTTTATTTTATTTTGTATTTTTGTTTTATTTTGGGTAGATTTAGAGGAATAACCCAGAAACGGGTTATGATAGATATATTGCTTACAATTTAACCCTTTATATTTAGCCTCATGAGGCTATAGAAAAGGACCAAGATATCTCTTAAGAGGAGGGTTTTTTTTTCTCTAATCCTTATTGTGTATCTATTATTATAATTCTTCTCTAAAAGTTAATTGTTTTTTTTTCTCTCAAATGATACTCATTTAAGCAATAATGAGTTCTTAAATTTATAAGAGAGGATCTTTTGCAGGTATCATGTATTGTTCATTAGCCATTTTGTCTTGGGAAAATGGTTTAGATCATCAAGACCAGAGGATTAATCCATTATTCAATATTCAGTTTGACCTTTAAGCCTATTGGGTAATTTTGAATCTTATTAGTGGCGCCGTCTATAGGAAAGTGATAAAAAAAATCATTGATTTTTTCTTAAGAGCCAAGTTATTAACATTCCTAATCATCACCAAAGATAAATAATTAAATCACTATTTAAATGAGACATGTAATAGGATTTTCTATAACTGCTAACACACTTGCTTTATTGGTGCATCGATAATTCTTCATTAGCTAAATAAGTCTAGAAAGTAATTTCTCTCTTTAGCGAGTCAGAAATAGTTAATCTTAATGAATCATAAATATATTGCTTACATTTTAACCATTTTTTAAAAACAAATAAGGACCAAGATATATCTCAAAAAGTGGTTCTTTTTTTTTTCTCCACTCCTTATTGTCTATTTATTCTTAAAATTCTTCTCTAAAAAATAATTGTTTTTCTCTTAAATTATACCCATTTAAGCATCAAGGAGTACCTAAATTCATAAGAGAATCTTATGCAGGTATAAAGTATTATTTATTAGCTACTTTGACAAGGAAGAACAATTTAGATCCTCATAACAAGAAAATTAATCCAATATCCATGATATCAACTTTCCCTCAAGGCTATTAAATAAATTTTAACCTCATTAGTTGTGCATTGTAGAGACATATCAAATATTTTAGATTATTTTATTAATTATTAATTGTCAATGTTAATTGTTAAGTGTATAGGTATATATAAAAGTTATTGCAAAAAGCTTATGAATGGATACCATACAAGGGAAGTAGGAATTTACTGCCCTTAACTAAATAGAGAATTCAGTCATAATAGATACAATTGAAAAGTATGATTTATTAAAGATTTGTTCAATTATATAAGTATAAATTAACTATTTATCCAAACAATTGATTTTCGTTTGACAAACCCTAGTTTTCTTCTAAATAAAAAATTTAAAATATTTTGATGAATTTGTTTTCTAATTATATTTTCTTATTTTAGAATCTTTTAAAGTAGTTGTTGGGTGTGTGTGTGCAGAAACGTATGTATGTATGCATGTATGTTAGTAATTAAATTAATCCATTTTCAAATGTAAAATTATTTGACAAGTGCTTCAATTTTAAAATAAAATAGACCTTTATTAAACATTATTTTTGGACTAAAAATATATAAAAATCATATTAATATTGAACATAGACTTAGTTATTTGATGACTCAAAATGTTTTAATATCTTTAAAAGGGAATGATTCTCGGGAGAAAAAAAATCCGAAAAACGTATATTTACAAAACCGACAAAATCTTCTCACTTAACAGAATTAACTGATTTGATTTTATGGTAACAAAATATTATTTTTACAGATTAAAAAAAAAATTATTAAGGATAAAAAGTTTACAGTATGTACGTAAAATATTAATATAATTAACATTAAATATTATTTAATTCACATTGCAACCACTGATACAGTATAAACCATCGAATAGACAAAGAAAGAATATGATTAATAAAATAATATATTAAGAAGCTGATAGCTAGAATTGTAGGCTCTTATCCCGTGGGTAGCCCTTCCAGAAATTCTCGAAGGCATGGACCGAACCTTGGGCTACGAGGGGGTTTGGAAATAATTTTCAACCAGACGTGCCTTGGTTTAGAGCTTATTTGATTTTAGTGTATGTTGTTTTTGAAAGTTAATTTTTAATATTTATATATTAAAATATCGAAATGTATATAAAAAATATTTAAAATTAAAATATAACCGTAATAAGATAATAAAAAAAACAGCGGTCCAAAGCCTTTTTTATCGTGCCAATATTTATATATTAAAATATTGAAAAGTATATAAAAAATATTTAAAATTAAAATATAACCCTAATAAGATAATTAAAAAAAACAGTGGTCCAAACCCTTCTTTATAGTGCTATTTAAGAGTGTGATTGATGTTATTTTTTATAGATTTTTTCTTTCATAAATGTATCAAAATGATATTTTTTTTATTTTTTAAAAAATAATTTTCACTTTAGCATATGAAAATAATATAAAAATACTATTTTTTTACTTAAAAATAAAAATTATTTTTTTTCAAAAATATTTTTAAAACACAATAGTGATTCGGAACACTCTCTCTCTCTCTCTCTCCATTGTTCATCAACCTCTCCTAATTTAATACTTCTAGACTTTGGTCGTTTTAGCGTGTTCCTATAAGTTTCAAATAATTCATTTTATACTTTATACATTACATGGTATTTTATTTACACACTCTTATTGACTGCGTCAAAGTTTTATGAAACTTCCATACATTTGCCTGGAAAATGCCAATCTATGTCTAAGAAATTTTTAAAATTTGATTTTTTTTTCAGTTGCGTAATAATAAGAATCAAAGCCATAAGGAACTAAGTTTGACCACAATAGTATAATTATAAAACGTTTCAAAAGTCCACCCAGTAATCCTCGTCCTTACGCCGCCAAGGCAACTGAATATGCCAACCAGTTTTTATATAAATGGTTTCAATGACAACCATTTTAGAGCCATCGCAAGCCTTGTGGTAGGAGGGAGTGTATACCTTAGGAAATCAAGATGGCGAGGGAGTTCGTAGTTCATGAAGGTAGTGTCCATTCAGAAGCAGGTTTCCTGCTTGGATCCTCTGAAGCTTTTCTCTTGTTATGCATGATTGCTGTTTCTCTATCAATTATTTCCATGGTCATATTCGCATGTGGTGATAGTAGTTCAAGCAAAGGCCGCCGCAAAAGAAGAGGTGGTGGAGGTGATGGAGGAGATGGTGGAGGAGATGGAGGAGATGGTGGTGGAGATGGAGGGGGAGGTGGGGATGGAGGAGGGGGAGGCGGTGGTGGAGATGGAGGAGGTGGTGGTGGTGGTGGTGGTGGTTGTTGAAGTATCAACTATATAGATTAAATTATATTGGTTATCATAAATGAATGATTAAAATGTTGCCTTTATAAAAAAAATATAATATTTTTTTTATAATGTTTTGCAATTTTTTTTAACCCTATAAATAAACATTATTGTTATTATTATTTTTTTATTAATATGAGTTTCCGGGTCAGCTTACGCGTAACTCGACTAATCTCACGGACCTTGAAGTTAACGACTATGTAAGCTTTCAATGACCATCATATTAGCAACAACAAGATTCAAACTTGAGATCATATGAAGAGCAAACCTCTTTGTCTCAATCTTGAATCACTAGGACACTCATTAACATTATTGTTATCATTGTTTTTATGATGGTAAAGATAGAGAGTTTGTCAAACCAGTTTACATATCCATCGAGCTTAAATTTTATAAATCACTTTGTTATATATTTAAATTCTATTTTGTTTCACAATAATAAAACTTTGTAATGACACACTGTATTTATAAATAGAAATATGAGATTTTGCTGTCTAATAATGTTTCCATGTCCTTTTCTTCTCAAACTCTACAGCAACAAAATTATAATTATCATGTAAGAGTATATGAAAAAATAATCATGGGCTTGTTTTGTTATGACACATAGGCACACCTACCTTGTGGATATTTTACGTTTTCATGTTGACTTAAATACCTTGTATCTTATTACAGCTTGGTTTAATTCTTAACGTGTGTGTGTGTATATATATATTTTAAATGCAGGTTTTTTTCTTTATGTTTTGTTATTGGGCAGCCTAGCAAGTCCAGCAAAATTGGGCTTTTTTGACCCAATTTGGCTTGACTGGCCTATTTAGTTAGGTCAGGTCCAGTATGAATATTTTTTTTTTTAAAATTGCATTTAAAAAAATATATTGTTTTCATGCATATAGCCAAATTCCAAAGTTTTTCCAAGTATATTTTTTTCATAAAAACAAATATAGCATATTTCTCATGTTTTGAAAAGAAAACTGGATATAATAATCGGTTTACAATTATTCGTTGGAATTTGGCTAAAATATTAAAATAATTAATAATTATTTTGTTTTAGCCATCGAGGTGTAGAATTATATTGTGAAGTACACCTGCAGATAGTAAAAATTACATTAACAAAGCTTTTTTTTTTTTTTTTTTTCAATCTACCATTATTAGCTAGAATCAAGCGTTTTTGTCCTAAAAATATGTTGTAAAATATTTAGATGAATTTTTTTTCTAATTATATTTTCTTATTTTAGAATCTTTTAATGCAGTTGTTGGGTGTGTATGTGTACACACACGTATGTATGTATGTATGTATGTATGTATGTATGTATGTATGTATGTATGTATGTATGTATGTATGTATGTATGTATGTAATTAAATTAAGCCATTTCAGATGTAATATTATTTGACATGCACTTCAATTTCAAATTAAAATAGACCTTAATGTTTCAAACATTATTTTTGGACTAAGCATATATAAAAATAGCAGTGCTTTGAAGTCATATTAATATTGAACATGGACTTATTGATTTGATGACTCAATGTTTTAATATCTTTCAAAGGGAATGATTCTCGGTAAAAAATATGCAGAAAACCAAAAAATAACTGATTTGATTTTATGGTAACAAAATATTATTTTTACAGATTAAAAAGAAAATTATTCATTAAGGATAAAATTTGTACAGGATTGTAGGCTATTATCCCGTGGGTAGCCCTTCCAGAAATTCTCGAAGGCATGGACCAAACCTTGGTCTACGAGGAGGTTTGGAAATAATTTTCAACCAGACGTGCCTAGGTTTAGAGCTTACTTGATAGTATAGTTTATGTTGTTTTTGCAAATTTATTTTTAATTAAAATATAACCCTAATAAGATAATAATAAATAAATAAATAAAACAGTGGTCAAGAACTTGTTTTAAGGGCATTTTTAGAAATGTAATTCAAATTAGTTTTTAAATTGATTTTCGTTGAGGTTGCATTTTATTTACACACTCTTATTGACTGTGTCAAAGTTTTATGAAAAACACAGGCATAACAGCTCGAGAATTTAATTGAGTTGCACAGACTCAAATTCTTTGATTATATATATAAAAGAATCTTGAGTGTTGTTTCTTCTTCGCAGAAAGCTAGAGATTGAATTATCTAGACCCATTGGATACCAAATGTTTGATTTAAAAGGCATTAAACCTGGATATTTTCATTTTCTACTACTCAAATTTATAAAATTTGATTTTTTTTTTCATTTGCGTCATAAAAAGAATCGAAGCCATAAACCCCAAGGAATTACGTTTGACCGCGATGGTATAATAATAAAAAGTTGCAAAAGTCCACCAAGTAATCCTCATCCTTAAGCCAAGGCAATTAAATATCTCAACCATTTTTTATATAAATTGTTTTAATAGCAACCATTTTAGAGCCATCACAAGCCTTGTGGTAGGAGTGTATACCTAAGGAAATCAAGATGGCGAGGGAGTTCATAGTTCATGAAGGTAGTGTCCATTCAGAAGCAGGTTTCTTGCTTGGTTCCTCTGAGACGTTTCTATTGTTATGCATGATTGTTGTTTCTTTGTCAATTATTTCCACGGTCATATTCGCTTGTGGCGGAGGTAGACGCCATGGTGGAGGTGGTGGAGATGATGGAGGTGGTTGTGGAGGTGGTGGAGATGGAGGTGGTTGTGGAGGTGGTGGAGGTGGTTGTGGTGGAGGTGGAGGTTAAAAACTTTTGTGTAGTTATTTATATGGAATAAATCAAGACGAGATTACTTGCTCGCGCGCTGCGCTGAGTTTTTTTATGCAATAAACTGGTTGATTTCATGCGTGTTTTAATTGGTTCTCTTAATATTAAATTTATAAAATTATAAGCTTTTGAGATAACAAAAAGTTCTTGTCTCGTTTCAACATATATAATATCTTGTTTTGTATTTTGTTTTTTATTCTTTTATTTTTGGTATAATTTTGATCCCTTGATTTTTTTGTCCGTCCTGGATAATTTTTAATTTCTTGCTTGTATTTATGTATATATACTGTTAGTTTTGACTTTCAATTTTTATTTCTATTTATCTTTGTATTAAATGCAGCTTGCGTTAAAAAACAGAGCAAGTTTAGCTTTTGTGGCGTGAAATGAGATTGAAACTCTCTTTTATCCATGTATAGTGAATCTTTTATTGTTAGTGATTTGTTATATTTGTGACATCAGTACATGAAAAATGAACTAAAAACAATAAATATTTTTAATTTAAAATAAAAAAATTATTTTTTTTAAAAGTATTTTTAAAAAACATATGAAACACCTCAAAAGAAAAAATATGATTAATAAAATAATATATTAAAAAGCTGAGAGCTAGAATTATAGGCTATTATCCCGTGGGTAGCCATTCCAGAAATTCTCGAAGGCATGGACCAAACCTTGGGCTACGAGGGGGTTTGGAAATAATTTTCAACCAGACGTGCCTAGGTTTAGAGCTTACTTGATACTTTAGTGTATGTTGTTTATGAAAATTAATGTTTCATTAGAAAATAAGATAATAATAAATAAATAAATAAATAAAACAGTCGTCAAGAAATGTGATTGAAATTTTCTTACACTCTTATTGACTGCGTCAATGTTTCATGAAAGTACAGGAAACTTCCATACAAATTTCAATCACATTATCTTAATAAGATAATATAAGTCGTTTATAGAAATTTTTAATTGCATTGAATCAAATTTCCATCTTACAACGTTTCAAGAGAAGCCCTTCTACGTCTAAGAAATTTTACGATCACTAAGAGTGTGTGTGTATTTAAGAACCTCAAACTTAAGACTTATCGAGAGAAAATATTTTAAAAAAGAAATGAAATGAATATATCAAATTCAGTTCATGTCATATTTCTTATAGTTATATAGAATCAAGATCATAAAACTTGAATAAAACACCAAGAAAAACATAAAACTAGTAAAATTCGAAGTGAATTTTTTAATCGGAAAAGGAATGAAATGGAAAAGAGCGGAAATAGAGAGTAAACAACAATAAATTTATGGAGGGTCAGTGTTTGTTTGTGTCATTGATTGATTTTACGCTTCAATACCATAAATACAAAATTAAAATCATGTTTTTGCTATTGTGTTTTTATATAAATACAAATATAAATTAAAAATTATCCCAAAAAACTTAAAAATTAAAGGGATTGAAAATAAACCAAAAGATCACGACAAGATAAAAAAAAAAAAAAAAAAAACATTTTTTTCCTTCAACAAAGCGTATGGCAAATGGCTCCTTCACTACTAAAACAAGCACAACAGTCAAATCAAACACACACTTGATCAAAAGTATAGACGATGATGTGTTGCTTCTATAGTTTGAGAGGGAAATTGAATTAAAAAAAAAAAAACAATTTTCCTTTTATTGCCTATCTTTTCATTCACCCACCTTAGAATCTCAGAAGGAAAGATTTTACTTCAAAACTTTCTTCTGAGTAGACATTTAACGTATTGGATATGTGAAAGATACCAATAATCCATAAGAAAACACGAGTAGGATTTGATTGTTTCTAGCTTACGTTGTACAATTGTCATGGAATCAACCTTCCATTGAACGCTACAATGGAGATAATGTAGCCAAAAACCAAACACAGTCATGACCATACTCATGATGTAGGGTGTACTGGGGGTGATGCGTCTTCTCCTTACACAACAAGTCTTTTTACCCAGACTCTCACAGACTAATAGGTTCTTAGTGACCTTAGTGACCTTAATACTAGATGGAGACTTCTGATAATTATAGTAATAATTTTTACTACTATATAAAAATTTCTATTTTTACCGTGCACCATTGTCTCCTCAATCTAGGGATGGCAGGGCGCAAAGCATAAAAAAATCAATACCTTCGCGACATGCATTATTGTTGTTTCTTTGTCAATTATTTCCATAGTCATATTCACTTGTGCTGATAGTAATTCAAGTGGAGGTCACCATAGAAGAAGAGGTGGTCGAGGAGATGGGGGAGGAGGTGATGGTGTAGATGGAGGATGGGGAGGTGGTGGTGGAGATGGAGGAGGAGGTGGTGGTGGTGGTGGTGGTGGTTGTTAAAGTATAAACTATTTAGATAAAATTTATTGTTTATCAGAAATGAATGATTATAATGTTCCCTTTATAAAAAAAAATAATTTTTTTTTGTATCATGTTTCTCATTTTTGTTTCCTTAACCCTAAAACAATATTATTGTTAGTATTTTTTTTTATTAACATAGGTGTCAAGGTCAGCTTGTGTGCCCTGGACTAATCTTATTAGTCCTAAAATTAATGACCATGTAAGTTTTTAGTGATTATCATATTAACAACTATAGAATTCGAACCTATAAACACACAAAAAACAAGTTTTTTAGTCTCAACTTTATACCACTGGGTTACCAACTAACATTATTGTTTACAATGGTAAAGGTAAAGAGTTTATCAAATCAATTTACATATCCATCGAGCATAAATAGTTTTATATATCCCTTTGTTATATATTTATATTCTATTTTTTTCACAATAATAAACTTTGTAATGACACACTTGTCTTATAAATAGAAATATGAGATTTTTATATCTAATAATGTCTACATGTCCTTTTCTTCTCTAACTCTACAACATCAAAACCTTTTTCATAATGAAATTACAAATATATAAAAACATTATAATTATCTTGTAAGAATATATGAAAAAAATAACGGGCTTGTTTTTTTATGACACACATACATATCCATTTACAGTATTGACTGGACAAATGTAATGGTGTTTTTACCATTCAAAGCAAAAAATATTAAACTCGCCAGTGAGAATATTGATTTTTATTTTAAATGCTCATTAGTTATTACTAAATTAGTTAAGAATAAATATTTTTTATTTTAAAAATAAAAATATTATTAAAAACAAAAAAAATTAAAACTGAAGTCTTCGTTTTTTTTATTTTCACAAACTATTAGTCTTCCAAAAATATAAAAGAAAACGAAGTTAGTTAAAGAAAGTAATATATATTGTAAGTGGCTTGATAATATCCTTTATCCATCTTATTAACTTCATATTTAGTTGAAATCAAGGTCAACGTAACATATTTTTTATTCCTTGTCTCAGGTTAGATGATGCTTGTTGTTTACTTTTAATAAAATGGACTATCCAATAATAGAAACAACTCTAAATTGACTACAACACCTCTTGGGAATTGATTGTATTGTTGTAACTTACAACCAAATATCTTTCACATACACTTGTGAACATGCATTGGCTTCTCTAGAAGCATCCTCTATATGGCGTCATCAAGCCTGTCAACGAATAAAAAAAGCCAACACACGTTATTGCCACCATCGATGTTAGAGACTAATAGGTTGCAATTTCTAAATGCATTGGCAATTGGTTTCGGCCTAAAAAACCTGCAAAACTTTTCAAATTAAGATGGAATTGTCCATCCATTGGTATACAATTAGCCTAAACTTAGTTGATAGTAACTAAACACGTACCACATTAAACTTTTGAGAGGGAAAGAATACCCTATTGCATACATATAGATGAATGACATTAATTTCAAAATAACCATGGGTGAACCTAGTGTCTATTGGTGATAAACTTGACAGGGTTAGGAATATGGGCCATGTACTTTCTTGATCGGTGGTGATTCACATCTTATATATCCTTAACAAATACATTGTTGGGAATGTGAAGCCACGTAGAATTAATTGTTATTCTACGGTTGTGGGAATCAAAGGAAATCCCAGAAATTACTTGTGAAAATTCTAACAATGCAAGAGATACTCTCTTTGTTTGATCGAGAATTCAATCAGTGTCTATTTAATCCAAAGTTAACTGCGAATTCAATCTCCGCTGGCTTAAATACTGCAAGTGTTTGATAATTAGAAGTTTTAAAGCTAAAACAGATTTTTAATCAAAAACGGAATCAAATAAACAATAAACGAAATATTTCCTAAATTAAGAGTTCCAGTTTGACTTCAATTGGATTCCATGTTCTTCTCTTTGCTGCTGCTCCTTAGCTGCATTTTATTGTTGTCCTGGGTTGTTACGTCTGGAATGTCATTAGCCTTCATGTATGCCCCTGCATCAGTCTCCTCTGGTTGAAAAGAGCTCAACCACGATGCTAAGTCACTTGAATCTGTAAAGCAAGGACTGAGGTGCTTCACATTGAAAACATCAGAAGTTTTCAAGTGACTAGGTAGATGCAAACGGTAGGCGTTATCGTTAATTTTCTGCAAAACCTCACACGGACCAATCTTCCTGTCTTTAAGCTTGTTATATTCCCCCACTGGAAATCGATCACGAGTTAAGACAGCCCAGACAAAATCTCCCTTATCAAAAAGGACTTTACGCCGATGGTTGTCAACCCTTAGTTTGTACTGAGTATTGCTTTCTTGAATAGCTGTGCGTACCTGATCATGAATTTCCTGGAGATGTTCAGTCATTGCATCTGCTGTTGGACTGACACGATCTATTCGCGGAATGGGTATCAAATCCAGTACCCCTGGGGGGTTACGCCCATACACAATTTGAAATGGACTCCTTCTAGTACTCCTATTAGTGGATCGATTGTAGGCAAATTCTGCTTGGGGTAACGCCACATCCCACTGTTTTGGCTTATGCCCAGCCAAGCAGCATAACAGGTTGCCAAGGCTCCGATTTACGACCTCCGTCTGACCATCTGTTTGTGGATGATAGGCGCTGCTGAAATTGAGTTTTGTTCCCAAAAGGTTCCATAAGCTCTTCTAGAAATTGCTAATGAATTTGGTATCTCGGTCTGATGTTACAGATCGTGGTATTCCATGGATACGGACGATGTGTTTGAAATAGAGATGGGCAATGTTGACAACGTCCATAGTTTTTCGGCAGGCAACAAAGTGTGCCATTTTGGAGAATCGATCAACCACTACAAGTATAGAATCTGTAGCGCGCTGTGTGCGTGGTAATCCTAGCACGAAATCCATACTTACATCAAGCCATGGTGCTTCTGGTACTGGCAAAGGAGTGTATAATCCTGCGTTCGAAAGAACCCCTTTTGATCGTTGACATATGTAACAACGCACTACGTAATGTGCCACATCGCTGGATATTTTGGGCCAATAAAAGTCTGCAGTGACGAGGGCGAGGGTCTTATCACGCCCAAAGTGTCCCTCTCCGTGAAGCTCGCGGATAATGTGCAGTCGCAATGAGCAAACTGGTATGCACAGCTGTAGTCCTCGAAATAGGCATCCATCGTGTAAAGTAAAATCACTATGAACACCATTTGTTACCTCTTGGAATATTTGGCCAAACGAAGGATCTCCTGGGTACAGGTCTTTTAAAGTCTCAAAGCCTATAACCTGTGTTTTCATAGTCGTAAGAAGAGACGACCGCCTGTTTAAGGCATCAGCTACTCGGTTCAAGCTGCCAGCCTGATGCTTGATTGCGAAGGTATATTCCTGTAATGTGGCTACCCATTTAGCGTGTTTACGATTTTGTTTGTGTTGTCCATTAATGTACTTCAAGGCCTCATGATTGGTTAGCAAGATAAATTCTTGTTGTAGCAGGTAATGACGCCAATGTCTTAAGGATTGCACAATAGCGTAAAACTCTAGATCATATGTGGAGTAATTCCTCTTTGCACCTGTTAATTTCTCACTAAAAAAGGCCACGGAACGCCCAGATTAGCTCAACACTCCTCCAATTCCAGTCCCTGATGCGTCGCAGTTTACCTCAAAGACTTGCTCAAAGTCTGGCAGCGCCAAAACTGGTGCTTCAGTCATCTTTTGTTTGATTAAATTGAAGCTAGCTTCGGCTGCTTCAGTCCATTTGAATTCCTTCCCTTTAAGGCATTCTGTGAGGGGGGCAATGATGGTGCTGAAATCACGGATGAATCGGCGATAGAAAGAAGCTAACCCATGGAAGCTGCGGACATCATGCACTGTCTTTGGGATCGGCCATCCCAGAATTGCTGTGATTTTGGATTGGTCTGCGTGGACACCCTTAGTTGACACTACAAACCCAAGAAACGTTACTGCATCAGTGAAGAAGGTGCATTTCTTTTGATTAATGACCAAGTGTTATGCGCGCAAGGTTTCCATTACAGCCCGTAGGTGTGCAAGATGGGCATATGGCGTGGGGCTATAAATTAGGATATTGTCGAAATAGACCATGACAAATTTTCCCATAAAATGCCGCAAGATCTGATGCATAAATCTCATGAAAGTGCTTGGGGCGTTAGAGAGACCGAAGGGCATGACCATCCATTCGTATAGTCCGTGCTGGGATTTGAAGGTTGTTTTCCATTCGTCACCCGAACAAATTCTAATTTGGTGATATCCGCATTTGAGATCAATTTTTGAGAACACCTGCGATCCAGATAGTTGGTCTAACATGTCATCCAAACGAGGGATCGGGAATCGATACTTAACTGTAATTTTATTGATCACACGACTGTCAATGCACATACGCCATGAGCCATCTTTTTTGGGTACGAGCAATGCTGGGACATCGTAGGGGCTTATGCTCTCCCTGATGAAACCCTGCTGTAATAACTCTATTACTTGTCGTTGTAGCTCTTCGGTGTCTTTTGGACTAAGACGGTATGCTGGTCTGTTCGGCAAGCTTGCTCCTGGAATGAGGTCAATTTGATGTTGGATGTTGCGTAACGGGGGAAGGCCTTGGGGCAATTCATCAGGCATCAAATCCTCAAACTCCTTTAATAGTTGTTGCACTTCTGTTGGCACTAGGGGATTTTCCTTTCCGTCACTCTCTTACACGACATGAGAGCAAATACCATTGTGTCTTCATGCTTTAATTCACCTAAGAATCTGGACATAGAGAGCAGATTAGTATTAGCACCGACTAGAATAGGTGGGCTGTTCTCTCGTCACGGTGCCAAGATGATCTTCTTTCCTTTTATGCTAAGGGTGTAGGTGTTCCTTCGTCCATCATGAACGACGTTGTGATCGTATTGCCATGGTCGTCCCAGCAGGACGTGACAAGCGTCCATGGATACAACGTCACACCAAGCATTGTCAAAGTATTTCTTACCGATAGAAAAGGACACTAGGCAGCGTCTGTCCACTGTTACCTCACTCTCTTTACTCAGCCATGAGAGTTTGTACGGTTTAGGGTGTCGGTCGGTGCTTAAGTTTAGCTTCTGGATGGCCTCTTCGGAGACCACATTCTCGCAGCTCCCGCTATCGATTATTAGTTTGCAAACCTCATTTGCCACCGTACATGTTGTATGGAAAATATTGTGTCGTAGCCAATCATCACCCGAATCAGATTTGGGTGTTAACAGACTCTTTCTGACCACTAAAGTTTCGTGTCCATCTCCATAGAGTACATCTTCTGCTGCCTCATCATCATACGTTGGTTCATCTCCAGCATTTGTGTAGTCTTCTTCTTCTATCATCAGATTTTTACCCTTTTGGCTAGCTGGTTTCCTGCAATTCGCAGCTCGGTGTCCTTGCTCCCCACAATGAAAACAGCGAATCGTAGGATTAGAAAGGTTCTGTTGTGCTGGTGTGGTCGGGCGTACCTCCTGGTTTCGAATTGGGTGTTTGTTCGGGTCTTTCCAGCTAATTATTCGTCGATTTTGCTGTCTTTCCACAGCAAGTGCACGCTGATATGCCTCTGATACAGTCCACAAGGTGTGTAGACTGAGCGCATCTTACAAGGGTTGTCATAGTCCCCCCATGTAGCGAGCCACCAGTTGTTCTTCTGTCTCAGATAAATCGTTCCTTGCGATTAACTGATAAAACTCATCTGTGTATTCATCGACTGTCCTCGCATTTTGTCTCAGGGAATGGAGACGTTGTAATAAGATTTGGGTATACCCAAACAGAAGGAAGTGATTTTAAGATTTTTTTTTCAATTTAATAGCCACCAGTTTGACCTTTATTTGCTCAGGAACCTCTTTTTGTAGTCGAAGATACGTTCCACCTCATCTATCCAGTCAATGAATCCTTCTGCTTGCGGGGTACCAGCAAATTCTGGTAGTTCAACCTGAAATCCTAGACCTCCAATGGACATATCCATTCCCCGTGCTTCCCTTTCGTTATGCCGATGATGAAAAGGATTATCAAAAGTGGAGTCGGAATCATGGTCAGTGGTCTCATTCTCTAAATTCTGAGCTGTCAGTCATTGCGTCAGTTCTGTGACTTATCGTTGCAAGTCAGCGATGCGTTCTTATTGGATGATTTGATCATGGTGTTGGACTTCCTCATTCGGAACCTATCCACGCCTCCCACGACCACGTCTACCACCCATTGACAAATCTTTTATGACAGTAATTGCCCCGGGAAAAAATTTGGCTCTGATACCAACTGAAGCCGTGTAGAATTAATTGTCATTCTATGGCTGTGGGAATCAAAGGAATCCCAGAAATTACTTGTGAAAATTCTAACAATGCAAGAGATACTTTCTTTGTTTGATCGAGAATTCAATCAGTGTCTATTTAATCCAAAGTTAACCGCGAATTCAATCTCCGCTGGCTTAAATACTCAAGTGTTTGATAATTAGAAGACTTAAAGCTAAAACAGAGTTTTAATCAAAAACGGAATCAAATAAACAATAAACAAAATATTTCCTAAATTAAGAGTTCCAGTTTGACTTCAATTGGATTCCACGTTCTTCTCTTTGCTGCTGCTCCTTAGCTGCATTTTATTGTTGTCCTAGGTTGTTGCGTCTGGAATGTCATCAGCCTTCATGTATGCCCCTGCATCAGGATGCTATCTTTAAAAGTCTAGGGAAACCTCCATCTTTCCCAGGTATTATAAACTTTAGCAACAATTGATATCAACAATATATTTTCTAATTGAATTCAGTCAATACAAAGTTACAATATATAGAGTTTTGTAAAGCCTAATTATCATAAAAGATCAATCATAATCTTCTTCCTGATTTATCTCCATCGATATCTTCTTCCTAATTTTCCTCTGATGATCTTGATTTGTTGAGCTGTTCCATAGTTTCCTCAACACGCCCCCTCAATCTGAAGGGAAGGGATCGAACATTCAGATTGGCTAAAATATCAGGAAATTTGTGTTGAGATATTGGCTTGGTCAAGAAATCAGCTATTTGATCATTACTGGAAATGAAGTGAACCGATAGCTGTTTGCGTTGAACTTGGTCACGCACATAGTGGAAATCAATCTCAATGTGCTTTGTTCTAGCATGAAACATGGGATTTACGGTAAGGTAAGTGGCTCCAATGTTATCACACCATAATTTTGGGGTTGTAGGACTTTGAAAACCAAATTCTGACAGAAAAGACTGCACCCAGTTTCTTTCTGAAGCTATGTCAGCAAGGGACTTGTATTGAACTTCTGTGCTACTACGAGCAACTGTAAATTATTGCTTGCATCGCCATGAGATGAGATTATTACCTATGAAGACACAGTATGCGCTGATGGAACGCCGATCATCGCGATCACTTGCCCAGTCAGACACTGAAAAGGCTTGAATGGCAGAAGAAGAAGATCGACTGATAAGCAGTCCAGTGGAGATGGAATGCTTTAGATATCGAAGTATTCTTTTAACAGCTTGCCAATGAGATTCCAGGGGATTATGCATGAATTTGCTAACCTTGTGAACTGAAAAAGAGAGGTTAGAACGTGTAAATGCCAAGTATTGCAGACTGCCAACAACTTGGCGATAGAGAGAAGGATCATAAAACTGGGCATCATCAGCAGCAGGGAGATGACAGTTAGTGGCCATAGGACTAGAACAAGGTTTGGCTTCATCCATGTGTGTAGTTTTCAATAGCTCAACCACATATTTACGTTGAGTAAGATACAAACCATCATCTGTGCGTAAGACTTCTACACCCAAAAAGTAGCTAAGATCACCAAGATCTTTGACAGCAAAGTCAAGATGCAGATTTTGAATAACTTGATGAATCGCAGCACTGGAATTGCCTGTTAGAATTATATCATCAACATAAATGAGGATTAAAACCAGAATATCATGTGTGTGCCAAATAAACAGAGAGGGATCTGCCTTGCTTGCAACAAAACCAATTGTACTTAGTTTGTCTGTCAGCCGAGAGAACCAAGCTCGTGGATCTTGTTTGAGACCATAAATGGATTTATGGAGTTTGCAGAGATGATTAGGGAACTGTGGATGAACATATCCTTGAGGTTGGGCCATGTATACTTCCTCTTCCAAATTACCGTGAAGAAATGCATTTTAAATATCAACTTGTTGAAGCTGCCAGTTATGAGACACAACAAGGGATAATATTATATGAATTGTAGTATGCCTTACAACAGGACTAAATGTCTCATGAAAATCAACCCCTTCTTGTTGATGAAATCCCTTGGCCACTAACCTGGCCTTATATCTTTCTATGGAACCATCAGCTTTTCTTTAACCTTGTACACCCAGCGACAACCCACCACATTGGCAATAGATGGAGGGACAATTAAGGACCAAGTTCCATTGCGTAGAAGAGCGTCAAACTCAGCATTCATTGTTGTTCTCCACTGTGGAGACTTGATTGCCTCACTATAACAGGATGGTTTAACTTCAGATGATTACAGGGATGCAAGTAATGCTTTAGGGAGAGGATACCTAACAAAGTCATCAGAGGGTGCTTTGGGTTTGAAAATATTATTTCTGGACCGTGTGGTCATATCATGGGTACTGGTATGACCTTGTAATACAGGAGCATCTTTTGATGATGGAAGAGATTGATCTGAAACTACAGAGGCAGAGGCAATTGGCTGAGCTGCAACATCACTGTTAGGTGAGGAGTTAAAAGTGGAATGTTCTGCAAATTCATTAGAAGATGTATTCCTTGTACCTGCAGATGAAGACACTAAAGGGATAGAATCATTAGTAGCTGATAAGTGGTCTGTTTGCATATCAGGGAAACTGATAGGGGTGGGAACCGAAGGAAAGGAAGGGAGTATGACATGTGAAGATGAGCTGGGATTGACTGGGTGGAATTGGGAGACAAAACAGGGGATGATGATGTTTGTTGATAAGGAAATGGATTTTCATCAAAAATAACATGACGAGACACATAAACCCTGCCAGTTGATAAATCAAGACATTTGTAACCATGGTGATCAATACTGTAGCCAATGAAGATACAAGATTTGCTTCTAAAATCCAACTTATACTTATTATAGGGTCTAAGATTAGGCAAGTAATGCTTTAGGGAGAGGATACCTAACAAAGTCATCAGAGGGTGCTTTGGGTTTGAAAATATTATTTCTGGACCGTGTGGTCATAGCATGGGTACTGGTATGGCCTTGTAATACAGGAGCATCTTTTGATGATGGAAGAGATTGATCTGAAACTACAGAGGCAGAGGCAATTGGCTGAGCTGCAACATCACTGTTAGGTGAGGAGTTAAAAGTGGAATGTTCTGCAAATTCATTAGAAGATGTATTCCTTGTACCTGCAGATGAAGACACTAAAGGGATAGAATCATTAGTAGCTGATAAGTGGTCTGTTTGCATATCAGGGAAACTGATAGGGGTGGGAACCGAAGGAAAGAAAGGGAGTATGACATGTGAAGATGAGCTGGGATTGACTGGGTGGAATTGGGAGACAAGACAGGGGATGATGTTTGTTGATAAGGAAATGGATTTTCATCAAAAATAACATGACGAGACACATAAACCCTGCCAGTTGATAAATCAAGACATTTGTAACCATGGTGATCAATACTGTAGCCAATGAAGATACAAGATTTGCTTCTAAAATCCAACTTATACTTATTATAGGGTCTAAGATTAGGCCAGCAGGCACATCCAAAGACGCGTAAGAAGGCAAAATTTGGAATGCGATTATGCAGAACTTTATAAAGAGACAAATTTTTAAGAATGGGGGTGGGAAGTCGATTTATTAGAAAAGTTGCAGTAGTGAATGCATCTTTCCAATAAAGAAATGGTAGTTTTGAATGTGCTAGTAAGCTGAGACCTACCTCAACAATTTATCTATGCCTGCGTTCAATGGAACCTATCTGTTGATGGGTGTGTGGGCATGCAATACGATGGGCTATTCCATTTCTCTGAAAATAGTTGTGAAGCCTATGATATTCCCCTCCCCAATCGGATTGAATGACTTTTATCTTGCAGTTATATTGTTTTTCCACAAAGTGTTGAAATCGCAGAAAAATATTCTCAACATCAGATTTAAGCTTCATGGGAAACAACCATAAATATTTAGAATAATGATCAAGGAAGCTAACATAGTAGCGAGCACCAGTAGTCCAAGCTACAGATGTTGGACCCCAGACATCGATGAAGAATAATTCTAATGGATTTTTAGAAACATAAGTTGAAGTAGTAAACGGCAGAGCATGACTTTTGGCTATTTGGCAATTAGAACACACAGATGATCTTTTGATTTTATCAACTGGCAGTTTATTAGAGGACAAAACATTTTGAACAACTGGAAAGGCAGCATGACCCAGACGACGATGCCACTGGTTAAAAGAGAGACGAACACTGGAGTAGGCTTGAGGAGAGTTATTTTTGGGTAAGAAGTGGTATAACCCATCACTGACATGGCCTCGATGAAGGACGATCCCCGAGTATCCCTTCACAAGAAAATAATGGCCATGAAATTCAAAATAGACATTATTATCTTTGCAGAATTTTTGGACAGAAAGTAATTTTTTCTGAATCTGGGGAACATAAAGAACTTGATTTAAAAGAAAAGAGTGAGACGAAATATTTAGAGAGGAATTGCCAGTTTTGGAGATATGCAAACCTTGATCATTACCAACTTGTAGTTGATCTGTACCAATAGAATCTTCTTCTTTCACGCTCAGATTACCCAGATCATGAGTGATATGATGCATAGCACCTGTATCAGCATGCTAGTCATTTTCCCAGCC
Organism: Salix purpurea; assembly: GCA_027405865.1. Lineage (NCBI taxonomy): Eukaryota > Viridiplantae > Streptophyta > Magnoliopsida > Malpighiales > Salicaceae > Salix > Salix purpurea. Next base: position 9,405,195 of record JAOWLH010000011.1, read on the forward strand.
TTGTGTTGCAAGAAAGGCCTGTTTGTTTTGAGCAGGAGAAGAATTTTGATAGGTTAGATCAAAATGGTGATAACATTTGCGAGCAAAATGGCCATGTTTCCTGCAGACTTGACACACAAGGAAAGTGGAATTAGATGTGTCCATTCGGTTGTGTGAATAATTACCCCTTCCATGAAAGTTGTTATTGTGGCCTCTACTATGATAATTGTGTCTGTTGCGAAAGTTGGAGAATTGTTGTCGTTGAACAAAATAGGCTTCAGCAAGGGGTGCTGGAACAGAGTGATGATGACGATTTAGACGGGATTCTGTAACAATTAAAAGAGAGTATACCTCGTCAAGAGTGACTGGGTTATTTCGAGCATAAATGGAGGAAACAAAGCAGTCATATTCATGTCCCAATCCAGCAAGAATATAAGAGGTTATGTCATCACGGATAAGAGGTTGGCCTGCCATAGTAAGTTCATCTGCTAATCTCTTGATCATCAGAAAATAATCATTGGCAGATCGACTGCCTTTCTTTGCATTAGCAAGTTGAGTTCGAACCTGTATGGTACGAGCTCTTGATTGGGAGGAGAAATTTGTTTCAAGTGCTTGCCAAACCTGCTAAGTAGTGTCATAAGAAATGATCTAGGCTAGAACACCCTCGGTCATGGAGGACATAAGAGTGCTGAGAATTAGGCTATCTTGTCGCAACCATTGAGAATATGCAGGATTCGGATTTGAAGTGATAGTTCCTGTCTCAAGATGAGAGGTATTAATCATTTTTGGAGGAGGAATGAGTGTACCATCAAGGTGGCCAAATAGATCTTGCCCATGAAAATATTGTAGCAATTGTGTTTTCTAGAGTGAATAATTTTCAAGAGTCAATTTTAGAGAGACAACATTAGAAACTAGGATTATTGTGGTTATAGTAGGGGCAGAAGAAGAAGGGTTGCAGTAGATGAAGAAGCAGACATGATAAGACGCAAGTCTTTTTTAGGGCTCTGATACCATATAAACTTTAGCAACAATTGATATCAACAATATATTCTCTAATTGAATTCAGTCAATACAAAGTTACAATATATAGAGTTTTGTAAAGCCTAATTATCGTAACATATCAATCATAATCTTCTTCCTGATTTATCTCCATCGATATCTTCTTCCTGATTTTCCTCTGATGATCTTGATTTGCTGAGCTGTTCCATAATTTCCTTAACAGGTATCCTTAACAATGGGAGGAAATGACTACTGTGAGAACTTTTTCTCACCCACTACTAGTGTATCATTCTTTCTTGTCATGGGACATAATTTGATTGGCTCGTGTCCCTCGCTACTTCTTTTAGGCTCTAGTTGAAACCTAAACTCCTTGTCAGAACAAGAAAACCTTTTTTTCTAGAAAAAAAAATCAAAATCGGGTCCATTTGTTTCATTTAAAAGAAAGATAAGGAAGAAGGTTTTGGTAATGAAAATATCTGAAGTGGGTTTTTCTCCTCATAGATTATAGCAAAGATTATTTAAGATCTTTTTGTTAGAACAATGTCTTTAAAATCATAGAAAAAGAAAGAAAAAGAAAAATAAGAAGCAGAATAACTAGGGTAATAAAGAAAAAATCTCTTCAATCTCATCATTGGATGAAAAATCTTTCATGTCATCACATATCTTACGAACTTCACTCAAATACTACATTAGAAACCAACAATTATTTCACTTCACGTGGAACATATCTTTCTTTCAAAAATAAGTCATCTAGACTTAAGAATCCTACTAGTGTTTTGGGGGCACATAAAATCTTATGAAGAAGGTAAAAAACTCTCATCTATTTCTAACAAAGCCTTTCAAAGTCTTGGCGTATAATATAGAAATATTTGAGGGGCTATTGATTGATCAATAATTTCTTTTTACTTTGTTATTATTTTTTAAAGAGTAACAAAAGATAGGGTATTAACCAACCATATCTTGGTCCAGTCAAAGATTGAACACAAACCTATATAGGTTTGACCATCTGCCAGACCCACTATCTCTAGACACGTCCAAGCTTTGAGGCCAAATATATATGGGTTTGGCAAGGTACCAATCCCACTATAAAAAAAAGATAAGACTCATGAGACTACAAAAGGGACCAAGATATCTCTCAAAATAAGGTTTTTTTTTTCCTCCAGTCCTTATAGTATATTTATTTTTAAATTCTTCTCTAAAAGATAATTGTTATTTCTCTTATATGATACCCATTTAAACATCAATAAGTTCCTAAATTCATAAGAGAGGATGTTTTGCAGGTATGAAGTATTATTTATTAGCTACTTTGATAAAGAAGAACGATTTAGATCATCTTAACAAGAAAATTAATCCAATATCTAAGGATATCAAGTTGCCTTCAAGCCTATTATATAAATTTTAACCTCATTAGTTGTGCATTGTAGTAACATTAAAAATATTTTAGATTATTTTATTAATTATTAATTGTTAATGATAATTGTTCACGTGTATAAGTATATAAAAGTTATTGTAAAAAGCTTCTGAATGGATACAAGGGAAGGAGGAATTTACTGCCCTTACTAAATAAAGAATTCATTCATAATAGATACAATTGAAAAGTACGATATATTAAAGATTTGTTCAATTATATAAGAATAAATTTAACTATTTATCCAAACAATTGATTTTCGTTTGACAAACCCTAGTTTTCTTCTAAAAAAATAATTCCTTTAAAGTGTTATTATTAACAATAATGTATGTTTCTTTGATTTAAAGGCAAAATATCTTTTTTCGAACTGCTAGTATTAGCTAGAAACAAGCATTTTGTCCTAAAAATATGCTGTAAACTATTTTGATGGATTATTTTCTAATTATAGAAATAGCTGTTGGGCATGCATGCATGTATGTATGTAATTAAGCCATTTTCAAATGTAAAATTATGACATGTGCTTTAATTTTAAAGTAAAATAGACCTTAATTAAACATTAATTTTGGACTAAACATACAAAAATAGCAGTGTTTTGAAATCATAATAATATTGAACATAGACTTTGTTATTTGATGACTCGAAATGTTTTAATATCTTTCCAAGGGAATGATTCTCGGAAAAAACAACTCCAAAAAAACTTATATTTACAAAAAAAAAAAAATCTTCTCTCACTTTGCAAAACTAACTGATTTGATTTTATGGCAACAAATATTGTTTTTAGAGATTAAAAAAGATAATTATTCATTAAGGATAAAATTCTTACAGTCTGTATGTAAGATATTAATTTAATTAACATTCAATAGTTTTTTTAATTCACATTGCAACCACTGATACAGTATAAACCATCGAACAGACAAAGAAAGAATATGATTAATAAAATAATATATTAAAAAGATGGGAGCTATAATTGTAGGCTCTTATCCCGTGGGTAGCCCTTCCAGAAATTCTCCAAGGCATGGACTAAACCTTGGGCTACGATGGGGGGTTTTGAAATAATTTTCAACCAGACGTGCCTTGGTTTAGAGCTTACTTGATAGTTTAGTGTACGTTGTTTTTGAAAATTAATTTTTAATTAAAATATAGCCCTAATAAGATGATGATGATGATGATGATAAAATAAAAAAAATTAAATAAAAAAGAAACAGTGGTCAAGAACTTGTTTTAAGAGCATTTTTGGAAATATGATTGAAATTTTTAAATTTTGATTTTTTTTTCAGTAGCGTAATAGAAAGAATCGAAGCCATAAGGAACTAAGTTTGACCACAATAGTATAATAGTAAAACGTTTGAAAAGTCCACCAATTAATCCTCATCCTTAACCCAAGGAAATTGAATATTCCAACCAGTTTTTATATAAATGGTTTTCATGACAACCATTTAGAGCCATCGCAAGCCTTGAGATAGGAGGGAGTGTATACCTTAGGAAAATGAATAAATTAAGGAGTTGTAATTTATTTATTTTTTCAATTTTCTCGTGGTCAAGTCTAAGAATCTTGTAAAAATAATAATTAAAAACTGAATATATATATATATATATATATATATATGGATAAAATGAGCTCAATTAGAAATATAAGGATATATTATAAAATACCTCATCATATAACAGCATATTATACTATTAGCCTAAAAAATAATTTGCATGAGATGTTATTCGTACATTAATCATGCAGGGAAAAATAATTATTTTCATTCGCACATTCTTAAATGTTTTTCTATATTTGTTATATAACAATTAAATAATATTACTAATATTATCATAGAAACCTATAATATTATTTAAAAACCATGAAAAATGGAATAATGATTTAATTATTATTTTAATTATTTTATTTAGATTGCATTTTAATCAAGATCTAAAAAATATTTTTAAAAAAATAAAAGACTTAAAAAACTATATACAGAAAGAAACTAGGCATCTAGGTCCAAGGGGGTGTCCCTAAATAATTTTCAGAGCTTGTTTAAGAGTTTTAATATATGTTATTTTAAAGTAGTTTTTATTTAAAAATATATTAAAATAATATATATAATTTATTTCTTAAAAAAATATTTTTGATATAACATATTAAAATATAAAAAAAACATACAAAATTCAAAACTAAAAGAAATTTAAAATGTTTCACATACAATCAAACACCCTATCATGAATCATGATTCATCATCCTCTCCTTATTGTATCCTTCTAGACTTGGTTATTTTAATATATTCCTAGAAGTTTCTGACAAGGCTGAGCATTACAGGACAACTCATTTGCACACTCATATTGACTGCATTAAAGTTTGTATCTCGTCAAAGCACAAGGAAACTTCCTTCCATCCATTTGCCTGGAAAATGCCAAAATTGATTTGAGAAGATTTACAGGTGAGGTGACCATCGCGAGGCATGCTGTTTTCTTATCAAGATTATATTTTTAAAAATTTTTAAAATTTGATTTTTTTTTCAGTTGCTTAATAAAAAGAATCGAAGCCATAAACCACAAGGAACTAAGTTTGACCAAGTAATCCTCATCCTTACGCCGCCAAGGCAACTGAATATGCCAACCAGTTTTTATATAAATGGTTTTAATATCAACCATTTTAGAGCCATCGCAAGCCTTGTGGTAGGAGGGAGCGTATACCTTAGGAAATCAAGATGGCGAGGGAGTTCGTAGTTCATGAAGGTAGTGTCCATTCAGAAGCAGGTTTCCTGCTTGGTTCCTCTGAAGCTTTTCTATTGTTATGCATAATTGTTGTTTCTTTGTCAATTATTTCCATGGTCCTATTCGCTTGTGGTGATAGTAATTCAGGCGGAGGTCGCCGCAAAAGAAGAGGCGGTGGAGGGGATGGAGGAGATGGTGGTGGAGATGGAGGTGGTGATGGAGGGGGAGGTGGTGGTGGGGATGGAGGAGGGGGAGGTGGTGGTTGTTGAAGTATCAACTATTTAGCAATATTATATTGTTTATCAGAAATGAATGATTATAATGTTGGCTTTAAAAGATTTTTTTTGTATAATGTTTCTCTTCTTATTTCCTAAAACAACATTATTGTTAGCATCATTATTTGCAATGGTTATGGTAAAGGTAAAGATTTTGTCAAACCAGTTTACATATCCGAGCTTAAATAGTTTTTATAAATTATTTTGTGTTATATATTTATATTCTATTTTGTTTCACAATAATAAAACTTTGTAATGATACACTATCTTTATGAATAGAAATATGATATTTTTCTATCTACTAATGTGACTCCATGTCCTTTTCTTCTTGAACTCTACAGCAACAATCCTTTATCATTATCATAACCTAATTTTGGATTATTCTCTCAAATCTACCCAAAAAAAATAAAAATAGCAAAAATAAAATAAAATGGTTGGTGTCGATAGAAAAATCAAGGTGTAAATTTTGGATGTTTGCTAGAGCCCGATCGATCAAGTAATTTATTATTGGATAAATCTACGTAAAAATTAAGTCAAAAGGCATAAATATATTTATAATTATATTTAGGGATTAATTCAGAGCCTAATTGAAGGATTTAATTAAGCGCAAGTACTTAATTATACTTTAAATGGGTCAAATTAATTTATTAAGGGCTTAAGTGGTGAGAAATTAAGTTTGAAAACCTAATTTGGGTTAAATTGAGAAGATCAGAATTTTCGGTGATGAAATTTTTTGGGTGAAATCGGAAGCCAAAATTAAAGAAAAAACACATCGTTCTTTCTAGTTTTTCCGTCAAAAAACTCCTTTTGTAATAATCCATTTTTTTAGTCTATTATATATTATATAAAACAAAAACTTTCCTGCCGAGGCATTACTGACAGCAATGCCTGCTACCTACTCCACATAACACCCCATCCCTGGACATCAGCCCCATGTCTGCACATTACCTCATTCGTCTATAAATAGCAGGAGGAAACAAAGCAACACGGGGAGGATAATAGACAAACGAGGAGACCATCGTCGACTAGGGGAAACACTAAAAAATAACACACAAAATTTGCACACAACAGGGACGACAACGAACATAGTGGGGGAAACAGACACCGTGACTAAAAACTTGCACACGACAGCCACCCCTTCGTCTCCCTCAGCTCTTCTTCTCCATCTCCAACACAACACCAGCATCGACGTCCCTCTCTCTCTCCCTCCTTGCAACATCAGCTCTCTCTAAAACTAGCAGCAGCCACACCAGCAACTCCTCCTACTCCAACACAAGCCAGCCTCCTTGGTAGTGGGTGAATTTTCTACCACCGACCACCACCACCTTGTCTCCCTCCTCAACGCCATCATCTCCCCGGCAAGCTAAGCTCTTCTCCAGCAATGGCAACACAGACGAAGCAACAACGGCAACAACAGACTAGCTAAGCTTTCGAAGCTCCTCCCGGCCACCACAAGCCACCATTTTCGATACCACTACCACATGGAGAACCACCTTGGTCTCCTTTACCAGGCGATAGTAGCAGGTAAGCCTCTCATCGTGGTTGGTCGACCACCTTGTTAGAGTTCTCGTAACACGTGCACACTATTAATTTACTCATTGTTCACGCTACGTGAATGGTGCAGTTTTGTCTTTTTTTCATTTTTTTCTATTGTGTCTTTGGCTGGATTGCTCTTGGCCCAACCCAATTAGATGGGTCGGGTCTAGCCCAAGTTCAGTAAAGTTAGGCCTTTGGCCCAACTTGGCTGGCCTGCCTATTTAGTCGGACCAGGCCCAACCTGAATTTTTTAATTTTTAAAAACAAAGAATTAAATTTAAAATTTTTTTTGTTGTTTCGTGCATACGATTGAATTCCAATGTTTTCCAAGCATATTTTTTGTAAATAAAATATACGGTTGAATTCTTAACATTAATAAAAACCGATCAATCTTGGAAAACATTGACACACACACACACACATATTTAAATGTAGGGTTTTTTTCATTCTGTTTTGTTCTTGGACAGCCTAGTTGGTTGGGTCAGGTTCAACCCAAGTCCAGAAAAGTTGGGCCCTTTTGGCCCAACTTGGCTTGGCCGGTCCATTTAGTTGGGTAAAGCCCAATATGAATACTTTTAAAAAAATTGCATTTAAAAAAATATATATGTATATTGTTTTCATGCATGTAGCCGAATTCCAATGTTTTTTCAAGTATATTTTCTCGTAAGAACAAATATAGCATATTTCTCATGTTTTGAAAAGAAAACTGGATATAATAACCGGTTTACAATTATCCGTTGGAATTTGGATAAAATATTAAAATAATTAGTAATTATTTTGTTTTAGCTATCGGGGTGTAGAATTATATTGTGAAGTACACCCGCAGATAGTAAAAATTACATTGACAAAGCTTTTTTTTTTCAATCTACCATTATTAGCTGGAATCAAGCATTTTTGTCCTAAAAATATGTTGTAAAATATTTTGATGGATTTTGTTTCGAATTATATTTTCTTATTTTAGAATCTTTTAATGCAGTTGTTGGGTGTGTGTGTGTGTGTCTATACACGTATATATGTATGTAAAATTATTTGACATGTGCTTCAATTTCAAATTAAAATAGACCTTAATTAAACATTATTTTTGGACTAAACATATATAAAAATAGCAGTGCTATGAAGTCATATTAATATTGAACATGGACTTATTGATTTGATGACTCAATGTTTTAATATCTTTCAAAGGGAATGATTCCCGGGAAAAAATATGCAGAAAACTTATATTTACAAAACCAAAAAATCTTCTCTCACATAACAGAATTAATTAACTGATTTGATTTATGGTAACAAAATATTATTTATCCAGATTAAAAAGAAAATTATTTATTAAGGATAAAATTTGTAAAAAATTGTAGGCTATTATCCCGTGAGTAGCCCTTCCAGAAATTCTCGAAGGCATGGACCAAACCTTGGTCTACGAGGGGCCGGGTTTGGAAATAATTTTCAACCAGACGTGCCTAGGTTTAGAGCTTACTTGATAGTTTAGTGTATGCTGTTTTTGAAAATTAATTTTTCATTAGACAATAAGATAATAATAAATAAATAAATAAAACAGTCGTCAAGAAATGTGATTGAAATTTACTTACACTCTTATTGACTGTGTCAAAGTTTCATGAAAGTACAGGAAACTTCTATACAAATTTCAATCACATTATCTTAATAAGATAATATAAGTCGTTTATAGAGATTTTTAATTGCATTGAATCAAATTTCCATCTTACAACGTTTCAAGAGAAGCCCTTCTACGTCTAAGAAATTTTACGATCACTAAGAGTGTGTGTATTTAAGAGTCTCAAACTTAAAATTTATCGAGAGAAAATATTTTAAAAAAGAAATGAAATGAATATATCAAATTCAGTTCATGCCATATTTCTTATCGTTATATAGAATCAAGATCATAAAACTTGAAAAAAACACCAAGAAAAACATAAAACTAGTAAAATTCGAAGTGAATTTTTTAATCGGAAAAGGAATGAAATGGAAAAGAGCGGAAATAGATAGTAAACAACAATAAATTTATGGAGGGTCAGTGTTTGTTTGTTTCAGTGATTGATTTTATGCTTCAATACCATAAAATACAAAATTAAAATCATGTTTTTTCTATTGTGTTTTTATATAAATACAAATAAAAATAAAAATTATCCCAAAAAACTTAAAAATTAAAGGGATTGAAAATAAACCAAAAGACCACAACAAGATAAAAAAAAAAAAAACATTATTTTTCCTTCAACAAAGCGCATGGCAAATGGCTCCTTCACTACTAAAACAAACACAACAGACGAATCAAACACACACTTGATCAAGAGTATAGACGATGATGTGTTGCTTCTGTAGTTTGAGAGGGAAATTGAATTAAAAAAAAAAAAACAATTTTCCTTTTATTGACTATCTTTTCATTAACCCACCTTAGAATCTCAGAAGCAAAGATTTTACTTCAATTTTCCTCTGAGTAGACATTAACGTATTGGATATGTGAAAGATACCAATAATCCATAAAAAAACACGAGTAGGATTTGATTGTCTCTAGCTTACTTCAACAGAGTGCCAAAATCTAATTCGTCGCTGAAAACATATACCTTGAATTATGCATGGGTATCGAGCAGGAACAATGCTTAAATACAATAGACCTATTAGATACCAACTGCTTGGTTTAGAAGGTGTTAAATATATAGACCTGTTATTCAACCTTTAATTTTGTTTTTTTGTCAGTTGCGTGATAAAAAGAATCGAAGAAATAAGGAACTAAGTTTCACCACAATAGTATAATAATAAAACGTTTCAAAAGTCAACCAAGTAATCCTCATCCTTGAGCCAAGGCAATTGAATATCCCAACCAGTTTTTATATAAATGGTCTTAATAACAACCATTTTAGAGCCATCGCAAGCCTTGTTGTAGGAGTGTACACCTTAGGAAATCAAGATGACGAGAGAGTTCGTAGTTCGTGAAGGTAGTGTCCATTCAGAAACAGGTCTCCTGCTTGGTTCCTCTGAGGCTTTCCTGTTGTTATGCATGGTTGTTGTTTCTTTGTCAATTATCTCCATGGTCATATTCGCTTGTGCTGATAGTAATTCAGGCAAAGGTCGCCGCAAAAGAAGAGGTGGTGGGGGAGATGGAGGGGGAGATGATGGTGGAGATGGAGGGGGAGGTGGTGGGGGAGATGGAGGGGGAGATGGAGGAGGGGGGTATGGTGGTGGAGATGGGGGAGGGGGGTATGGTGGTGGAGATGGAGGAGGGGGAGGAGGAGGGGGAGCTGGTGGTGGAGATGGAGGAGGGGGAGGGGGAGGGGGAGGTGGTGGTGGTGGAGATGGAGGTGGTGGTGGTGTTGGTGGTGGTGGTTGAAGTATATACTATTTAGATTAGATTATATTGTTTATCAGAAATGAATGATTATAATGGTGCCTTTATAAAAAAAGTATAAGATTTTTTTTTTTGTATCATGTTTCTTATTTTTGTTTCTTTAACCTTAAAACAACATTATTGTTAGGATTATTTTTTTTTATTAATGTTGATATTCATGTTAGTTTGCGTGCACTTGGACTGATTCTATGCACCTGGACTAATTTCACCTGGACTAATTCCACGGGTCTTGAAGTTAACGACCTTATAAGTCTTTAGTGATTATCATATTAGCAAACACAAGACTCGAACTTGAGACCACATGAGCAAACCCTTTAATCTCAACCATGTACTATTAGGCCACCTACTAACATCATTGTTTATAATGGTAAAGGTAAAGAGTTTCTCAAAACTAGTTTACATATCTATCGAGCTTAGATACTTTTTATAAATCACTTTGTTATATATTTATATTCAATTTTATTTAAAAATAATAAAACTTTGTAATGACACATTGTCTTTATAAATAGAAATATGAGATTTTTCTATCTAATAATGTGTCTCATGTCTTTTTCTTCTCCAACTCTACAACAACAAAAATTTATCAGAATGAAATTAGTTCATATATTTTTTCTTATCGATTTACAAAATTTTTATGGTGGAAACCTTATCCTGTTGTTCAGTTTTTTTAATTTTTTTTTTTTAAAAAAAACAAATCATAGCCTTGTTTTTTATGACAGAAGGGCGCACCTTCCTCACGGATATTTGATGTTTTCCTGTTAACTTGAATACCTTGTATCCTATTACATCTTGGTTTAATTCTTAACATTAACCTTGTATCCTTTTACCATTGACTTCACACACACACACACAATATATATATATATATATATATATATATATATATATATATATATATATATATATATATTGATTGAACTAATGTAATGGTGTTTTAGAAGACCATTTTAAGTTTTTCTTTTTAAAAAACTTGTCTCCTATCTATAATAGAATCAATTCGTTCGCAAATATTTTAGAATACATCCTTGTATTATTGTTTATAATTTGTTAGCATTATTTTTTTAATAATTCATAATTTTAATTTGGTCATTATTTCACCATTTCATAATTTTAATTCATGATAATTAATGGATAAAATTATGATATAAATATGGAGCTTGCAAGTAGATCGATATTTAAATATTTTAATGTGATAAAAAATTCTCAGAATTATTCAAAGGTTTCACCAATTTTAATTGGAATATTTTTGTCATGAATATATGATAAAACTAGTACACTCGGATTTTTCTAGAAATCCTAAACCGAACAATTAGATGGTGATGACTCTATCGAACCCTCACCTGCACATCTACATATGATAATAATGATGAAATGATTTCAATGAGATATTTGTCTAAGGTTATTTATTGTTAATAAAGAAATATAAAAGAGGTTTCAGAAGTGAAAAAGTAGATGGTGTAACCTTTCATAGTTATCATTAATAACGGGTGGGATGGACAACTATATAGAGCACTTTTATTTTTTTTAATCATCGCTTTCAACATGATGCATGTCTAGATATATGAGATATTATGATTTTAGATATGTGTTTTATCATTTTGAATTAATTTACATTAATTTAATAATATCCTTTTAAAAATCACGACTAAACCCCTGCATTCTTATCTATGAGCTTGAAAATTCAACTGTGCTGAATTATATAATGGTAAAACTAGACTAAAAACTGCAGGATTATAGGTCCAGTTTTATATATATATATAAAAAAAAAGATTATTGTTGAAAGACCCGGAGTATCTTAGGCAGCACTCATAATTTTATTAATTTATATTTTTATATGAATTACTGCATCTAAAACTTGGATGATTTATTTAATTATTTTAATATATTGTAATTAATATGCTTTTATTTTATTATATTTAAGCTATTGATGATATTAGGTGCTTACAGTTTAGACTTATGTAAGAAATTATTGAGTTCCATATTATTTTTTAAAATATCACTCAAATTCTTGGGTTGACCTAAACCCACCCAGCTTCAAATTAATGTTTAGAATCAGGGTTAGGTGGAACTCGAATCGGAATCTGAAACAGCCCTAAGCTAAGATAACCCAATTGCCAATTCTAATAGTAATCTAGTTGGGCCCATTGATACCCAATACTCTAAGCTTTAAGGAGTTTGAGCCTTTTCATTGAAGCAAACCCTAATCTGACTGCATGAATTACACTATAACTGTGAACAATTTTTTTATAAATACAAATATAAGTGATGGCTACTTTTCCCTATTATCAACCAATCATTTGATGGAATTAATTATTTATAAGAAAGCTTTGTATATTTTATCATCGAAAAGGAAATATTTTTTTTATGTGAGAAAATTTTATACCTCGGAAAACATATTTTTTGGAACTAGGTGAGTGAAACCCCGGCTGTTTTAGACTTTTATAAAGAATATATGTCCTAGTTTGTACTCGAGATTTACCATGCAGATCACAAGCTCTCTGTCATTACGTAATGTTCCTTGAGACGCTAAAAAGGAATCAAGCATGAATAACTTACTATTAATCAAAATATATAAATGGAGAGCTGCGTTTGAATATTGGCTTGTGAAAAGCTGATCCGTAAGTATCCAAGAAGAAGAAGAAGAAGACAGTAGCTAATGAAGACAAGCTTGGCCATGTCTGAGTTCGACAAACCTCTTACCGCCTTGCAAATAATGAAAACATTATTCTTTTCAAGAATTTCCATCTAAAAGTTCTCACATTGGATCTTGAGCATAAAAAATGATTGAGAATTGTCATGAAATTGACTGCTAAAAAGCTGCAAGCTGAAATTGATCAAAACTCAAATATCCAAAAGCACTTTTCCTGATTACTTGTGTCGAGTAGGATGCAGCAGCAGTCTCCTTGTGAACCACTCCCACCTTGCCAAGCTGCAAAAGCAAAAATATCATCACTCCTATCTTTGCTTTTCGGCTATCTCGCTAACCCTAACAAGAACTCTTTTTTTTATTATTATTTCTTTTTTGCCACAAATATAACCCTGCAGTCTACAGTTAGGGATGAGATTAGTATTTTATAATTAAAAAAATAAAAATTGTTTAACTACCAAAATGAATTACTACAAATATGAGAGTTTGTTCTAAAATAATCTTCCATTCCTTGCCTTCTTGATCACCAGCCTGTCACCTTCCTCTATATAACTCCTGTCATGTTTCAAACAGCTGATGATCCACTTGGACCATTACTACCACGTGGCCGTGGCCACCCCTTGCCGGCAGTGCCACGTGGACCCCCGTATAGATAGATACACACATATTATATGTCAATAATAATATTACACACAGTCTTTGGTAAATAGATATCAGCTTTCAGCGCACACCCCCATTTTGAAGCAGAACGAACGACTACAAGTGCTCTGTTGCTTTCAATTATTTCTGGTCGTTTTCTATGTGGCCCCCATTACTACCCAGGCCCGCCCATCATTTTAAATGCTTTTCTTTTCTCTCTCCTCCTTTTTTTTTTTTCAAAATTCTTATTTTCTCACTTGAAATTAATAAAAAAAGAAGAAGCTAGTATTTGGAGTCTATCAATACTAGTCTATCATGGTGTTGTCAGCGTTTCGAAATGTTTGTTGAAAAAAAATAATATTTTTTATTTTAAATTAAAAAAATAGTAATTTTAGATAATTTTCATGTGTAAATGTTAAAAATAATTTTAAAAAAATATTATTTTAACATATTAAAAAGTAATTACACTCTCAAACAAACAGTCATTTACAACAGTTGTGGAAAAGGTAAGAACAGAAAATTAAAGCCACAAAAGCAAAAGAAGGCAAGGTTATCTCGAAGAACAGCAGAGCCATACCATGAGAATATTGTTGGACCCTTTAGTTAATGCAATGATATGAGAGGAAAGTGCCCCATTTGGAGAAGGACATGGTGGAGTGTTGTCTTATTTATAAATTCCCTAATTCATACTCTCAATCGAGAGCACATCCAGTTGTAAAATTATATACCCTAAAGTTTAGAGGCCTGTAAAATTGGAACACCAGATTTGGAGCTTAATTTTATAACAATAGAAAATCTCTACCATTAAATTCTGTTTTGGGTCTCTGTAGAGTGGCTGCCAAGCTACATCCTCCTCAGCTTCTTTAATTTGATTGGATTCCTAAATCTTCGATCAAAAGCAGATAAATTTATAAATATTTTCAAAGTTTTCTTTTCCTATTGGCTAGTGGTAAAGGGAAAAGGGATGCTTCAATAGAAATCATTGTCACCAACATTTTAATTTAGTATATAAAATGACATGATCATGTGTGCTCTGATTCAATCGTGTGTAGTATTTGTTTTTGGATATGAGGAAACTTTATTTTTTTTAGGTATTTTTTATGGATCCAGGTTAAGCGAGTAAAATATTAGTTGTTCTAGACTTTTATAAGGTGAGCACATCATGACTCGAATTCAAGATATGCAATGCAAATCTCAAGCTCTTCACAACCACGAAACGTCTCTTGGAGACAATATTGATCCAGATTAGGGATGTGTGTCTTTCGACATAGAAGTTAATTTTTTATGTTCTTTACTTGCATCAAAGCGTCTTTTTCTTTCCAAATTGATAATTAATTAGGTAAATTGAGAAAGTAGAGAAGAACTCTAAAGAGTTGTCGGGGATAGGTCAAGCTAATATAAAACATTAATCATGCTTAATTACACTAGATAAACCTAAATAAGTTTAGCTAAACTAGCTAGATTTTATCTAAAAAATAAAAGATGGTTAATTAACAGGTTATCTATAGTTAATCAACAAATTTTGTCTCTCTCTCTTTCAATATCAATATTCAAATAACAGACCTTGAAATCAAATCATAAAAAATACTTTTCTTTTTCTATTGTCCTATAAGGATGAATTTTATTTCGATATGCAGAATCCTATTACAATGAGAGCATATCAAAAAATTAAGAAAAAAAAATCCATTAAAATTAAAATTAAAGAAAAAAACTAAGAGGAATCTACATTCCACTTTGCATGCATTTACATTCCATTTTAGATTCCCACAATAAAATCATTATTTTGCCCTTGAAGAATACACTCATTTAACTTTGTTTTAGGAGTGAAAACATCTTTCTCATGAGACTCATTAGTCATTACAAGAATGAATGTAAGATGCTTACATGGTCGTTAACTTTAGGATCCATGGGATTAATTGAGGTGTGTGTAAGATGACCCGAACACTCATATTAATAATAAAAAAACGAACATTATTGTAATGATTTTCTCATGATATACGCCTCAACATGGGTGGATTTAAACTTTTTGGACCAATAGAAGAAGAAAGGGAACCATATATATAATCAAGGTTCCGTGGAAAAGAGTGTTACGAGGCTTCACTTTTAAGAGAGAAAAAAAAAAAAAAAAAAACCCACATGCAACACGATTTTAGTTGCTTATCATAAACAGCGTCTATACAACCCCTTCATGGAAAAAAAAAAGTTTGGTAGGCCCTAAATCATTAGGTGAGAGTACATATTTAATATAAAAATTAATTTATTTTTTAATTCAAGTAAAATTGCTGTGGGGTTTCAGATATTTGGGACAAATGTCTTTTTGTATTTTAATGTCCGTCTTTTATCATTATTGTAACATATGATCTTAGGGTATGCAGATGCCAAACTATTGGAAAGAAGTCCACAACTTGAGGGTTATTTGCTTAAATATTTTATTTGTTTTGTTAACCTTAAACTAATTAATCATGGTTCGCTTGCGTAGGACAATATTCACCTAGGTTTAATCAATTGGTCTCTCTCCAATTATTGCCATTGACCAAAGTTTCATATGAACTAGTTGGTGAAAAAAATAATGAGTATAATCTGTGGATGCTATGCTTCTGGTGTAGCTCATCTCGGAGCTTAGTGTCTCTTGTATTTTCTCTTATATACCAAAAAGAAAACAAGGTCTACATGAACATGGTTCACAAGCTAAACATTCCTCATTGATTCATGCCACCGGAAAATTTAAAGAATAGTAAGGACAGCTGGGGAAAGCTATATCATTATAATATGATCAATATTATAAATTCATAATAAATTTATATTTATATGTATTGAATGTCCATTACTCTTGAATTTACTTTCTTGAATTTCCATAATCCTTGAGTTCATTTCATTCTCCTATAAATAGACCACTTGTCTTGTATTCCTTACACTTTGAAAAAATAGAAGAATTCATAATAATAAAAAAAAAAAACTATTTATCTCTTGTCTCTTTTGATTATATTTTGATGTCTATACTCTTCTATGTTAATTATTTTTATAACACATTATCAGCACGATACTCTAACAAACTTATATCAATTTTAATATATTCGCTTTTCATTATTGTAATTTATTTTTGGCAAATTTTCTTTCACTATTATTCATAGAAAGAGATTTATAGTTCTCAAAGAACGAGTATTACAAGTTTCTGAAGTATTAAATAAATTAAAAATAGTTCATGAAGAACTGGTTCACAAGTTCCTGAAGAATTAAATAAATTAAATAGAGTTCCTAGCAAACTAGTATTTCTAAAGCTAAACAAACAACATCCTTGAAGGACTGATTTTTCTCGAGAATTAAATAAATTAAAACAGTTCCCGAAGAACTAGTATTATAAGCTCTTGAAGAATTATATAAATTAAAAAAAGTTCTTGAAGAACTAGTAATATAAGTTTCTGAATAATTCAATAAATTTAATATAGCTCTTGAAGAACTAATATTTCTAATGCTGAATAAATAACAGTCTTAAAGGACTGATTTCTTCTTCTTCTTCTTCTTCTTCTTCTTCTTCTTCTTCTTCTTCTTCTATCTTCATGATTTTATTTAATAAGTTATTTCTTGTTTTTATAGATAAAGATAATATCAAATCTGACAAAAGTCAAATTTATCGCTCTTGATATTCTTAGAAATAGTTATTTGTCATGAAATATTGATGTCGAGATTCATCTGGAAGCTATGAATCTTTAAAAGACCATCAAAGAAGGAAATAATGTGGCAAAATCTAAATGAAAGATATGACCACCAAAGTTTATCATACTTCCTTAAGGTCAATATGATTAGTTGCACCTGAAGTTGCAAGATTTTAAATCGATTAATGAATATAATTATGCTCTTTTTCAAATTACTTCACAGCTGAATTTATGTGGTAAAGATATCACATAAGATTAAATATTAGAGAAAACATTCTTTATTTTAATGCTTCAAACATTGTCCTGCAATAACAATGTAGAGAATAACTTCAAAAGGTATTCAGAATTAATTTCATGTATTCTTGTAGTTGAACGAAATAATAAGTTTTTGATGAAAAATCATTAATCTCATCCCACGGGTTCTAAAACATTCCTTGAAGTGAGTGGAACCTTTGTTCAAAAGACAAAGAAGAATCAAGGATATAGGTATGGAAAAAATAAATGGAAAATGAGAAGAATAATCCTTTTAAAAGTAACCCATCATACCACTAGAAGTGGAGACATGATGAATAAAGGTATTACTTTTCATGATGGAGATTTATGTATAGCAAACAATGCAACAACGCACACAATTCTTAAAAAAAAATACTTTGAGTATGTGACATTAACCAAAGTTAATGACACTACAATATCAGGTCCGGTAGACATAATTAAAGGCTCTAGAAAAGATAATATTGTGTTACCAAATAATACAAGATTGAGCATCAAAAATGCATTATATTCACACGAGTCCAGAAGAAATTTACTCAGTTTTAAGGATTTATGTACTAATGGTTATCATATTGAAATAATAGATGAAGATAGAAAAAAATATCTTTATATTACTACATGTATTTCAGGCCAAAATCTTGTACTTGAGAAACTATCTGCTTTCTCTTCAGGAATTTATTATACAATCATGAAATCTATTGAATCAAACGTTGTGATACACCAGAAGTGTTTCAATCCAAACCAATTTATGCTTTGACATGATTGACATTGACATCTAGGATCAATAAGGATAAGATGAATTATTGAGAATTCATATGGGCATCCCTTAAAGCACCTGAAGATTTTTTTACCAAGTGAAAATCCATGTGTTGCATATTTTCAAGGTAAATTAATTATCAAACCATCTCCATCAAAGGTTCTTATAGAATCACCATCAAGTAAATGGTTACATGTTTGTTTGCTTTCCATGCAAAATATTGCATTTGTTATTAATAACACAGATTATCAGACTACGAGTGCAATTTCCTAATTATCCTATCAAGAAAATTCATCTGGAAAATGCTGGTAAGTTTACTTCTCAAGCATTTGATAGTTTTTCCACTTCTATTGGAAATGATGTTGAAATCCTGTTGCTCATGTACATACTCAAAATGGTCTAGCAGAATAATTTATAAAGCGATTTCAATTAATTGCAAGACCATTAATTATGTAATCAAAATTGCTTATATTTTTCTGTGGACATGTTATATCACATGTTGCATCGCTAGTTAGAATTAGACCAAATGTTTATCATAATTATTTTCCTTTACAACTTATTTATGGTATACCACTGAATATATTTCATCTATAAACTTTTTATTGTGCGGTATATGTGTCTGTAGCACCCTCACAAAGGACTAAAATGGATCCACAACGAAGAATAGGAATTTATGTTGGTTTTGATTCTCCATTTATTATTAGATTCCTGGAACCTTTGACTGGTGATGTTTTTAAGACACATTTTGAAGACTATCATTTTGATGAGAACATTTTCCCATCATTAGAGAAAGCAAATTCAGTGCCTGAAGCATGACAAGAAATTACTTGGAATAACCCGAAATTATCAAATCTAGTGCCTGAAACACAACAAGAAATTACTTGGAATAACCCGAAGTTATCAAATCTAGTGCCTGAAACACAACAAGAAATTACTTGCAATAACCTAAATTTATCTCATTTTTATCCAAGGACAAATCAATATGAACTTGAAGTTCAAAGGATAATTCATTTCCAAAATATTGCAAATCAATTACCGAATATTTTCACCAGTAGTGAAAAGGTAGTTATATCTCATATTCTTACAGCAAATGCTCCATTTAGAATTGAAATTCCTGAAGAGAAAAAGGTCAACATTGCAGCAAATGAATTTATACCACACCTAAAGCGCGGAAGACCTATTGGAGCCAAATACAAAAACCCTAGAAAACAAAAACTCCAACGAATAGATGATGGTACTCTTGGAGAGTCCTTATTCATAAAAAAAATATCAAATCTTGTGTCCAAATCATCTCCTAATACTGATCTCCCTGAAGAGAGACCTCTTGAAGAGAACCAGGTACCTGAAAATAATGACATCTCCATAAACTATGTTCATACATGAGAGATTTTGGAATGAGATAAAATTATCATAAATGATGTGTTTGGATTAAGGTTGCTTTTAGCATCACCAGAAGTGATGATGAATTTAAACCATAAACTATTGAAGAATGTCGACATAAAAATGATTGGCCAATGTTGAAAGAAGCAATCCAAACAGAGTTGAACTCACTTGCAAAACATGAAGTATTTGGACATGTAGTCTATACACCTAAAGGTGTTATACCTGTTGAGTATAAGTGGGGTTTTGTCATTGACAATAGACAAATAAATATATATTCAAATAAATAGTGTCTTGCATCATTGACAATAGACAACGTGAATGATCGAACCTCTACACCAATATTGGTTAACTATTGCAATCAAATGAATAGCAACTCATGCTATATCGATTTATATATTTTCCAGATTCGGAGTCAAACCTCGAATCTTTTTCCGTCTCATGGCCTAGTGTTTGTTTGAAAATATGGTTAAAATTATTTTTCAAATTATTTTTTATTCAGAAATGAATCAAAATAATATTTTTATTAAAAAATATATGATATCAGCATATCAAAATGACCTAAAACATAAAAAAAAAATTCAAAATTACTTTTAAAACATAAGTATCAAACAAACACTTAGATATGCTATAGATTATGGCCCGCATCAAATTTATTTAATCTTGCGAGTGGGCGTGCTACTTTTCTTCTATTCTCGCGTAATGAATGGACTTCCAAATAATTGAGATACCGCAAAAATAGTATAGGAAAAAATCAGAAAAATATATATACCTCCAAGGGCAGGAGATGAGAAGTGTATGTAGTAGCAGGAAATAAAAATGAGTGCACAATATGATTCCAACTCGTCGGAGAGAGGAGCTAATATAAAACTTATTTAAATCTAGTGGGTAATATAACAGATTGAGAGATCTTTTGTTTTGTTTTTTTGTTATTTAGATGTTCTGAACTTTGCATATTAACAATGTTTTCTTCAGATTTAAATATTAATTGTTCCCTTTATGATAAAGAAATTTAAAATATATGGTAAGATATGTAGAGCATATATTTAAAATACAATACCATATATGAGCTTTTTTTTTTATTAGGTTTTGACTTGGCATTGTGAATATTGTTTTATAGTAGGTATCCTAATATATCAATTGTTTCTTTGTTTTTTTATACTGATTCGGTACATCTAAATAAAATTAATTAGTTTTCTAAGAAAAGGATTCCATAATTTGAATTTAAAATGTTAATAAGGAAGCATATCGTCTTAACCATAGACTAACTCCTTAACGTTACTTTATTATCATATATTTAATGTAGGAAGCAACCTTGTTTATTATCATCTCAACCATAGACTAATTCTTTAGATGTGTTGTTGTTTGGATGAGAAGAAGCCTAAGACGAAATGGGGATTCATGATTCATGTAATCAGAACTGCAATACAAGCAATCTATTTTCAAGGATTTATTCACATGAATCATAGTTCTATATTTAAAATCTATATAACAAGGTGGATAAATTTTGGCTGTGATTTTAAATCAATGGGCAATAATTAACTAGTGTAGCCAAAACAAAAGTGGGTTTACATGTTACCATCTACATACGCAAGTCTCCAAGGGGCGTGACGTGATGACAAAGGATTTAGCCAAAACAAAAGTGGGTTTACATGTTACCATCTACATACGCAAGTCTCCAAGGGGCGTGACGTGATGACAAAGGATTTAGATCTGCACAGTAGGTCTTGAGTTTTAATCAGGACATGCATTTCTTGTAAGAGTTTGGAACAACCAGGATTTTATTCATTCACCTGTACCTATAAAATACACTTTTTAAAAAGTAGGGTTTACTCGAATAAAAAAAAAATCTACATACGCAATCTGCATGCAAAAGGGTTTAGGGATACTGATTTTGACTCCAAAATAGTGACAGGTAATAATATCGGACTGCAAATGACATCAAGGTGACTTCGAGCACCATAATGATGCTTAAATTGAGCCATGGAAGATGTAAGAAGTTCGATCTGAAGGTTTTTATTATCAAATAATATCTTTCACTAAACAAAATTATTTTCAAATGCTAACGATGGAATCACTAATGGTATATTTCAATAACCCAAACGATAGAATATACCGATGAAATTATAGTCTATGTTTCCGTTGATGGGTCCTATGCTGATGGAATCAACACGAAATGTTTTTTACTACACCGACGAGTGTGTTACCAATGGACGGTCCCGTTCGTGTGTTTATTGGGAAAATAGTTATCAATGAAAATTATATTACTATACCGGCAAAAATTTCCATCAGAATTCTAGTAGTGATAGTTTATTTTATAGCATTATACGAGCTGATTTGCCTGTTTCGCTAGGTTTTTTTTATCTATGTAGAAAATTAATTAATTTTATAAATGTTGTATTTTGTAATTTTAATATTTAATTAGTATAATTGTAATTGATAAAATTCATTAAAAATGGTTTTTTTCAACCAAAATTTGATTGAATATTGCTATTGCTAAAAAACTTTTGATAAAATTTGTTAGAAAATTTGCTAAGAAGGTGAAATGATTCATTAGAAATTTGTTGTCACGGATACTCTGGTTTAAGAAAAAAACAAAAAAAAAGAAACCCGGTTAAAAAAGAACAACTGACTTGGACAGTAAAAAATAAAAAAATACATGTGAAAAAAAGGTCAACGTTTCTAAAAGGAAAAAAAAGAGTCTAAAAAATAAATTTAAATTCAAAGCCAAAGTTTTTTTATAAGATTTATTTATCATATTATTATATTAAATATATTTAAGAATACCGATATTAATTTTTTTTTGCAAGAAATCGTAGGTCATTTTTTTTCTCTTTATATATTTTTAGGTGATAATATTAAATAAATATTAAATACATATACTTAGTCTCACATACTATATAGTGTGATCGAAATGGGAAGCGATTTTTATAGTTTTTTAATTGTAGATAACCTAGATAAATTTGTAAAAAAAAAAATATGAGTTGCCTGTTTTCCCCGGTAATATTAGATATGACATATTATAAATACAAATATTGCAAAATTTAAAAAAAAAAGAAATATAAATTTTTTGCGTGCTATAATTATTTATTTGCCGTCTAAAAAGAACAGTGTAGTCGAAACGGAAAGTGCCTTGTATATTTTTTTAATTGTAGATAATGTAGGCAAATTTGTTTACCTTTTGTTTTTTTTGAGTTGTATTTTTTCCCGGGTAATATTAGATCTTAAATATTAAAAATTCAATTTGTTTTTTTTTTTAAGAAATAAACTTGAACAAAAGAGCACAAAATTAAAATTCACAGCAATTTTGTTTTTTTATAAGATTTATTCATCATATTATTATATTAAATGTATTTAAGAATGCTGAAATAAATTTTTTTCCTGCAAAAAATCCGAGGTCATTTTTTTTCTCTTTATATATTTTTAGGCGATAATATGCAATAAATATTAAAACATATAATAATGACTTGTTTGCCATTTCAAAGGAACAGTGTAATCGAGACTAAAATTACTTGTATCGTTTTTTAATTGTAGATAACCTAGGTAAATTTGTCTATTTGATGTTCTTGAGTTGTCTTTTATCCCCAGTAATATTAGATACAAAATGACTATTGTTATTATTGTAAAAACAATTAAAATTATCAAATTATCCCGAAAGAAAAAACACTCAAAAACATTAACAAAAGGGTAAGCAAGAAAAAGAATGTATTATTATTATTATTATTATTATTATTATTATTATTATTATTATTATTATTGTTTTAATGATGAATAAAGAACATAAATAAATAAAAGAAAAAAAATCATACTAACTTTTTTTTAAAAAAAACATAATTATCAGAGGGGACAATTCATCTAACTTGAAAATAATAACAATAAAACCAATAAAAAAATAAAAGAAAGAGCACATAAAAAAATATAATAGATGATAAAACAAAACAAAAAATTATTAGCTGAAAAAATCATTTAATTTGAAAAATTCAAAAAATATATGTTCTACGTTGTGGGCTGAGTAAACAATTTTTATAGGATTTGCTGGATGCAATGTGAAATTTAATATAATAAAATAGCTCAACACCCCCTAATATAACAATGGAAAAATAAAAGTTCGAAAATCTAAAATTATCATTGCACGCGTAAACTATCATTGATACCCTAGTTTTAAAAAATAATAAGAATAAGAATAAGAATTAAAAAAAAGGAAAGTAGCTTTTATAGACAGACATTTTCAAAATCAGCATTGTAGAAGGAAAAAACAAAAAAATGGTAGTTTAAAAAAATAAGATTAATAAGAATAATAAAAAAAAAAAACAAATTCAAATTTGTTGGCTGAGGGGTTCGAACCCCTGCGCGCTGGATTTCCAGCGCGCAGCGAGCCGCTCAGCCACAAACATTTTTCTTAGTCATCTCCACCATCGAAATTATAAAAAGTATCTCTGTGCAAAAAAAAAAAAAAAAAAAAAACACAAACAGGTGCACATACGTGTGCGAAGCAAAGGAGAGAAATGGTCAGTGCACAGTGCTCATGCGTGCACAGTGGATTGGCCGAGCTCTTTTAGCTCTTTTACTAATTATCGCGAGCATGTATGTTATGCTTTAAAAAAATATAGTTTATAATGAGAATTATTAACATATTTGTTTTAAAAAACTATAGATAAATAAGAAATTATTTTTTAGGAATTATTGATTGTCATGTCTTGTAAACCCAAGAACCTTCAATTTCACGTAGAAAAATTACAAGATTTCTTATTGTTTATATACTAAAAATTAAAAAAAAAAGTTAAGCTCATAAAGCATCAAAACTTTTATATGATACAGACTGTAATTGGCACAACACGAGTTTAAGTCCATTAAAAAGATATGGTTTCAGCTCATGAACAAACAGTTTAAACAATAACCTTTCTCTTCTAAACAATTTATTTGATAGAAGAAATTACAAGGCAAAAAAAATTGATTTATAAGAAAAACACTATAAATAAGAAAAAGTACATTCAAATAAGATCACAACAATTCAGGAAAAAGTTTCAAATATAAATGATAAAGAAGGGTTTTTCTTCAGTATAAAACCATATTTTGTAATCATTCAATCATGAAGACTTTTGTTCTTTTCATTGTAAATCCTTGTATTCTCATAGACATCATTTTGTATCTCTTCCAACTCTTGCAATCCCATCAAAATCATAATAAAAGTTGCATTGCATAATGTCCCAAAAAGTTATGTTCAAGCTCTGCTGATAGATGATATTCTTTCCTGTAAATCATCCTATAAGTTGACATTCCTATATGTGATTTATATACAGTTAGATAAGCCTAAAATGCACATCAAATTGCAAACTCAAATCTCACAAGTTAGGTTACATTATCTTCTCCAAAATAGATTTTATTTTTTGGTTTAAAATTTTAGCTTGGTCATTCGTTTGTGGGTGAAAGGCTATATAAATCTAATGTGTCACATGGTACTTGCGTAATAATGCTTCCATTGAGCGATTATAAGAATGATTGTCATAATCACTAATGATACATTTAAGGATTCCAAACCTATTGAGTATATGAGTCCTAACAAAATCTAAAACAATCTTAGCTTCATTAATTCGAGTGGTTTTCAACTCAATCCATTTGAACATATAATCAACAATAGAAAGGATTTATAGATTACAAAAGAAGAAGGAAATGAACCTATAAAGCAATATCCCAAACATAAAAAATCTCACTTACAATAATATTAGTTGAAGGCATTTGATTCTTACGAGTGATATTAACTATACTTTGGCATTTTTCATATTATTTGCAAAAATGATATATATCCTTAAAAATAATTGTTTTTGCTCCAAAATTCCCACCACAAGAATGTGAATGAAAAAATGTAAAAACAAAATGAAATTCATCCTACGGTACATATTTTCTAACTATTTGATCCACATAAAAATTACACAAATAAGAAGTGTCCCAAAAATAATATTTCACATTAGATCATAACTTGTCTTTTAAGGATTTAAACAAGCTTGAAAAGAATTATTTAGTGATTAAATAGTTCACCAAATCAACATACTATGATCGCTAAAGGAATGTAACACATACAACTACTTGTCAGGAAATTTGTTTCTTATTGTTTTGATTTGTATTTTGTTGCTTCACGGTCGTTCAAGTTGTCAACTACATGTTTTTTAAGACCTATTTGTCTTTGATTTCAATATCAAATTCTTATAAAAGCAAGATTCACCTAATCAATCTTTGATTGAATTCTTTTTTATTCAAAATATACCTCAAAACTACATGATCAGTAAAAACAACTTTCTTACAAAGTAAATAGGACTTGATTTTTTCTAAAGCAAACAATGGTGCAAAAAGTTCTTTTTTAGTTGTATTGTAATTTCATTGTGCTTGTTCTAATATGCAAAAAACATATGGAATAACTTGCAAATCCTTATCTATTATTTGCCCATATACAACCCCTACCACATAGTTATTGACATTGTATATTATCTTAAAAAGGTCATCCCAATTTGGTTGTTACATGATGAGAGCAGATATGACATGCGTGATCAACATAAAATTTATTTTTTTGCTAATAATTTGTAGAAGACTGTTATAATCTTCAAACAATCTTTGATAAAGCATGAATAAATAACATAAAGACACATCATGCCCAAAAACTATTCATTGGTCTATCATAAAATAACATTTTTCATAGTTTAAGATAATTTTAATTTCAATACATGTTATTAAGACTAAATATAAATTTTCTAAACACCTCTTTTCCTAGCTATCTCTTTTTAAGAAAAGGTTAATTTCAATAGCGCTTGATCAACATGTTTTTTTCTTTTTTTTCTAGCTAGCCAACTCTTTTCCTCTATCTCCTTATTTGATATTAAACCTTAATCCTCATACCCCTTCAATCCATTTATATCCTCTTCAATAATAAATGCATGATTTTTTTCAAAGTAGCAATCTATATTTAAGTAGTACAATAACTATTTTCCTATAAAGAAGGAAAAATAGTCTTGGAGAATATTTCAAGATTTCCTTTTGGACTTAGTGAAGTTAATTTTTCCTAAATAGACACCTTTTCCAAACAAATTAATAATTATCATGTTAGTTTGGATGCTTAGAAAGTAAATTGGACTTGTTTATTCAATAAACTTGTCAGCTAGCAGAATTTATGGGTTTTCTTAGAAATCTTCTCTCTCTCATATGAGCTTTCTATACTGATTGTAGTTAGATTGATAGGGCTTTAAGTAAAGAATCCAACAAAGCTAGTTTGGATCTAATTGACTTCTTCAACTCAATGTATTCAAGTTGGAATGACTTAAACTCAAAATTGATAGAATGTGAGACTTGTCTTTGAAGGTTGCGATCTCCTTTCTTTTTGTTCATTTTTTTCTTTCCATATATTCATGAAAAGGTGTGGATATTAGCTTTCTAATGCCACTAGAATCACTTTATTTCAACTTATATAGCTCAAATTATGCATAAACCATTGATTGAAGGTAAAATTTGCCAATATTTAAAATGGGTTAGATCATGGTCTCAATTTTATCTCTAAATTACTCTTTTTCAAATATTACATCCAGAAGTACCTTTAAAGCATAAAGCAAATAATATCAAGAAATTATATATATATATATATATATATATATATATATATATATATATATATATATATATATAAAACATTAGCAAAATGTCAGATAAATATGGGTAAAACTATAAAACATTATGGTTGCATCATAAAGCTTAAACTCATGTTTTTTGAAGGGAGACATTTTGAGATAAATTATCTAGTTCATGGACTTTGATTAATAGTCTCATGTTTTTTGAAGGGAGACATTTTGAGATAGATTGTCTAGTTCATGGACTTTGATTAATAGTTGAAGTACTCAAGGTGTTGCTAACAAAATCTTAAGAGATTGATTGAATTCAATTTGTTTGCATAAAATATGACACGTAATAGAATAGCAAGAACAAATAATATTAGTATTAGATAGTCTACATCAACTTCAATTAAAGTTGATTTAGTCTACATCAACTTTAATTAAGCTCAAAATTAGTGAACACTTATGAAGTTGGATGTATAATTAACTTTTTTTTTAAAAGAGCAGTAATTAATTGCTACTAAATCTTAATCATAGTTGTAAAGATTAACACAAATATATTTGCCAATATTTTTTTTATGCGAGGAAATCCCACTACACGGAACACACATTTTATGGGTCCAAGTAAGAGAATAAAATTCTGATTATTTCAGATTTTTACAAGAAATTCACATTCTGATTTAAACTCAAAATATATTATATAAATTACAAACCGCCTATGATCACATCAAGCTACTTAAATACGTAACTCCTAATACGCTTTACTGAATGGAACTAAACAATATATGTGAACTGGCGTCCGTTGACCGGAAAAACAAATTGTGTACCGGTGTCTATTTTATCATACATTAATTAACGAATTGCATCAATCTGAACAATATAACTCTGTTTCCAATTTAATTTCTGACATAGTAATTAACATTAAATAAAGAAAATTGTTTTCAAAATGAGATTTGTCATTAGTTAATATTAATAAAAACTTACTGAATTCTCTTATCTATATCATTGGATTGAAAAACAAAAGGTACAAGTAAGGGAAAACGATATTACATTATTACATTTGGATATGAGATTTCCTTTTTCTTTTTCTTTTTCTTTTCAAGAACAGGAGAGTAGGGGGCTGTTTGGCATTGCGATCGGAAAGTGCTTATCAAAAAATTTGAAAATTTTTTATTTTTATTTTTTATTTTAAATTAAAAAAAATAGTGATTTTAGATTATTTTGATATACTGGTGTCAAAAATAATTTTTAAAAAATAAAAAAAAATATCATTTTGATGTATTTTTAAACGAAAAATACTTTCAAAAGTAACCGCAATCGCACTCCCAGACAGACAATAGATGAAAACAATGAAGGAGAAGGCACAGTATAGCCAAATACAAAAACTGAGAAAATAGCCCAGCTGAAAATTTTATTTCTAAATGATGATTATTAAAATCGATTAAATACATTATATATATACATGTCTTTTTCCATAAATGATAATTTGAGGAGTGGTGCAGGCATCACATGATTCCTCGATTTATACATATCACAATATTATAGTATAGGAAATGGAGCTGCGTCAACTTGCACAAGCACACATGAACAATATACGTTTAGGACTATCAGAATAATAATATGATTGATGCGAGATCATAAATCAATTAAATGTGGTTGGTTCCATATGACTGTTCTTGTATATTTAACAAATTTAGAAAAAAAATCCAAAAAATATATTTTTTCAGTAAATTTAGTTAGTTTTAATATTTTTTTATAATTTTACCATTTTTGTGTGCTTAAAAGTAATCAAAAGAAGTATAATAAAATACAAATATACAAAAAGAAATACAGCAATGGTTGAAATTGGACCAATAATTGAGTATCACATGCAAAAATGATATTTTGGATATTTGGGATTTTTGTGATTCCTGTGGATCCAAAGCGAATTCTCATTATCCATATGTGCTCCACAATTGTTTTTAATAATTTTGATATAATATCTCTTTTAAGGATAAATTTCAATTTTATCAGCAAGTCTTTTATTTTTAAGTATTGATGTCATTTTTATAACATGTTTAAAAATCAATGTCAACCCTTAAAATAAACAATAAATAAGTCGTATCTTTTTATTGATTTATCTTTATATTTAGTATGTTTTTTAAAAAAATACAAATACAAAAACAAAAATGAGAAAATAGGGCGTGTGTGTATAGAGGAGCAATGGTAGCTAAATTAGAAATAAAAAGGATGGGACAAGTGCGTGGAGCT
This sequence comes from Salix purpurea, assembly GCA_027405865.1. NCBI lineage: Eukaryota > Viridiplantae > Streptophyta > Magnoliopsida > Malpighiales > Salicaceae > Salix > Salix purpurea. Next base: position 9,434,632 of record JAOWLH010000011.1, read on the forward strand.
GATTTTGGCACGTGAGGGGAAGATGAGAAAATTATTAGATTTTTCAATCATGAGGAGGAGGAAGAGGAAACGGTGCTGTCAAGCGTGTGAAGGGAGGGGGGGATTCATGTGACTATCAATACAAAAGACAGCAGATGGGGGATACAAGGAGAAGGTTAGGCTGTCAAACATCAATCTGGTTTGCAGTTGGCAAAAAAGGCTGTTTCTTTCTTCTTTCTTTTTTTTTCCAACTGAGTGTTAATATACCGAAAGCTATATTAAGTGTTATTTAGCATCTTATTTTAAAAGTGTTAATACTTTTTTTATTTAAATTAATTTTTTTTGATGTATTTAGATTATTTTCATATACTGATATTAAAAATATTTTTTATAAAATAAAAAATTATAATTTTCAAAAGTAATTTCAACTATATTCTCGAACAGGTATCTTAAGTATATGGGAGAAGGACCACAACCATTCTTTCTTTCTTTCTCTTATTTTCTTTGTTTCTTCTTGCTTTGCAATTAATCTACAAATTATTCAGATTATAATTGTGAAATGTTACAAAATATTCTGGAGCAAGTTTTTTATTCATATTCATCAGCGTTTTCATGAAGCTTTCTTCGAATTCACTTTGTTTTAGTGCATAAACGAGTAAACTTTACCGCTCGTTGTACTGGATTTTTTTTTATGTAAAAAATTTATTGATTATATACATGTTGTAATTGATTATTTTAATATTTAATTAGTAAAATTATAATTGATAGAATCTGTTAGAAATGGTTTTTTCCCTGCTTAAAAGTCATTGAATGTTGCTATTGTTAAAACTGTTTTGATAATTATTTAATCGATAGATTGTACAATTACAATCGAAAAAAAAAATCTTTTAAAATGAGCCACGTACTCCGTGTAATATACTAATTGATTGTTGTGTATGTTTTAATTGTTTCATGAATTTTTTCATTAGAAAATAGTAAAATTACAATTGTTGAATTGTAGCACAGATGAGTGATTTGTTTTATGCAGCAAACAATTTGATTTATGGTTTTGTTTTAACTACTTTGGTAATAATTTAATTCGTAGATAACAAAACCACAATTGATCAAATTGACTAAAGATATATTATTTGTTACCTGCAACATATTAATTGTTTATTGGACATCTTTTAACTATTTACCAAATAATTTATTTGACAGATAGAAAAAAATACAACTGCTAAAATTTATCAAAGATTATTTTTTCAATTTTTTTCTTCATATTATTATATTAAAAAAATTTAGAACACTAAGATTAAATTAATGTGAAATTTTCAAACAAAAGTTAGTTCAATTTTTTATATATATTTTAAGACTTTATAATGAAAAAAATAGCACAATATATAATTAGTGTCTACTATTTTTTAAGAAAAAAATCCAAAAAATAATATATATATATATATATATATATATATATATATATATATATAAATTAGTACCATTAATAATTTTGCTACATGTTAAAAACTTTGGTGCAGACTGTGGAGAAATGCAGGGCAATTTTTTATTTGATTATTGTAGATAATTTGGCACAATTTTTCTACATGTATTGTCTATGTGTGGTTTTATATATTTTTTTTCTTGATATGAGATTTGAAATATCATACATAAAAAAGACACGAAAGTTATTTTTCACAAAAATAACATTGACCAATGAATTTTTGTCACAATTATTATAATTGTCATTATAAATATTAATATACATAATTAATATTTTAATTATTATTGGTCATACTATCGATGACATTGTAATTATTGTTTAAAAAAGAAAATATTGTTTTTTATTTAATAAGATTTATTCCTCATATTATTATATTAAAAATATTTTAGAATACTGATAGTAAATTATTATTTTTTGAAAATAATAAATAGGTCATTTTATATATACATATATATATATATATATATATATATATATATATATATATATATATATATATATATATATATATGTATATGTATATGTATATGTATATATGTGTATATATATATATTAATAAATATCAAAATATATAATTAGTATGACATATTTAAGACAAAACAAAACTTACAAATAAACATTATCATTATTTTAAATGTCTTATATATAATAATTAGAAATTTCAACATCAACCAATATTAACCAAAAAGCAATTAAGAAAAAAAAGGAAGCTCAATTATACAAAAAAAAAATGCAAATAGAAAACACCTTTTCAAACAGGAATGAACGGTGAAAATCAATGTTCATTGCTAGTTAAATGTGCGATCAAGAAAAAAAAGTTGTTTGCTTAAGATGACCCGTACACCCCAATTATATAAAAAAAACCAAAAAAATTGTATAAGTTGAAAAAAAAACAGGAAAAAAATGTTCAAAAAATGGGTCCAGAGATTAGTCATGATACGTGTAAGCTACACTGGACACCCGGTTATAAAAGAAAAAAAAGGAAGCCCAGTAAAAAAAAATGCAAGGGGAAAACACCTTTTCAACACATGAACAGTGGAAATCACTATTCATTTAAAAAAAATCATAGTCCGCGTAAGCTAACACGGACACCTCGGTTATAAAAAAGAAAAAAATATATAACTGGAAAAAAAACAGGAAAAAAAATGTAAAAAAAAATAGATTCGGGGATTAGTTGTGGTGCATATAAGTTGCCCCGAATACCCCAATTAGAAAACAAAAAAAAGAAATCCTGTAAAAAAAATAAAAAAAGTCACTTTCTAAGGATTGTTGCCTGCCAAAGGATTTGAACTCTCGTGTCCTCCTGAAACAGCACACACGTAACTACTCGCCCAAAGGGACTTCCTTGGTAGTCGTAGTAATGTAAATTATACTTATATAATTATGTAAATTGTTTGAAAATGGAAATTTGTAGCCGGAGAGATTCGAACTCTCGGTGTGGAACCTTAGCAGCACGCACCTTAACCAATTGGCCAAAGTCACTTTGTTGTTGTTCTAGTATTCAAATAATACTTATTTTTATTATGTAGTTTTACTATGTCAATCCACAATGCATCTGAGTGCTGATGAACAGTGCAAAATACTGTTTAAATGGTTGATCTCCTTTAGCTATATACTAATATGCATATTATACCAAATGTTATTGTACATACATGATAAAAATACATCAAAAAAAGAAAATATGAAGAATAAAAGGAAAAGGGTGAATGAAATTACATATTTGAAAGGTTTGAGAATTTGAAAGCAAAAAGATTTTTTATCTGGGGTTATGCACGTAATGAAGGTTTACATGCTTTGTTATCTTAATCTTAGAGGAGAAACTTTGTTATTAACAAAGATATGGCCACTAAAAAAGTTGAATTTAAAGAAGCTAGAGCTTATGTATACTGCTTTGAATCAAAACATACGGATTTGAATTCTATTTATTTCTTTATTTTGTACGATATTATTTATGGTCTCCAAGAGTGTGATGTGGTGGCAAAGATCTTGAAATCTGTCTTACAGGTTTTGGGTTCAAGTAGGGCGTGCTCATCTTGTAAGAGACTAGGACAACAAAAGTTTTACTCTATTAATTCCTGCTAAAAAAAATGCTTAAAGAGAGGTGGAGTTTACTCGAATAAAAAAAAAGATAATATTTATGATGACCAACATTGAGATCAATTATAAATCTTTAAGTATTGAAGTTGATGAATAGGGATTATGAGGTATAACTTAGTATTGTTAAAGGAAAACGGACAAGAACCAAGTAAACACTAATTAATAAGGTGTTGTATTAATTGGGTTGCTCATGCATATATTACAGGAAAAATCTAGTTTTATCAATGATCATAATATACAACTATATATATATATATATATATATATATATATATATATATATATATATATATATATATATATATATATATATATATATATATATTGTTTATTATTTCCGTAAATGTATCGAAAGAGTTATATACAAATTTATAGATAAACTTTGACTAGAGGTAAGTACAAAATATGGTATTATATACATATAAAGTATTTATGGAATTTTAGATCAAAACAAAGTAGGGATAAAAAGGTGTTACCAAAGACTATATATATATATCATGTCATTAAAACCAAATAGTCCATCAATTACTATAGATGGTCTTAGTGCAAGTAGCATCTCAGAATCCCAAAAGCCACATGTTAAAAGAATGTAGTTCCTAAAACAACTTCTTATAAACAAGAAAACTTTCTCAAACTTATCTTTACATATATAACTTAAATCTTGAAAAAAGAAAGCATACACAGTAAAAATGGTATCCTTGTATAAAAAAAATATTGTTCCCCTATTTAACAGAGGTCAGAGTTGCAAATTTAATTTGAAAAACATTGGAGATATTTTAAACTTGTTTTAATTTTTATCGGGTCTACTAGTAGATCTAACTTCTAACCACAAATTCAGATCAAGTTCATATAAATTGAAAGATTATACTTATATATCTCTCATGCAATTAGCTGTATATGATTCCCAGAAAATTAAGTATCTCCAACACTATAACTAAAGATATTTAGAGTGTATCAACTGTTTGTTCCTCGTAATCAAGATCAAGCCACAAAAATTTGATCATCGAGGAAATTGTACAAGAACATGTTCAAACTTAGACAACCTAACTTAGGGATAAAATAAATGGTTTTGATAAGTTATTGGTAACCCTCACTAGTAGTTGTGGTCAACCTTATTGCCCTTCTAGTTTTGGTGAAGATGTGCCTTCTTCTCTAAATTTTGTTCACTAGATAAAATGAATGGTGAAGATATGTCCATTGCTACAGGAACTTCATCAAACTCTAAAAGACCCTACTCTCATCTAGTGTGATAATGTTGTTGAAACTTACTTATCTTTTTAGAGAACAATTTGCAAATGGAAGCATTAAAGTGCAATATGTCTCTAGTAAAGATTGAATTGCTGATATATTTACCAATTCTCTTACTAGTGTTTATTCCTTACTTATCAGGAACAAACTTCACATTTTATCGACCAATGATAAGCTTGAGAAAAGGTGTTACAAATATATTAGTTATATACTTCGCAAATTTTAATTTAAAATACTCAAAGTATGATAACTCAATGTTTATCATATCTAATAATTTAAACTCGTTATTTGTAATTTGTATTTATATTCAATACATCTTATGAATAAAGATGATAAGCTCTACTCTCCAACTTTCTGTATTGGAACATTGAAATAGCTAGGAAGTGAATCGTAAAGAAAAACTTGTTTAATTTGTAAAGGTGAAGAACCTCGAATAAATGATTTTTTCATTTCGAAAAAATAAATAGATAATGAAACGTAGTACTCTTCACAATCAAAAAATCATTATTAATGGTCATATATTGTCGACCTCGTAATTTGCATCCATACTATGATGTGTTTCAATTTTGTTCATCCATTTATTTATAAATTTAATTTGAATATTATAAGTCTGTTTTCATTGTTATATGTCTGTTTTCATTGCATACACACATATAATAAATTAATCCACTCGGTCAGAATATTAAAGTATCTAGGATCCATGTTTTGATTAGCTTTAAAGCCATTACAAATATGGATCCTAGATACTTCAATACTACGATCGAATGCATGGTTTTGATATCTAACATTGTCAAGCAAGCAAGATAATACCACTAAGTTTTTGAAACGATAAAGGAAAAGGCCCAATGAGATATTAGAAGTGCTGATGAGAAGACATTGCATTAATTGATACCTGAAAGTCTCACGCCTATGCTGGCTCTTCTATGAATTTATTCATATGTTGTTGAGTGCACGCTTTCCGGTGACGGCAGAATTTCATTGTTAAGCTTCTTTAGTTATTGTTTGATACTCTAGGCTACAAGTTGGAAAGGGTGTACACCACCTTCGTAAACAATAAATATACTTCTTATGTGTATCCATTTATACGAGCTTAAAACTAAAATATTTGTTTCTTCTGTGGTCTCAGGTTCAAGCTCTATAGTTACTAATATGATGATCACTGAAAACATATATGGTCATTAACTTCAAGGATAGTGGGTTTAGTCGAGGTGTGGGCATCTTGACCCGAACACCACGTTAATAAAAATAAATAAAATAATAAATATCCTTTCTCATGTGTATCTCTAATTTTTAATAAAAATAAATAAAATAATAAATATCCTTTCTCATGTGTATCTCTAATTTTTTATGCTGCCTTCTAAGTGTTTTGGTCTGCAAAATTGATTATGTTTAAGTTGCGAGAGAAAAACAAAGAAAAAGTAAGATAACAAATCCCAACAAAAAGTCTAGGATATGGCAACACATCAATCAAAAGCAATCTGATCACATGGCAAAGCGGCAAGCTAGCCAACCTGTTTATCTCTTTGTAGATAACAAAATTTAAAAAGATTCACTACCTTTTATCCTCAAATTGTAAATCTGAAGGAAAATGCCCCACGATCTCACAAAAGGGACCGGGGATCAGTGTGTATAGCGTCTTGAAAACTATTCCATCCATGAAAACTAATTTTTCTTTATGGATTGTCAAATTATGTCTTTCTCATTTCTTTGTGATTATCATGAACTAACGAAGATAGATTCGAGTTGATAGAAACAAATGTCTTTCAGTCACTAGCTTGTCATGATTAAAACTTATGTTAGATAATCCACTTTGGTAATCGAGATATTCTCGACAAGCATATTTGATATTGTCATAATCAATCATTCATTGAAGTATTATTTTATTTGATAAAGAGGAAATGATTACATGAAACTTGCTGATAGTTAAATTTATAATAAGAAGTCAAAATTATAATTAAACTGTAAAGAAAAGAAAACTCTATAATTAGACTGCAAAATAATATAAAAGAAATAAAATAACAAATTACTCTATCCCTTTTCTACATTTCTACCAATTCTTTTGTTTCTTCCCAATTACGACTTTCCGTATCTCTATTATTCCTCATTAAGTTTTGAAATTCCATGCCTGTGTGCCCGTCTAATTATCAAATTTAAGATTCTCATATATATTTGTATGTTGGTGAGGTTGAAAAGGAAACTTGTTTGTTTGATGGTTTGTTGAAAGAGAGGAAGGTGATGGCTACCGGTTGCCTGTGGTAAAGATGGGGTAAATTGAATAAATTTTTAAAAGTAGTCAAAAATAATACATGTGATAAAATTTAAGGTGCAAATTGATATTTGTTATTTATATAGTTTTTAGGTTTTCCTACAAATAGAATGTGATGCCTCTTATTTTTTACTAAATGAAGGGTGAGTAAAGTAAGGTAAGTAAACACCTAAAACATAAAAACAGTAGCACTCTAAAGTATAACAATCTCTCTCTTTTAAAAAGATTTAGGAGATTTTTCACTAGTTGTTGTCATGCATTATTGTTGAGATCTAATATTTATACGACTTGTAGTTTGTGATAACTCATCCTTTAAGCAAATATTCAAAACCAAGAAAACATTTAATTTTCAAGTAATTTTCGTATAAACTTTAAATAACTCTAAATTTGTGTAATGAAATCTTTTAGATTCTTAAGAAATATTAAATTTATAGTTTTCACTGACTGTATATGTTTTGAGAAACCCAGTATTGAATACGTTTATAGCGAAAAGATACAAAAATCAACCCCAAGGATTTCCAATTCTGGGATGTTTTATCTTTATCATAACATCGTAATATTCACCAATGAAAATAATAATTTGAAAGCTATTAAATTAAACATGGAGAAAGCATCACAAAGAAAAAGGAGTAGAGAAACAAAATCGTATACACGTTGAAATCAAGGGGCAATTGAAAAGGGTAATCAAAATTGCCAATCTTGGCATTTCCAGACCGTAAAGCTGTTATATGTGCTTTTCAGAGACAAATCTATCCTGCCTCGAGCCAAACCTCTAGCATGTGCAAACCATTTTTCTTGCTTGTTTGTGTGTATCCCCCCGCCCTCGTTAACAAAATCTCCCTAGAATTTGCTCATGCACATTACTATATAGTATTTATGCTTTCTCTAGCTACCTTCATGGCTGCATATATATTTATTTATATCTATCTATCTATCTATCTATATATATATATTAATGCAAGAAAATTAACCCCCAAATGCACCGATTGGACCCCAGCAACATGTATTATTGTGGGTTCGAAACAGTCGTAAAGCTAGGGCATTGTGGTCATAGAACCAAGATTTGATCCACCAGCATGCCATAAATTACTACCAAACTCTTTTGGGAACTGGGAGTTCCAATCGGTCAGGGGAAGAGGAGGTGGATATCACGGGTATGTTCCACAATCAACTCACTGAAGATGAGCAAGAGAGTATGGTTAGTCGGGTCACCTCAGAGGAGATAAAGGAAGCTTTATTCTCCATTCCAGATGGGAAATCGCCAGGTCCAGATGGGTTCACCAGTCATTTCTTCAAAAAATGCTGGAGCATTGTGGGAATGGACTTCACTTTAGCGGTAAAGTTCTTCTTTACGTCAAAATCCCTGCCCCGTTGCGTTAATGCTACCAATTTAGTTTTAATTCCTAAAACTGAGAACCCAGCCACTATGAATGACTTTAGACCCATTGCCTGTTGTAATGTGCTTTACAAGTGTATTTCCAAGGTGTTGGCAAACAGGCTCAAGCAGGTTTTAACCTCGGCGATCGGAACCTCTCAATCGGCTTTCCTTCCTGGGCGTCAAATATCTGAGGCCATTCTCCTCGCTCAGGAGCTGATGCATGAGTACCATCGGGACAAAAATCCCCCAAGATGTGCTATGAAGATAGATCTTCGTAAGGCTTTCGATACTATCAATTGGGATTTCATAGCGGCTGCCATGAAAGCTATCTCAATTCCGCAAGAAGCCATTGTCTGGATTACTGCGTGTTTCACATCTGCTCATTTCTCGGTGAATCTCAATGGGGAATCAAGGGGTTTTTTCAAGGCCAGCAGGGGAATCAGACAGGGGGATCCCTTATCCCCATACTTATTTGTCCTGGCGATGGAAGGGCTCTCGGGTCAGTTGCAGAATGCCTCCATGCACCCAAAATACAAGCACCATTGGCGGTGCAAAGCCAATGCCATCACGCATATTAGCTTTGCAGATGACCTAATGGTTTTCAGTCATGGAGATGAAGACAGTGTGCGAATCATAGGGGCTGCTCTAGAGACCTTCTCAATCTCTTCTGGCCTCAACATTAATCAAGCCAAGAGCAGACTCTACCTTTCCGGGGTTGATGCGGAAATGAGGGGGAAAATCCAACGGATTGTAGGCATTGAGGAGTCTAACGACCCAATCACCTATTTGGGGCTCCCTCTCATTACCACCAGATTAACAAACTTGAACTGCATGCCCTTGATTCAACGCATCACGTCAAGAATCAAATTATGGACCTCCTCATCGCTAAGCTATGCTGGCAGGCTGCAGTTGGTGAAATCGGTTCTCTTTGCAATTCAAACCTACTGGTCCACTAAGCTGATACTGCCGTGTGCAACAGTCCGCAGAATGGAAAGCATCCTTTCTGCCTTCATTTGGAAAGGGCCGAGCATGCAAACGACTGGGGCCAAGGTGGCTTGGGACAAGATCTGTCGGCCTGTTCAAGAGGGTGGGCTGGGGCTGAAAAGCATCAGCCACTGGAATCGGGCTGCGGTTGGAAAGCTTTTGTGGGGACTGATTACAAATAAAACTTCTCTGTGGGCATCTTGGATCCACACGGTGCGTCTACGTGGCAGGTCGTTCTGGAATGTTCAAATTCCAAACTCCTGCTCGTGGACTTGGCGTAAAATTTTGCAGGCGAGGGACTGGTGCAAACACCACATCAGATGGCGTATAGGTAATGGGGAAAGTTCGTTCCTATGGCAAGACAACTGGTTGCCTAGTGGAAGTGAGATAGGGAACATCATCTCCCCAAGGCAGCTGGCCCTCACAGGTTTACCCTGGAATGCTAAAGTTGCAGAGATAGTTCGAGGGCGAGATTGGCAGTTCCCCACGGGGGTCCCATCCCTAGACTCGGTGTGGCAAACGATTGACTACCTCCCTAACTCCAATCAAGAGGACACCTTCTACTGGAAGGGGAGTTCTTCAGGAATTTACACCATCCAGTCAGCCTGGGAAATTACAAGGCCTCATCATAACACTTGCTTGGCTCACGACTTCATCTGGCATGTGGGTCACATTCCAAGGCAAGCGTTCATGCTGTGGTTAACTTTCAATCAGAGGTTGCAAACTATGGACAGGGTGCAGAGATTCATGGGTCCTTCGGCATCATCAACTTGTGTGCTTTGTGGGGAAGTGGATGAAAGCCACGACCACCTGTTCTTCCTTTGCAAGTTTTCTTCGAAGATCTGGAAATCGCTCAATGCTCGAGCTCGTATCCACTGGCCAAATCTCCCTTGGAGTCGCTTGAAGACTTGGGCTATTAGCAGATACCGAAACAAGAGGAAGACAAAGTTCATAATCCCCAAGCTCCTTCTAGCCTCAGCTATCTATCATATTTGGTATGAGAGAAATCGGCGCAGATTTAACAACCACTTCTCTCCGGCGAGGACAGTGGAAGAAAACATCTTCCAGCTCATCCGGGCTCACCTGACCAACGGAGTGAAGGTGGGCGATCTGCCCCCAGCCCAGCGATTAATTTGGGAAGTCTGAGCCTAGAGAGGCCCTTCCCTTCCGTCGGTCAGGGACAAGTTGTCCCCCAGCTTCGTTGAGCCTAGAGGCCGGCTCTCCTTTGGGCCTTCCTCAAGCCCTTTTTGTTTCCCTTCTCTGTTAGCCCAAATTATAGGGCCTCTTTGTTGTCTCTTGTTGACTTATCCCATGCTGAATGGGCCAGGTTTGTTAAGGTCTCAGACCTTCTTTCCAAGTGGAATGCCGCTTTCCTGTTTGGTCCGGACCCATTGTAACCGGATCAGCAGGCTTATGTACAGCCCTATCCTTTTTTAATCCATACATTCTTGTTCCAAAAAAAAAATTGTGGTCATAGAAATCAAATCAAGGGATGGAGGTAGCTTGGATCATTGAGACGACTTTGTACTGACCTCATCGATCTTTATTATTTTATTCCACATAGTTTGCACTGGTTTCCAAAGGACAGTGTGCGAAATTACAAAAATAGGCTACAGAATTTTGTCCACTTAAATGAAATAAATATCATCATATTTACAACACAACACAACACAACACACATGTTAAGGAAAATATACTGTTTTGCTTCCAATAGTTAATGCTGCTGATTGAAAAAGTCAGTTTAGACATCCTGACTTTTAAAACCCAAAAAAAAAAAAGAGTTCTATGGCCTGCAAGAGTTCATATATATTAGCCAAGTTGTAATAAACTTATTGCGTTTTTTTTCTCTAATTTATTTCTAGTCGTTAATTATTGTCCTCGTTTTTATTTTCTTATTGACAAAATGCAGAGGATACCATTTTATTCTTTTTCTTATATAAAAAAACATTGAATAGTCTTACAAGAAAGTAAAAAATATATAAAACATTGAATAGTCTTATAAGAAAGTAAAAAAATATAAAATATTGATGAGTAAAATGAGGACGTGAAGAAGTAGAGAAAGAAAAGCAAGAAACAATAGCGACCCCTCTCTCCCTCCCTCCCTCTCTCTCTCTCTCAATCTATTAAGCCTCCATTCTTTTACTTTATTTTATTGTTGAGCCTCACCTCTCCCTCTCTCTTTCTCTCTACACTCACACTAGCGCTAACTGCTGCTAAAGAGGAGCCAAAAGAAAGAAAAGGAGAGAAAGAGAAAGAAAGAGACGACAGACAGAGGACAGCGCGTATAGAGATTAGATAGATAGAGAGAGATTGATAAACAAATGAATTTACCAGGATTTCAGTACCACAGAAGAGAATACGATGTCTGTAAACTCCAACAGGTACTTACTTGTGTGTGTGTGTTTATATATATCAGTATGATAACAGTGAAATATTTATATAAATAAAAACAAAGATTAACCAGATAAAAGCTCCCACAAAGACCCATTTGATACTTGTTGCTCCTTCTTTCTTTCTTTCCCTCTCACTCAAACTTAATTTGTTGGTTTTTAGGATGTTAGTTTCTTGATATGTTGAGTTTAAGATAATGTTAATTTCTTGTTTGTCTCTAACTGCTCTATATGTAGCAGATTTGATTGACAAGAGGAAGAAAATAAGTTGGTGGTGGTGCTACAAATTAAGAAGATAATTGGAAGAGATGATGATCATCATCTTCAAGCTATTGATATGGGGATAGCTACACCTCCGTTCCCTCCAATTCTCCCTCACTCGAAGACTCACCAGCAAATCCCTCCAGACATTAATTCCAATCCTTCAAATCATAATTCTATGTCCCAAGATTACCATCAAGGTATTTTTTCCTTCTCCAATGGTGGCTTCGAGAGATCCTCCGTATCTCACCAAGAACATAATCAACAGCAACAACATCAGCAGCAGCAGCAGCACGAAATAGCCCAGCAGATCCGCAGAGGTAAGCTTAGAATCCAATCAGACTATGAACCACCCCCACCGGCATTAGTAGGTATTGGAGAAGGAGCAGAAGAAGAATCAAGTGGCCTTCCGGTCTACGAAACTGTCGGCATGTTATCAGAAATGTTCAATTTCCCTCCTGCACCAGCGGCGGCAGTTGATTTGTTGGATCAGCATGTACAGTCCAATTACCGGACCCAGCCACGACAACAGCAATCGGCGACTACCAACGATTGGTATAACAGAAACAACAGGCAAAGTATGACGGTAGGAGGTTTGGGGATAGGTGATTCCAAGAATCATAATAATAATAATAGTAACCGTGACACTCTGGCTCAACATCAGCATCAAATTGCAGGCTTTAATGCAAATTCAGCTGCAGCCATGCAGCTTTTTTTAATGAACCCATCACAGCCCAGGTCACCAAAATCTCCTTCTCCTTCTCATAATCAGACCCCTCATTCAGCTTCTTCTACACTTCACATGCTATTACCAAATCCTTCAAGCTCTCTTCAGGGGTTTAGTGCTGTATCAGGAGGAGGTTTTGGTGCTACAAGTGTTATTTCTCCACCACAATTCACTTGGGTTTCTGATAGTTCTCATGAAGGAGGCAATACCGGTGCTCCACTCAATAATCCAAGTGAAATTATTGGTGTTGTTGAAGGACAAGGACTTTCTTTATCATTATCATCATCTTTGCAACATTTAGAGGCAGCAAAAGCAGAAGAATTAAGGATGGGAAGTGGTGGGTTATTGTATTATAATCAAGGAGCCGGTGGATCATCTTCTGCTCAATATTACAAGAATTCGGGAGGCCACCAAAACCATCAAGTATTACATTTACAAGGAGGAGAGGGACAAAATCACCACCAAGTTCAAGTTGGTTTTGGGTCATCATTAGGAGTGGTGAATGTTTTGAGGAATTCAAAGTATGTGAAAGCAGCACAAGAGTTGTTAGAAGAGTTTTGCAGCGTCGGAAGAGGTCAGTTCAAGAAAAGCAAATTTGGTACACAAAACACAAACCCTAGTTCTAAAAACAATCCCGGTGGTGGTGGTGGCGGCGGCGACGGCGGTGGAGGTGGTGGCGGTTCTTCTTCTTCAACTATAGATCTCCCTCATATGTCAGCTGCTGATAGAATTGAGCATCAAAGAAAGAAGGTCAAACTGCTGTCCATGCTTGATGAGGCATGTAAATCTTTCTCTCTCTCTTTTTCTTTCCATACCTTCTCTCTTCCTCAAGAGTCAAGACCCTTTTTTATTTTCTTGGTTTGTTTATTTTAGTGCATCGATGATTTTCTAAATCACTCGGACAAACAAAAAATTACGGCAAGCCTTTTCAACAACATTATAAAATACTCAAAAATCCCAAGTAGATCGAGAAAAGCCGGCTAACCCTTGTGCAATACAATAGGATTACATGAGATCATCTAGTTGATAGAGTTAGATTAGTCATCATATTATTTATTTTCTGAACTTTTATTTACACATAGATTGGAATGGCGGTGGGTTTGGTATGGTAAAAAAAAAAAATCATGAAAGTCTACTATTATTAGAGGTATCTTTGTCCAGCAAGAAGCGAGCGACGTTCCTCCAGATTGGGAAGACGACTGGTAATCCACCATGTTACACGTAAGGGAAGTTGTTGTGAGGCTAAAAGAGTGGTAGCCATTAAAGTAATAATATTGCAGAGAAATAAAGGCATTGATATTTTATCTTTAGTTGACCTTGGCAGCGAGGGGCGTTTTCCTTTTCTTTTCTCCTTTTGTTTTTATTTTGGTTATGCATTACACAAGCAAGCCTGTCAATTGGCTGTATTTGGGGTGAGACAGTAACGAAAGAAACACCAAGGACATTCTATGCTGCTACTATTTACAATCATTTCAGCACTGCACCAGCCATTGATTGATGCATTTATTCTTCTCCTTTCTCTTTCTCTCCTACGCGGGTTTGCTCTGAGAAGTCTAGCCAGTCAAATATTTATGTATTTTTTGGGTGTCGTTTGATTGTCTTTCACATGACTTAGTCCTCTAATGGTGTCACCTCTCCGTACATACACAGCTGTAATATATTTGCAATGTGACAAGGTAGTGAAAACAGCCTAGAGTTTTGGCTTAGGGATCTGCTTAATTAGCATTCTTTTCATACTTAAATACTCATCATGGTTTCTTTATTCCTTGCACAAATTCATGTTAGGATTGATGAAATCTAATCCTTGTTGTATTTATATATTTAATTTTTCGGTGTACAATACTATTGCAGGTTGATCAGAGGTACAACCATTACTGTGAGCAGATGCAAATGGTAGTGAACTCATTTGATCTGGTAATGGGTTTTGGCGCGGCGGTTCCGTACACTGTCCTTGCCCAGAAGGCAATGTCAAGGCATTTTCGGTGCCTGAAAGATGCAATTTTAGCGCAATTGAAGCATAGCTGCGAGCTACTTGGAGAGAAAGATGGTGCCGGGACCTCAGCCATAACAAAAGGAGAGACGCCAAGGCTCAAGCTATTAGAGCAAAGTCTCAGACAACAAAGAGCCTTTCACCAGATGGGGATGATGGAACAAGAAGCTTGGAGACCCCAGAGAGGCTTGCCTGAACGATCTGTCAACATTCTAAGAGCCTGGCTTTTTGAGCATTTTCTCCACCCGTACGCTACTTATACCTCTACTTCACTATAATCAAGAAAATTATCATAATCAAGAAAGTTGAAAAATAAAAGTAGAATTCACCATGTCATCATACTTTCTGATAGATACCAACACAAGATCCAAGTTCTTTTGTTTTATTCTCTAGCATTTTGTCCATAATGTGATTAAGGGAGCAGTAATGCAGTGTCCTTGGATGTTGTCTCTTCAGCAAAAAGCTGCCAAAGGGTTTTTATTTGCCCGCTGCTTTCCCCCCTTATACCTAAGTTCCCTCCTCCTCCATTTGCAGACCTCGGAAAATATTAGCTAGTGTGAGAAAGAAAAAGAAACAAGAACTTTATTAAAGCTTAATTAACTGACTGCCTTTTTCCTTTCTCTCTCTTTCGCTATGTGAAAATCACAATTTTCTTGACAAATAATATACAGAAAATAATAAGAGAGATCTATATATGAGCGCAGTTGTACGTACCCCGGCCCCTAAACTTCTTTGATACCTCTACTACTGCCTGCTACAAAATACTGCTCATCTTTTCTTCTTTTAGATTCTCACGCATCGAGTAATATGGTACTTGCTCATACTTTCTTGTCCCTTTCTGGTCTTTTTCTCAGGTATCCAAGCGATGCTGATAAGCATCTGTTAGCTAGACAGACTGGTTTATCGAGAAATCAGGTTAGTCCTTCTCTCTGTCTCTGTCCATCTCTTTCTCTAAATATATGCCTTGTAGATCGTATCTTGAGCAAAACAACAAGTATACCTGATGAGGTAGAACGAGTGGGAGAGATCAGTACGTGTGCTTTTTCACGTTTCAGGGTAGGGTACTGTTCATGTAACAAGAAAACGGGATTCTAAAAAACGAAGAAAAAACAAGAAGCGACCGTGAGTGAGTTGAGTAGATTTGTAAATTTGCATGGTTTAGGGTTTACTTTCCCTGGTTTCTCTCTGTTAGAGAAAGACACACATATGTTACCCAGAAGGGTTCCTTAAATTTTAAATTTACTGATGTCTTTGGATTCTCTTAAAAAGTTTGAGGAACATAGATTCTGAAGTGGACACAATCAGTGAAGAAACCCTAGGGAGATAGTATTATTAAAGAGCAGAGACAAAGTACACAAGAGATGAGACATGAGAGTTTGCAGCTTTGATTCTCTCTCTATGTCTCTCTCTCTCTCTCAACAAATGACACCACATACACTCCACCCCCCCACGCGACGAAGTGCCATTTAAGACAGTGGAAAAAAATTCTTGAGACTTGTCGGGGTTTTTACTTGCATGTTGTTCTTTACCACATACAAGTGGTTTTTTAACCCTTCTTACTGTTTTATTCACTGCCACGTGTTTTTGGAACTCCATCTCCTTGTTTCTCTTCTGATTAATTTAACCCTACAATTTTATTTTATTTTTTGATTTAATTTGTTTTCCTCTCAAAGTTTAAGGTAAAGATGGGTTCCAACTTGACTTTTTTCTTTTTTCGGCTGTATTATTTTAGCAATTTTTTAAAAGTATTTCTATAGATTAGAATCTACTCATACTTTTATGACATTTTAAAATTAGTAGTGGATAAATGAAAAGTATGCATGCATGTGTTATTGAATTATTCATGGCAATCCATACCGTCAAGTGATCCAACAGGCTAGATTGAATAAATTCCACTATTATTGTCTGTTATAGTAATATTACTGTATTTTATAGCTGTTTCAATATTGTTTTTTTTTTAATAATTATCTCAAAACGATATCCTGGTTAGTAACTAAAATTTGACCCTGTAACTATTATCTTCATTAATCTTGTAAGATATTTGGAAGAGGTTAATTAAATGAACTAGGTTTATAATCCATGCACTGTTTAGGTGTCAAACTGGTTCATCAATGCCAGGGTTCGGTTGTGGAAACCCATGGTTGAAGAAATGTACCAGCAAGAATCCAAAGAGGAAGAACCACCAGGGCCAGAAGATAGAGAAAGGAAGCCAGCCACCAGCAGCACCAACAGTGGGCTCGCACAAACACCAACGCCTACTACAACAGCGACAGGATCATCAGCACCAGCTGCCACAACTACTAGCACACCATCAGGCAAAAGATCCGAAATCAATGCCAATGAAAACGACCCTTCACTCCTTGCCATCAATAGACAATGTTTCTCGGAAAACCAAGCTAAACTCTCCACCACCATTATTGCACCGGCCAATATCGCCTCCACCACAGAGGTGGCACCACAACCTCATGACGGACAGTCGTTCCATGACTTCGCTGACGATACATGTCGCCATGGCAGCATTGTTACAGCTGATTATGGGACCACATCCGGCGATGCAAACACTGGAGCTGACCACATCGGGTCTACACTTATACGGTTCGGGACCCCTGCTGCTGGAGATGTGTCTCTCACTCTAGGGCTACGCCATGCAGGAAACATGCCTGAGAAAAGTCCTACTTTCTCTGTTAGAGATTTTGGGGGCTGTTAATTAAAATCAATTAATCATAAACTTTTATATAGTACATTCCAGAGAAAATAATCCTACTTTCTGTCTTTTCTTTTTACTTCCATTCTATGAAGAAACAAATACATAAAATGAGATGAAAACGTATAGCGTATTGAAGTTAGCTAGCTGTACGGATTCCATTGTAATTGTATAGTAGATTGTTTTGCATTTTTCAGTCTTTCTTGTCTTCTTTTTTTAATTATTTGCGTCTTTATTTAAGATTTTGTACCCTTTTTTTTTTACTAGAATGACAACAATCAAATCATATATTTTTAGAGAGGAAGGTAATGTGGGCAGACAATTTTTTATTCTTTAAAGATATTATAGATGTCTGCCTTTTCTCTCTTCCACACGTTGTTGCAATTCCAATCCCTTTTTCTGCAAGAGAATACCACCACCCAATGGATGAAGAAGGATAATATATAAATACATAAGTCATCTAGTAGGTGTAAGCGGTACGAGCTTGGGATTAAAAAATTTATTCATTTTATGGTTTTATTTTTTAGACCTGTGGTTGTTAATATGATGACCACTGAAAATTTACATGGTCACTAACTTTAGGACTCGTGGGATTAATTAGTCGACCTGTGCACAAATTGGCTCGAACACATATATTAATAAAAAAAAGATAATACATAACTGTGTGCATATAAAAACTTTTAGATTTCATTACATAATGACAAAACCTAGAGATGAGCTGTATTTATCTAGGATATACTTCTCTGAGTATTATGATTGTGTAGTGAAAGCTACTGGTTTCGTGATTGATACTTGTTATGAAACGATGTGGTTGAAGCTATAGAGACGGATGCTAAAGTTGATTTTAAAGAACATAACTATATTAAGCTACGAAGTTAGGTCTCTTTCCTCTCGGTTTCATCTCAACTACTTTTTTCACATGTAAGGATTTTCAATTTAGCATATATATATATATATATATATATATATATATATATATATATATATATACTTTCCTCTCGGTTTCATCTCAACTACTTTTTTCACATGTAATGATTTTCAATTTAGCATATATATATATATATATGTTGTAAGAAGTTCAGTACAAGTTTAGTGAAAACGTACAAAATATGAGATATCTATAGTCTATCCTAATTGGTCAAAGTTTAAAGAAGAATGAAAATAAACATAAAATTTAGAATTATAAAAGAGCTACATAGAAAAAAGAGATAAATTGTAAAACTAGAATTTCTAAATTAGGGTAATATGAATATTTAATGTGGGCTGAATCATAAAAAGAATTGAAAATAGGTTTTCAATATGTATTTTAAACTTGGAATGAGAACCTAATTAATTAATGAATTTGTCATCCGCATAAGGATCAAGACCTCTCGATTACATTTTTGCATGAATAAGATTTGCATCAATCGCACACTCAAATCAAAATTTAAGACTTGTAAAAGAAGCAATGTGTATTTCTATCTTATGATTTATGTTTATTAAATAGACTACCTTCTAATTAATATTTATTAAAAAAAATGAGATATGTTTATTAAATAGACCACCTTGTGATTAATATTTATTAAATAGAATGGAAGTAGTACGATTTGAACTCGTGAACGTTAAGGCTTTGTACTATATCAAAGATCCATCCCAAGCCAATAACTTACTTTTTTAAGTGTGGCCTTAATGTAATTTATATTATTCTATATTAGTCAAAAAATAAGCTCTATTCTTTTTAAAGAAAACTTTATTTTTCCCCCAATCTATCTTAAAAATTAGAGGTTCTTTTGTTCTTTCATTGTTTTTTCTTATTATAATTCTTTCATACTCACCCATCATGACTACTCCTACGATTAATGATGGTGTGGTTATTGGGAATACAAAAGTTAATTCCTTAGAATTATCAACACTATATATACAGGATGTCTTTTCGTTGCTTACTCTAAAGAAACATTACGATACCAATTTATGGAGTGGGTTTTGAATGCACAAAATAAAATTAAGGGTCGAAAGTGCTAGGGATTTATTTCAAGTTCAAATTTCACACTTGAGAATTCCAATTCTAAATAATACAAAGCATGGGAAGATGACAATCGTATGATCAAATCATGGCTACTCAATTTGATGAACAAAGACATGAAATTCATTTTTCTTATGCTTGTTTATAGCAAAGAAAATTTAGGGTATGGCTAAGCAAACATACTTAATCATTGAAATACTTCAAAATCATATAAGCTATATTATGAGGTGAACTTTGTTTGTCAAAAGATGGTTCTATTATTTCTTATTGAGGAAAATTACATAAATTATAGCAAGAGATTGATGTTGTAAAGTGACATTAAGATATATACCACTAAGGTTAATTCTCAATGTGTTTGTATTTTTTTGGCTAGTTTGAACTCATCATTGGATGAGGTATGTAGATAGATACTTGTCATTGTACCTCTTCTAGATCTTCAAGTCACTTATGTTATGGTTTGTTATGAGGCAAACCATCATAATGTTATGATGGGTGGAATATCTATCGATGGTACTACTATAGCCACTTAAAGAATTTCTACATAAAAATATACCAAGAAAGGGACATGAAAATATACTCACTATAATGGTAATAACCTTGTTGTTAATACATGTTTTAAACTTCATGGTTATCCGTGGTGACATACCAAAAAAAAAAAAAATTGTTAACACTTCACAACACTAATCAGTGTGCATCTGTTGTGGGATTGGTTACACAAACTAGTATGATTAGTATTGCTTTTAGCTCTCTTTTTTTTATGAAAAATAGTGTGTGCATGATTGATACAAATATTATTGATCATATTACTTGTGATTCTTTAAAATTTAGTCTTTTATTCCCTCCACATTCTACCTTAGCTATTACTAATACCAATGGTGTGTCATCACTTGCTACTGATGTTGGTAATGTTCTTGTATCGTTATCTGTATCTCTCCCTAATATGCTATATATTCCATCACTTATATGTAATCAACTTTTCATTAGTGAGATAACCAATGTCTTTATATGTAATCTAATACACTAAATGGTCATTTTTTAGAAGAATATAATAATTTATCTTTATAATGAATTATACTATAATATTTTAACTAAGTCTTTTCATTTAGCTCTTATAATAAATATCTTCTCATTTCATGAGCTGATTTGAGAAATTAACCTGAAACTCGAAATCTAAACTAATCTAATTTTTCATTTGAATCAGACAAGATATTAATCTAACCAAACTCAATTTAATGATCTAGTTTATCTAGTCAATTCTAGTTCAAAATTCAATTGGAAAATATCTTGTAAAAGAACTCTTATGATAATAAAAATAATGTATTCATAACCTAGTGATTCATCATCTGTTACAAGTCAATCCCAATATCGGGACGTTAAGTATACCTTTATATACTTATAGAAGTAAATGGTAGGTTTCGATACCTTGCCTCGTAAGCAACATCAATTAGAAACAATGGTTTCTTAAAGTCCACAACAATAATGTATAAAGCAACAATAACCCTCTACCTAATATGTTACTTTTCTTTGGAGGAAAAACATGCCTTACATTTGAATTTGAATAGGTCTTTCGCTGCGACGATCATGTTCCTTTTGAATTAAACTATGTATTTACATGGAAGAAAACTCTAAAAGAAATAAAATATATTTGGGGGCACTTGTATGATATGATGTAGCAGCGGTTAAATCGTTATCTTGATAGGAAAAGTACAAACAATGTGTGTGAGCACCTCAATGTTTCACTCATGGATACAAATATTAAAGCAGAAATGTCATTTTCTTCTGTGTAAACGTTCTTCGACTGTGAAAGTTGCGTAAAATAAAATACATTTCAAAATATTTAATTAAACGGAGAATATATATATATAATATATATATATAGATATGACTTACTTTTGCTAATCTTTTGATAGTTGTTTCATTAAATGTATTATAAATATTGCTTTGGAGGAGGTTTGAGCAGAGTTCATAAACATCTGGGCAAGGATAGTCATCAATACACAGAGTTGATAAGTACCCCTGAATGGATTCTTTGTCTTATTTGAACTCATAAACTACAAATTCAATGTGAAGAAACAGACAGTATATAAAATGATATATTATGGTATTTATATATGGATGTGTGTGTTTTTATAAAAATAATAATAATAATAGTAATTAAAACAAGGCAAATAGAAAAGAAGTATCCCTACCAAAATATAATAACTTGGACGGGGCCCCTACCTCAAGAAATTGCTAGATTGAAAGCTACCCCTCAGATACAATCCAAGGGACTGTCTACCAGCAACCAGATACCTTAACATGGGGCCCGCATTGGGAAATGGACATAGGAACACACATGATGATGAGGTTATTTCTATCTTTTCTAATTAATATACATATCTAGATCAACTTGCTTGTAATTTAATTAATTTTTAATTTTTGAGTTTCTTTCTTATCATGGGACGCCCCATTCATCTAATAGTTGATGGCAATTTTACAGACTTCATTTACAAATAAATTGAAATGATTGAATGCAGAAGTAGGGTAGGGTTTCTTGTAGATAGGCTCCTCTAATTCAATCCAACTGGGAATACTGCTAGTTCTTGGATTGGATATGGAGTAACTTATAGACATGTGTTATGATGTGGATTGGATCGAAAACACATGAGCATAAGAAAATATTCAAATTATTATGCAAATATTAAAAGAAAATGGTTTTTTACAGTAGAAATGATACAAATATATTTAGCAGAAAATAATTCTTCTCTTAATAACTCATAAATAAAAGACAAAAACATAGTTTTTTTTTTGTATTTTATATGTTTAATAGTACATAAAAATAGATAAATAGACCTTAAATATTAATTATACATATTTGTCTCTTGTTTTTAAAATATTATTTATCTTTTTTATATGTAAAAACAATAATTGCAATAGTGTTTCATAATCTAAATTAACTAATTTTACATGACATGTAAATTTAGTCTTTTTATAAACTACCCTTATTTGGACATATTAAAAAAAGATTAAATGATAGCTTGTATATCCCAAAAAAAAAACATTTTCCTTTGCTTTTGGGATATTTGTCCTTTCACATGGAGCATTAGTCATTAATAGAATATTTAAGGGTATAATTGTATTATATTTATTTTAAAATATAGTAAATTGGCAAGTATACTATTGCAATCAAAAATTAAAAAACAGAGGGTTAGGATCCTTCTGGTCTTTTCTTTTAAGATTTTTATAATTACTAGGGTATTCAATGGTATTTTTATCTTTTAATATCTATTACAAATTGTTTAATTCTAAAACATTATTGGTTTGTTCAATGCACATGTCATTGTCTAGGAAGCGCTCATGCTCTTTAACGAGCGAGTGCGATGTCTTTTGGTGGCATAATTTATTTTATGGATACTCACCTCATCCTATGTTTTTTGGTGCAATTGTATGTTGATGATAATGGGTGATTTGTCATTAGTCGACCCTTTTTTTTTCTCTTGTTGTTGATATTTTAACTTCACTCTTTATTCTATCAATTTCTATTTTTTGTTCTTGGTCTTTTTGTTAAAATTTTATTTCTTTTCAATTAAATTATGTGATTCTAATTTGTCATGCATAAGTTTTTCCAATTTAACCTTTTTTTCAACTTTTTTTTCTTGGCCTTTTAGAAAAAGTTTTGATGTTTTCAACTTTAATTCAATCCAAATTTACATTGTAAATATGTAAAACACGATAAACTAATCCATTTTCCTGAAAACTTGCATCATTTTTAAATGACCCACCTAAAAATCATTATCAACTAGAAACAAAAACCTAGAGAATTATAATCGAAATTTAGAATCCACATCAATCCTCTAAAACAAGCACCATGATAAACACAAAATAAACACCAACAAAAAAAAGAGAGTGAATGATGTACAAATTCCGCACATCTCTCACGGCTAATAAGTTTGATCTATTATGTAGTAAGTATGAATAATTTTAAGACTTTGGTCATCTTACTTTTTAATGATATCATTTTGGTCGTTTAATATTTCAAAAATTCAATTGTGATAAAAAAAAGTTCTTTTCTTATGGTTGGACAAAGATAAGAGAAAACAGGTGAAATATGATGGATGAGAGAGACTATTGTTTAACAATGATTTTACAAAGAAGAAGTATTAATTTTGTTGTTGTGATTTATTCAATAAGGAGATTTTGTCTTATAACTTCTTTTACCTTTGACTTGCTTGAGATTGTAGATCTAAGCGTCTTGGTTTTAGGTTGATTTTAGTTTTTTAGCCTATTTTTCGAGATATTTAAGATCATGGATAGAATTGTCAATGTGTGTAATGTATTTTCAACTTGTTCTATGTGAATAACAAGTTGAAAATAAAGATTTTTAGGAAAAACAACCCATAGGCTAGATTTTTGTTGACTTGAAAATAAAGATTTTTAGGAAAAAACAACCCTTAGGCTAGATTTTTGGTGACTTTTTTATCGCATAAAATTGGCTTAACAAACAATGTATCATTAGTCATACTAGACAATATGTTACATGTTCATTTAATTTTTTGAAAAAAAATAAAGAGCATACAACAAGTCATTAGCCCCTTAATAATAAAAAAAAATACATCTCAAATGCATCAAAATAAGGGCCTTATTATTCATCTTTTATTTCCTTTTTTTATTTTAAGAAGTTTTTGTTAAGTCTTTATGATGTGTTTTTAGTTGTTTATATTTAATTTTTAATTTTAGCTTTATTTTTGGGTATTCTTTCTCAATAGCACTATTTAATTATTTTTCACTTTATTCCTAGAAACAATTATTAAATATAAACATGTATCTATAGCCACATCTATCTCTAAGCGTTTCAATTTAGTCTATGTTTAAATATGGTTTAGTTTTTACTTGGTTTCATATAAATTATGATATGTATTTCAAATATTTGATATTTTATTTCTTTGATTTTATTTAATCGCTTTCATGTGAATGTTTCTATCATTATTTTATGGAATTAAAAAAATCTAAGAAACATAGTTATTGAGCATATTTAGGTACATGACACATGATGCAAAATGAAATATCTTGATCTATATTTCTCTCTATTTTTCTAGCATAGTCTTTAGTTATAGTTAACAGAAAATTTTGTGATTATTGCCACAAATAATTATTGATTAAATTAAAAAACTTATTTTAAAAAATAAAATTATGAAACATAACTGGGTATATGATCCAATGTTTTAGGAGTAAATATCTCTTGATTTTTCCAGTTTAGTTTTTAGTTATTGTTAATGATTTTTTTAATGTATATTGGCATAAGTGAATCTCAATTTATTTAATTGAATGTTTTTATATATATATATATAAAAGAGCATCTCATTCCCATTAATGCAGGAAGCTTAAATTATGCTCAAACGTGGCATGCATAGCTATGGAAGCTTTATTTAAAAACTAGCAATTTATGTATTTCTACGAAAAGAATATCCATAACAGGGGAGAGCTGAAAAATAAATGGAAAAATGAAACCTACACTTTCCACTAAGCTCAGGAGGCACCAATTTTAGCCATTCCATACAAAAAAAGCCAAGATACACTTATGAATGTCCTCTTTTATAGATGAAAATGTATCAACGAAATGAGAATCAACACTGGCCACTTGCCGGGACAGCTAGAACGAAATTTCATCAAGAAGATGATTGTAGCTCCAATGACTACAGACCCCCGGCTCCATTGCTTGGGACTTGACCAATATCTTGTCAGCGTGACACCAAATACACTGAGGCAGCTACTTACAATTTGATCAGCCAATGAATGACAGCCACAATACCCCTGAACACATCCGAATCTGATTCTCATGTCGGGTTCGCCGCATCCCATTATTTCATGAAGGAGAGGACATGGTGTGCTTTAAGATTTAATACAGGCGGCCTCGGCACTTTGAAGCTCCGCAATGGCAAGGATATCCTTCCCCAGGTAGCAGCTCATAGCGATAGTTGTATGTCAGTTCTTCACCAAAAGCTATCTGCACATGATATGATTAACCAAATAAATGAAATGTGCAAGTAATCTATACAAACACAGTACTGAGACAATAAGTTCTGTTGACAAATAGATACGGTATGCTAGGAACTGCAATAAAGTAAAGATGAACCCCTCATACATCATGCACCATGAATAAGAAACGAACCCAAAAATGTATCACACAAATAGCTTCCTTGGAACTACTAAGAACATCAATATTCTTAAAGTTGCATTTAAGATTCAAGAAACATGTGTCTCTCTGTATCCCTAGTTCCATGCATACAACAACTCATATTCAAGATGGAATGAGGTGACTACTTACATCCCGACTTGCATAAAGACCGATATGAGCACGCTGAGAATCCATGCTGTTGACCAGAACTTGGTGGTTCACAAGATTTGGCATGCAGCTTCCAACATGAACAGATGTCAAGTGTGAATCAACAAGCACATCCTAGAGCAGATAAAATAACATGCCAGAAAAGACTTATGACAGCTAATCACCTCTTTAGGCTTTTCTTCCCTTGAAATATGGGCTACCAGTCTCTTCATGTGTTGATGCATTTGAAAGTTTATATGTTAAAATTACATGCCAATAGCTAAAGCTTATAATTTTGAGGAGCATGTCATGAATTGACGTCTCCTCAGATAGGAGAAGGGTGGATGGTAATGTGATGTATGTCATTATTAAATCGTCATATCCTTTGTCTTAACAATGTCCTAAACAAACCAGCCATCAAACTAGGGGGGAAAAAGGCTACAGAGATGTCCTTGTGCAATCATAAGGATTCTGTTGACCATCACTTAAACATAAATATACCTATATAACAAAATGTCTACCTGTACTTTAAAGCAAGAACCTCACATACAGATAAACATTAAAAGTCATCTAGCAAAAAAAAAAATTAATATTTTGTTTTCTAGCTCAATAGAAATATTCCTTGGAAAAATCAATTGAGGTTAATCAGTTTCACTGGTTTGCAGTTCTAACCAGACAGCTACTGCATGGGTTGAAGGTCATGAAGGGACTGGTTCCATGACCCTGATTGGATAAAGTCAGTCAGGTCTTTTAAGAACTACCTTCTCGAGTTGCTTGATGTTTCTTACATGTTAAATCTTAGCAATTCTTATGCTTCTCTTCTGTATAACTCGCAATCTCCTTTGCCATCAACATTTCATATGATAAAGACACATTAAGCCGCATATTATCATATCAGACAGGCATTGTTTGGATTATGAAATGTTTTTAAGGCATTGGTATCACCTTTTTTCATATGAAAATGGCAACTGAGCAGTGTAGACACATTTATCTCACAAATCCACCTACATAAAGGCATCATGCTAATGCTTGGCATATAAGCATCAGTAAACCTAGATAACATCTTCACCTTACATAAAATCAAAGGGTTCAATAGCACAAGGAAATTTTAATTGGTTCACATTGATACATTTGTCTCCAATAAGCAAATTTCTCAAACTATAGAGAAGATTACTGCAAGGAATAATACCTAATTGCATTCCCTACCTGTGGTTGATGAACCGTGAAACATTCCCATACTTTGTAGAATCAATAAAATAATGGGCCTGCCCTTCAACCATCCTGCTCATATCATTGGTATGAGCATCAATTTTATATATATAGCTGCAACCTTCTTTGCCATACCTAAAAATCAAACAAAGCGCATTCAAAATATTGCCAAAAAAAAAAGGGGAACAAATTTGCATTTTTCAAAGTTATAACCTGTCACGCCTGTTGCTTGCCTCCTGTTCATTCAAAACCTCTCCAATGTACTCACATACAAATGTACTACGTAGGATTGGTTCTCCTGCCCTGACAGCCCAACCCTGTACTTCAGCAAGACAAGTTAATATGGTACGACAGAGACAGTGAACAATTGAAAGCAAAACTCTAACTGGGAAGTATTGTTACTTTATTATCTGTTTTGAAGACTTCCAGTTTCACTCGTATTCCATTCTGCAGAACTCTGTTTGGGCAAGTTTTATTGCAGTTGCACATGCTATTGCACTCGTAAACAAGGTAACCTTCCTGCACAATTTAGCAAGAAATGTTTCAAATGCAAGTCTAATCAGCCAAAAAGTGGTGCAAGCCCAACCAATCCCCACCAACCTCTCACAAACAGGCAGGGAGAGAATTGTAACAAAAGGGTATCTGCTTGTCAAATAGAGCTTGGGCATAGAAAGGAGAAAAGGACATGTTTAAGACCTATTTAACTCCATCAGGGGGGAAATAAGACCTAGTGATCTCATAGGCCAATCTATAGGACTGATACTCGATACTTGGAAGCATCTTGAACCAATACCTTTCAGTCATCATATTTATACTTGGAAGGCTTAATCAAAGGTGTGAACAGTTAAAAGATATGTGCTTTGTTCTGCATACTGTAACATCCTTAACTTTGAGGAAACTCTAGAGGTACAGGGTAGTATTCCTCACTTCTTTATGGTGTGATGCTTCAGGAACCTTTGGAAAAGTTTACTTAGCTGACATTGAACAGAATTCTAAAGCTCTTGTGTTCCATTTTATTTTTTATATTGTTTTATGGGAGGGCATCTCTTCTATAAATCCATATATTCATCCAATTCCACTACAGTTTTTTCATCCCTCACAACAAAAAAAAGAGCGTTAGTATTAGCATGATGTTTTATAACTAGAAAAAATTGTACTCTTTTCAACTTTCTTAAAATTCAACTAGCCTTCATGCCATCTCCCTTCATCAGATCAGGTAAAAATTACTTACGAAGGGGAATTCAAGCAAGGTGGTGATGGGAATGGAAAATACTTTTTTACATTATTTTCTATTACAGGATTTTACAAGATTCCCACATATACAGTTTATGGAATCAAATTGCCAAGTAATGTAGAAGATAGAAACAATAGCATGTATCAATCACCACACTAGATACTCTTCAAGCAGTAGGCCAATAAAAATTTTGCAGAGAATAGAAAGTTCTGGGAATGAGGAAGCTTCTCCATATGAAGCCAATATACTCAGCTATCAAAAGAACATCAACTTCGGAGTCTAATCAGTAACTATTTGCCATGGTAAAAAGAAAATGAAATTACCTCCAGAACAAGTCGCCCTTTATTGTCATATGGAAATCTGCCAAGCATGGATTTCCCATATATGTCCTTTGCATCTTCATAGTCATTATCAAAGAGATAAACATGATCACATGTCTCAGGACAGCACATTGAATATTGGCAAGAACACCTCAATTCCAAACCCTACATAAAAAGGGATGTGGGAGGAGAAAAAAGCAGTGGGTTTAATGCATTTCTGAAATTATTTGGATATGCAGATGGCATGAATGAGAATTTTGTTTGGTGTTTGTCTTCCTTTCTCTCCATCTCCATGCATATGTGTGCATTTCTGAAATTATATGGATATGCAGATGGCATGAATGAGAATATTTCTTTGGTGTTTGTCTTCCTTTCTTCCTTTCTCTCCCTCTCCATACATATGTTTGTATGTGTTTTATATTTTAATTTGCAGTGTCCTCAGCAGCCAATCAGGGTTCAATCATCTCCAAGGTAGGATGACAACCAGCAAGTGCATTCCACTTTGATACAGTTGGTCATAAACAAAATCAAATCAAATATTAAAAACAAAATAGAAACCCAACCAAAAGATACCTCAATGTCCAGATTATCACATTGATCATGAACTGGCCCTGTTACATAAGTAAAAGTATCCCAGGGCTTGGGGAATGTACTAATTTGACCATCGAAACCATCTGCCAAGACATGGAGGGAATCCAGGAGATCTTCATCCACAACACATGCCACTGGTATCGTCTCCTTCCCAAAGCTTATGTCAGTACACAAGATAGTAGCCTTTTGCTTAGGCCCCTCTGTAACATCATGCACATCTATAATATAGTGGCACTCATCCACTTTCCACTCACTGTTTATATGATCAGATGAATGTATCATTTGTTTCCCCTTTAAACCATTTGGAAGAGACATCAAGGGCGAGAATAATCCTGGGTCCTTGAAACTCCTACATCCTCTGGAACAAATAAACTCCTCCCGGTGCCATTGCACTTGAATATTATGCTCACTGCAGAGCTTGGCTGCCTTCAAATAAAAGCGTTCTGGCAACACTCCATATTTCCCCTCCAGTGATGCTTTTAGGCTCACCTTGCAGCAAGCAGTGCGTGCAATAGCTAAGATATCAAGGTTATTTGGCCGAGGTTTTGTTTTCTGAACCTCAGAAAACAATATCTTTGCAACCGCTGAGCATTCAGATTCTGCTAATCTACCTAGAGTCCCTGCCTCAGTCAAATTAGACTGTATGTTTAATCCCTGGCTGCTAAGTGGTTTTGATGCCTGGATACATTTCTTCAGACCAGCAGTCACCCTGTTCCTGATGCTGCTATATGTTACTGCCCCCAGACCTTTCTTAAGTCTTGGGCGGCTAAGCCTTCCAGATTTTAATCTATAAGCATAATATCGAACACCTCTCTTTGGGGGGCGAGAGCTGAATAGATTTGGTCCCATATGAGCAGCCTGATGGTGGCGACCAAGATCAGGCAGTAAATCAAACTTCAGGCCACAGAACTTGCAAATGTACTTTCTTAAACCACCTAAATTCTCAGTGTGATTTTCCATTGATGCTGCATTTTGCAGCTCATGTTTCTGCAGGGAATCCTCTTTCTCTTTACCCATAGATGGATCAAGTTGTTGAGCATTTTTTGGCAGCCTGAAATCAGCAGGGTGAACAGAGAGGACATGCAACCATAACTGGTCAGTGTTCCCAAAGTGGCTGGCACAAGGAATGCACTGGAACAGCATGCACTGTTCAACAAATTCCACATGATGTCTCTCCTGCACATGAGTTTCCAAACTTTTTCTGTTAGTGAAAGAATCCAGGCAGATGGCACAAGCATGACCTCTGAAATGCCACTGTGCTTCCTTTTTATGATTGTCCATCCAGTGGTTTCCAAGCTCTTTATCATCGAGAAACTCCTTTGAGCATATTTTGCACCTAATCGAATTTTCATCACCGTGGCTACAATCAACAGCTAATGGAAATATAGCTGGTTCTTCCTTGACAGAGGAGGAAATTTGTAAATCTTCCTCCACAGCAAATCCCCATAACTTTTTTAATCTCTCCTTTTCAGTGCAAACCAACTTTAAAAAGAGATCCCCGACATTAAAATCTTTAGAAGCTTCAGAGAGGGCCCACTGAAGTTGAACCTCCATAGGAACTGGGTTTCTAAGAGAGAAAATGCTTTTAAAAAGCTTATAGAAAAGCTCACAAGCTTGATGTAAATGCAATTTCTGCTGCAATGAGCTACAATCCTTCAAAAGATCTATAAACACTTCTTTTGATATTATCCTACTTTTACCATTTCTAGCACGCTTGAGCCAACTAGGAATGTGCTTGTCACAGTACAATGAATAGCGCTTTGGACTCTCAGGACACAGGATACTACTATCCAGGGAGCTTGAGCCCATGCAATGCAGCATCTCGGAGCTATTGCAATCATGGCCAGGATGCTCAAGTTTCTCTGGTAAGTTTTTCCTTCCATGAAAGGCATCACCATCCATGGCTGAGACAGGTTGCATTCGAAGGGGATTTTCAACTTGTTCAGGCAATACCATCTCTTTGCAATATGTGGTGTCTGAACTGGGAAAGATCTCTCCATGTTTTCTCTTAAGAGGATTCTCTGGGAAATTTGAAGTCTTCTCTGCATCAGGCCAGGGTCTGTGTTTCTTGCAGAATGTGGTACCTGGTAGAGACCGATGCTTGCATCGGGTACCCAGAACAGTGGTACCTTCACACATAGGACTATGAACAGGACTTGCCTCTCCTCTAGCGAAGCTGCCAGCAAAACGAGAGGCTAAATGCACACAACAATAAACATCACCATCATTAGCACACCTAACACACTGCCTTCCCTTAGATTCAATAAAAGCTGTACACTGGCGATTCTTACTCCCAGGTTCTATGCTTTCCTTAGCCAAAACTTCATTAACAGGTGTCATTTCTGCACCTTTTTTCTGTGCAAGCTCAGAGTTTCCTGCTTCAACTACAATCCCATCCCATCTATCGCCCATGCTACAAGGTGACTCTAAAGGTGCAGCTACCTCACCAAAACCATCCTCTTTAGAAAGCTCTGATTCTAAAGCATGAGCATTGACAGTGTCTCGATTACTGAAAAACTCAGAGTCAATTTCGGCATTCGTGGTTTGAAGTGGACTGCTGGTCTCAACCTGGGAAGCATGTGTCTCTGCACGACGAACTTCAAGCTTTGGCCTCTTCCTGGTAGCTTGAAGACTGATGGTTGAGGGGGAGAGACTGTCACAGTTCTCCTGCTCCATATCTCCACCACCTGTCACAGGTTGGGGGGTTGAGAACCACTTCATAGCTTCATGCTTCCAGGTTTTCCACTCGGACCCCAATGTCGATTGCACTGGTGCATCATGCAGAGAATCAACTTCATTCCATAGGATAGAATTGTACAATTCCTTGAATCAAAGAAAGCCACGATCAACAAATGTTCAGAGACAAAGATATAAGATATGCAACTTAGCACAAAAAGGGAAGTGGGCATTGCAGGTGCAAGATAAAGCCTAAGAGCCCAGCAATCCACTATGTATCCTTGCATGAATGAAACAACCCACGAGAAAGGGTTAACCTAAAATAGGGACAGGCTTACTGAATTGAAAGTTCATATGGCCACAGGATTGTGGCATTTGCTGTCTATGTATTTCAATCAGATACAATTGTGTAAATCACACAGCCCAGCTCTTAGAATAATACATCAGATAGCCAACAATTGGTTATTGAATAAACATTTCAAAGTTAATTGGCAGAAGCAAAAACATGAATTGAATGTGGATGTTTTTGCATAATAAATAAATTTTAATTTATTTAGGTAAGTAGACATTAGCATGCCTTTTTTTGTCAATCTTCTAGAAAGTCCCATGCGGTAGATGAATATACCAAACCATATCAAGGAGCCAAATTTATTGTATTATAATCTTGACATGACAGAAATGGTAACTCCAGCATGCCTTTTGCAGTCAAATTAATGTGTTGGCATCAAGTTAACACATACCTCCCTAAGCAATTCAATGGATTCAGCACTACATGCAACCTGACACTGCTGTACCCAGGATTGAAAAGAATTCCGCAGCCAATCAGAACTTATGTACCGTTGCAAAATCATCTGCAGAGAAGTCAAGTGGCATTACATCATCATGTAACAAGAGTGGGGAAGCACCTGAGCATGGCAACTTGACACAATGAAATAAGACAAAATTTATAAACAAAAAACAAAGAAATACAACAGCACACTACTTAATTTCCAAACAGTAAAGTTTATTATTCATAACTGCTTTCTCCAGCATTTATATGAACACATGTTTCAATGCATATAAAACCAAAGGAACAAATGCATAGCTTTAAGAAATCAGTAAGGGGGTTTTGCTTTTATAGATCGTGAAAAGGAGGAAAAAAGATCTAGAACCTACACTATCGACAGGGAAAGGAGTTTACATTTTGAAGTTTCAGAAGCATTGTTCCAAGATCAGAATAACCACTACATCGTGAAGCCTCCATGGCAAATTCCTTCCAGACCATCACATCACGAGCTGTGTCTACTAAAGCCTATGACAAGTTTAAGACAATGAGAAATAGCAAGGAAACAGTAACAAAAGCATGGGTATCAATAAGTATTTGAAAAAAAAAAAACATTAAAAATCATACCTCATAATGAAACTGATCAACAATATTCAGCATGGCAGCAGCCAGCTTTTTCATTATAAACCGTCTTGCAACACTCAAATCTTTAACCATTTTAAGCCCGATTTTGTGAGTCTTATATGCAATAGGCTCTGGAAATCCATTGATTGGTTGGACAAGCAGCATATCTACCCAGGAATAATTCCTGGTATGAGGAAAAAATATAACAAAATACTGCTTTCGATCATGAGTTGGTTTGGCTCTCAAAGTTGACAATGGGCAGTCCGCACGTGCACATCTGATTCCAGCCTGCCACTTGCCTCTCCACTATACTTGGAAAATCATAGGAGTATCAGGTATATTTAAAAATTCCTGGATTAAAAAACTTTTCCTAGTAAAAACTAACAAGTGAAAGACAATGCCAAGGGAGCCCAAAAAAACAGGTCGTGCACCACCAGCATAATCTAAGCCTCAAAAGATTGAAACTGCATATGACAGCTTACAATCAACATTTTCTGTACAGCATTTGCTAAAGACCAACTGTTATTTCATTGAAGCAAGAATAGAGAAATTAAGAAGAAGAAGAAGTTTACCTTGACCCATAATGCCACAGATTCATCTTGTTCTAGCCAGTTAGGCTCTAAAAGAGATGGCTCTCCATACCTACAGTTGTTTGGTTCACTTTCAATGGTGTCAACAATTAAATTAGAGTTTTCAGAGGCTGCATAGGATTCTGTGTAATAATTCTGTACATTTATGTCATCTTCTCCAAAATCCTGAGATAATCTTTGGTTCTCTACCTTACAATCAGAATATGAAGTTCCATGTTCGGAAACATGCAATTTGTCTACTGTCCCTTGTCCCTCACTTTGTCCTTTTAAGTGAGACTCTTCTACATTTAGCGATAAGTCATTCAATCTACCATCATCCATTTCAACTTGTTCTACACATTTAAAACCATTAGATTCTCCATAAGTAAAATCTGTCCCTGAACTCTGTCGTTCACAATCAGATTCTCCAACATACCGAACACCATTACACGGAAGCACATCCATAATTTAAACTGAATGCTGCAGTCCCACAAAACATGTATTGGTCATTCCAAACTCAGTTCCCTGTTCATGTGCAGGTCAATAAATCAGACAGTCAGAAGATTGTTCAGGAAAAAAAACAAAAAGCTACAAGTCATAAAAGGAGGTAATTAAAGATGGCCTTGATAAGTAAACTTCCAAACAATCAGTGGTCCAGAAATTCAACATAGTGTGCTTTCTTGTAAGCTAATCAAGTCAGCTATTGGCCCAACAAATTCTCAGATATGGAGGGAAAAACCAAATGGAAGATAATCAATATGCATGCCAAATTTCTAGGTCTAAGCACATCAAATAAAAAGCTACCTCCCACCAACCTTGGTAATGCTTTATATAATAACCATTTTAAGCATGCATCAATTCAAGCCTTCTTCTCTATAGCAACAGAAAAAAGATAGTGCAGAAAAGTTTCAAACACATAAAAATCTGCACTCTTTCCACAGAATAAATATAGAGAATACTAAGTTGTGGGCAAAGGCAACTTGCAAGTACAGGCATACATGATAACCTAATGGCTAGAAGGCTTGACAAAGAGATTGAAGAATCTTTAATAATAAATAATTTGACATTATGAAATCAGACTTTAAATTTCCCCCTTAACATGTAAACACAGAATACCATGTCCCTTTCAATTAAATTTTTAAACACTACTTACAAATCCAACAAGGAAAGCAAGCAAGAGCTTATATATATATTTGTTCTACGGCTTTCCATATACCAGGGGATGTTAGGAAGAAGAGCTAGGACCTATTGCATTCATCAAGCATGGATTCCTAAGGTGCTAGGGCCAAATAAAGTCCAGAACTGTACTTGTGAATTGTTTTTAATCACTCCACCATAGGGGAGCTCTTTTAATGAGGTAATTGGAGACCACATTTGAAAAGGAAGGCAATACAGGTGCAAAGGGCCAACACTTGCATGAGAGATATTATTTGAAAGAAACACCTAGAAAGGAGGGGTGAGAATTCTAATCATTCTTGGGGTGGGAAAAGGAAACACCAAATTATCCATTACTATTGCAGGGACAGTACTGACTCAAGGTTTGCATATCATGACCTTATTCAGTTAATGACTTCTGATGTTTCACAAGACCACTACAAGAAAGGAAGATGGAATAATTGAAACCATCTTGAAAATAATGAACAATTCATCTTATCAATGAATTTCCACAGAAACCCACAACAATTTAACTGTATAAAAGGGTCATATTTTCAAAAAAAAATTGTGTCCCATTATTCTGAATAAACAAAATTTCCCTATTTTTCACTTTTGCTAGTCATTTAATATTAAGTGAACATCCTTCGACAGCTGAAAACTGTAGCTATCATTCCTCTCTATCAGTTAATAAAACTCAAAGACATATTTGCAGTTTCTAAATTTTAATATTGTTCTATATTAGTCCAGTAAGTTCTGTCATTACATAGAAAAAATTAAGCCAGTCTGAATAAAGTCGCTTCCTTCTGTATCTCATCCAGGTCACCTTATCATAACTTACCGTGGTTGCTTATTTGTAATATATTTGCAAGTTATAATCATTTTTTCCCCTGAAACTGACCTCCTTAAATGAACATAATCTGTTCATATGTAATAGATTAAAAAAGGAGATTGATATTTTAATATAAAAAGAGAAGCAAAATCTACTCCCATTTCATTCAATTAAGAATCCCATCAAGCCAATTATTTAAGAAAATGACTGAATTTTAATTTATCAAATTAATACAATGCAGATAAAAACAAATGCAGCTTTCATCAAAATCTAGGGGGTTTCCGCACCTAGCAAAATTCAAATCAACATGCAAGCGTGCAGAATCCATGTACGGCTTGCGAAAGCAAAAGGTAAATTTTCATTTCTCTATCTACTCTTACAAACTGGTAAAACATAGCTTCTGCTACAGTACAAGACAAACTAGCGCGACTAAATAACACATGAAACAAAACAAACATCATAAATTAATCGGGATGAAATTTAACGAAGGCCCAGATCCTTAAAAACCAAAAACCCACCTCAAAGACTCAATCTTTTTACAGAGATTATCAGTTCAAACCCTAACCCACCAAACCCAGATACAAATCGTGCCATGGAACCGTACAGTATCATCATTTCACCACTAATCGTTGCAGTAACTTAAGAAAAAAACACAATGGATTCACACTATCCAAAACCCACAACCAAGTTTTTTGGTACATGATCAACATCATGTGAAATATGCATGACCTAGAAGATGATCCAATACTAAAAAAAAAAAAAAAAAACCTAACGAATTAGCCAGATAGACCAAAAATCCCTCAACAAAAGTCCTTAAGCCAAAAGGGGTTTGTTTTAATTGCATGTCTACTATTATTTTTTTCGGGGGTATTAAGGTGCTTTTATAATTGTATATATTTTTGTTAGGACACCAGCAGCAGCTACACACCAGACATACATACATACATACCAGCAGCATCAGCTAGGTCTTCCAATTGATTGCAAGAAAATAAAATGTGACACACATGCATACACAAATACATAAAAGTAAAATAATAAGTCAATAGACAAAATAAAAAAGAGAGATAATTAAGTAATGTAAATGTAGCTTTAGAGAATATGAGAGTGAGTTTGCAGGGAGATATGAGATCACCTTTTTTCTCCCAGTTGTGGCGTAATTGTTATGGTAGGTTATTGCCTTGAGGTTTAAAGGTAAGCGGGGTTGAGGTTTTTTTTTTTTATTTGTGTGCAAACTTCCTATGTTTGTTTTTTTCAAAATTGGCTAGAGATGTGTGTTTCTGTGGGCAGTTGGGGTATAGGTCCCGTGACCAAAAAAATAAATACAGAGAGAGGGGGGGGGGGGGGGGGAATATATAATAAATCTAGAGAGAGAGGGAGGGAGGGAGCATCAACAAGATGTGATTTGTGGTGTGTCTATGAAGATATATAACTGGGTGAGGCAAAAGAAGTGCGATTCTAAAGAGCTGTTTTGGGGGAAATTTTCATCTTTTTTTTTAGGGAAAAATATCATGTGCTGTCGTTGTGGTATGTGTGTGAAGGGAGAGGTTGATTTAGGGGGGAGACGGTGGTTTATGTTGTTGATGGGAGGAAGTCGTAGAAATTGGTGGCTTTTGTGTTTCCGAGGTTAACTAGGCATCGAGATACGAGATTTGGGGCACATCTTATTGAGTTCTGTTCAAAGACCGTGACTGAACTTTCAACAACGGCGTCGTAGCATCACCCCTTTTGTACTCCTTTTTTCCTTTTCTTTTTCTTTTTCTTTTTCTTTAATAAATAAGAACAGAAAGGTGGAGTGGATTACGATTCAGTCTCCGTGGTTTTTATGGGTTTTGTAAAATAGTTTTTTAAATCATAGGTTAGTCCTTTGGGCCATGTTGATTGTTCATTCTTTTTAAAATTTCCATATTTAACTTTTTAAATGCATTTTTAATTTTTATTATTGTATGCAAAGTTATCAATATTGTTTTGGTTAATGCTTCATTTTTTTAATTGGAATGGAATGTTTCATTTTTTGAGTGTTTCGGCGCGCCGTTTCGGGGTTGTACTATTTATGTGTACAGATATATATAATTAAATATATTAATTCAAAAAAAAAATTAGTTCAAATTCAAAAATAAAATTATTTAGAATTGTGCAATTTAATTTAAAAAAAAACACAATAAAATGATTTTTCTAAATAAAATTATGAGCATGTATAATATTACAAGAATGTCATAATCAATCTCGCAAGGTCATTACATCTCTGATTGCTCTGAAATTTTAATATAATATGTATAAATATGTCAAGAGACTCCTCGTAAAATTTCATATTAGTCTAATGGTCGGATTAAGATATATGATTGATATTATAAAATTATTCATTATTTAAAAAAAATACTATTTGGCCGAAATGGAACGGGCGGAGCGAAACCGGTACGTTTCGGCCGAAAAATCCAAAATGAACCGAAATTTAAACTGAGATAAAACCGACGTTGTTTTGTCTTGTTTTTGTAATTGGTACGAAACCAAGTGAGCCTATATATGAAATCAAGTGTTTAAAACTTGCTCTACTTACATAATGACTCAGTGTATTTATACACTCAACCACTTGAACTTTTCTTGTTGTTATGTCATGGTTTATACTGGTTGAAAATAGAGGCCTTGAAGTGAAACATGTTGAAAGAGATAACTATTGAGAGGGTGTTCATTACAAACAATGAGAGTAGGTGCAAAGTCAAGTTGAGCAAGCCAATGATGATCATTTCAAGCAAATATAGGGATTTTATATTATGGTGTGTGTGAGAAAGAATCAATGATGATAAGATAAACATCTTCTTCAAAGAGAGTAAGAAAGGGTGAGGGAGGTAGTTATTTTTGTGAAAGGATGACATTTATAGGAACATCATATTAAAAAAGAGAGATAGATTTAAAGGTCTTTACATTTAGTGTATGACTAACAAGGTAACCCCATAACCATTTGTGGCTTGGTACAAGTAAAGAGAAGGGTGTTTAGGTTAGGCCAACCAGTCTTGGTTCGACTCGATGATTGGTAGTGACATAACCCATTTCTAGGTTACTCCTAGAATTCACTCAAAACAAAACAAAACAAAAAATAAAATTAAAAGTGGCTAACATGGTGGAAAAATCAAGTTGGAAATATTGAACGGATTTGAGAGCCCAATCGTACCTTTATTGTGCCTAAAACTAGAGGAAAATGCAAATTCAAGACTAAAATAAATTAGCCCTAAAACTAGGGCTAAATTAAACTTTAATTATGTTTAGAAATTAATTTAGGGTCCAATTGAAGGATTTAATTAAGTGCAAAGACTTAACTATACTTTAATTGGGTCAAATTAATTTTATTAAGGCCTTAATTAGTGGAAAATTAAGTATGAGAGCCTAATTTGGGTTAAATTGAGAAGATTGGAATTTTCAAAGATGAAATTTAAGTTTTTACCAAGTAAATTGGTTGAAATTGGGGATAAAATTGCAATAAAAATAAAGTCATCACAAGATAAAGTACCAAATTGAACTTTGATCGAGAGAAAAAATTAGGGTTAGATGACGCGTCGTCTGATCCATTAGTGTATCCAGACAACGCGTCGTCTAGTCACTATTAATTTCTTCCCCAAATTTTCGCCAAAAAATCATGTTTTTGAACCAACTTTGCAGGTGTATTTAATGTCTTTATTCTTCATCAAATTTGACAAAAGATGCACAAAAATAATCCCCTGATTCTTAACTATACCAGCATATGGTCAGTTCTCGTTTATTGACTCCAGACACGCGTTGTTTAGCCCTAAAAGTGACAATTCAGACAGCCTACTGTAGCTGTCAAATTTGACAATTCAGGATATCTACTTTGAAATAAACGGTTGAGAAGGTTTTGCTTTGAACTAATAGCTGAAATTTTATTATAACATAGACTAGATTTCTCTCTTCATCCAGCTATAAAATAGAGGTGAAATCTATGGCCCGAGAGGGGAGAAATCAGAAACTAAAATTGAAGAAAAAACAACTCTCTCCCCAAATCTTCGCCGAAAAATCCTGCTTTGGTACCAACTTTGCATACGTATTTAATGCATTTATCCTTTATCAAATTTGACAAAACTTGAATGAAAATGATCCCCTGATTCATGACTATACCAGTGTATGGTCAATACTGGTTAATTGACACCACATATGCATTGGTTCAACCCTGAAAGTGACAACTCAAACAGCCTATTGTAGCTATTAAATTTGGCAGCTCATGACACCTACTTTGAGCCAACAGTTAGGATGATTTATCTTTAAACCAATAGCTAAAATTTACTCTAGTATATACCAGATTACCCTCTTCCTCCAGCTATAAATGGAGGCGAAATCCATAGCTTCGCGGGGGGGGATCAGAAGTCAAAATTAAAAGAAAACAATTTTCTTCCTGATTTTCCAGCCAAAAAACTCCTTATTGTCATAACTTGATTTTTAACTCTCTAATTTTTAATATTTTTGCATCATTTTTTTGTATTTTCAATGTCATCTCAAAAATTTATTTTTAAAAAATCCAAGAGACAATCCTCATCATCATCTACCTTCAAGTTGTAAATTCCTGTTAATAGAACAAAGTATTACTACAACCTGTGTCAATCATTGTCTCCTATTTTATTTATCATGTAACCAACAAAAAAAAAATCCAACTCCTATTTTACGTTATAAGCATTGTATAAAGTAGAACAACTGTCATTACCCAATTTTAGTAGAGGAGGAACACTGCAATTAACTCTATGTTAACCAAGACTGCAACAACCTTTCTTTTTCAATCTTTCCGGCCTGAAACAAATCCAGAGACAAGTATTACCACAATCTTTGTCTCCTGCTTACAATGGAACTAGCTACAAAAAAAATCCAACTAGTTCTTTGCATTCATCATTCCCATAATCCATTGCCACTACTCTTTACAAAAAAAAAAAAAAAAAAAAAAAAAAAAAAAAAAAGAGCTCATAAACAGGAACCATCCGCCAACTCCACCATACACAGCCACTGCAACCAATCATCCTCTAGAATCAACCCTTAAGCTTTAAAGACCAACCAACAGCCATTCACAGTAACACCATTAGTCACCTCCCAACAACAATCTCTCCTCAAAAGTCGCCAACACTGCCAAGTAGCATCTCTCACAACTTCTCACACTATCAAAATCCAATCCCACAATGAGGGGGTTTCTCTCCAGGCATATATAGTTTTGTTTTCCAGCATGGACCCTCCTCTACACCAGCTCCATTCCGAGAGCAGCAATAGCTGCATCTTCTTCCACAACTCTGGAAATTTATCCACAACCAGCAACAACCATGTTTAGAACTGTGAACAGCAATTGAAGCAGCAGCGATGACAACACTGGTTTTAGCTGAGAAGTCATAACAACTCTTATTCAGCAGCAACACGTCAGCCGTACACTCTCACGCGCGGTCTCCATTGAAGCAACATTTAGAAGCTCTCCTTGCACCAACAACAGCCTTGATAGACCGTCTTACTCTAGCAGCTCTTCTCTGCGCAGCATCTCAGATTGTGCTTCACAGCAAATAACAGCAACGCCCAGCAGTGTTCCTGATCCAGCAGCAGAACAGGCGACTTCGACCCAAACTTCTTCCACCGTAATCATACCGGTTTCAAAAATATTTTTGAAAAAAAATTGAATTTTTTTTATATTTATTTATTATTTTAAATAAAAAATGATGTTTTTATATTATTTTCATGTGTTAATATCAAAAATAATTTATTTAAAAAAAACCTCGTTTTGATGAATTTTTGAATAAAAAATATTTTTAAAAACAATTGCAGCCACACTACCAACCGTCACAAGTCAAAGACAACAACTAAATCAAAGAGGAGAAGCTTCAAACCACTACAAATAGATAAGTTTTCTTAGGAGAGGAGGTTCAATTGTTCTTCAAAGCAAAAATCCCCATAGCAAGTCACCTTGTCTTTCCATTCTTACAACATTTTGCATGATAAAAAAAAACTAAGAAAATAGTTGTTAATGGCCAAGTTTCTAAAAAAAAATGATATAAAAACCCTTTTAATGATGAAGACTTTTCTCAAGCTTTAGACAATCCAACGGCTAGAAAATACGACAATACCTTAGTGTATATCAAACAAACAATGCAACTTACATAAGGTCTGTGAGGGGTGATACATCCTCTCTATACACTATCAATCCACTTATTCAGACCCTAAGACCAATTAGGGTTCCTAGTGAACAAAATACTAGGTGGTGACTCCATTTTTTTTTACTAATAAAGAAAAAGAATTCCTTGTTCTTTCCATCCACATTTATACTAATAACCTTGATCTAGAAAGATGATAGTCATGATATTTCACACATGCAAAAGATGTAATGTTAATGATTTTTAAAATTCCATGAATTTTGTGTTTTTACTTATAAAAAAGCAAAAAAAAAAATGTATATGCCATACTTTTTTTATTGTCAGTGAAAAAATGTTTTTTGTTATTATTTGCAAATATGTATTTTTGTGTCCATTGTGAACTCATATAGGCCTAAATTACATTATCAACAACTTTAATTCTTGAAAAATATAGTGGGTCCAAAGCCTAATTTTCAAATAAATCAAGCTTAAAATATTATAGCATGTGATAAATTTAGAAAATCACGGGTAATTGTAACCTTTCATTTTAAAGGATGTGTTAAGGGTGGTGTCTACCTTGCCATAAGCACAACCAACCTAGTGTCTTAATCTCTTAAACCAATATTAATTTTGGGATTCATGGCTCCTTTAAGTTTCTAGGTAGCCACTAAAGGGCAAAAAATATGTACAAAGTATAAGGGGTACAATATAAGAAATACATGGGCTTGTTATCCAGGTCAATTTGACAAAAGGTTAACATGAAAAACAAGCAAAAGCTAAAAATAGTTGAAAATATTAATAAAAACAAGTTGCATAAACATGCAACAAATGAATTAATTGATGAATTATTTACATATATCTAGATACTAGACAAAAGCTTGAAAGGAGCAAGAGTAATGATACCTCATGTCTTTGGGAGGTGCCAAATGGACTTGAGAGCATAAGGTATTAAAATCTTGGTTTAAGCTCAACCAAATAAGATCAAACTAACTCAAAATTTTCCTCCTAAATATCCTAATAAGACTGGTAAATTTTATGAAAGACTTAATTATTCTTCTCATTCCAAATGAAGTAAATCGATGCAGGGAGGACTATTCGATCAAGTAGATGTGTAATTTTTTTTTTCAAGTACGAGTGTGTCCATTGAAACAGAAAACACCATCTCAAAGAAGGCTGACCAATAAAGGTCTTACTCGTGATAACACCTAAAAATATGGTACGGAAAAGGAATTGAAAGAACAAATATTTATGTTTCTTAACCTACAACCCACAAAGAATACATATAAAATAGGGAATGCTTTAAAAAATATATGGCTTGTCCATCGTGTGAAATCAACCTATTGAAGCAAGCCACATGATAAAATAGTGTCTCGGGGTGAGACCTAAGAATTAGAGAAGATTGACAAACTTTGCACTTGGTAAAAATTACATATTCACTATAGTAAAACATGTAAGAGTTTAGACAAATATAGATTGTTTAGTATTCTAGGACAAGAGGTTCATCATGGATTTTGCAAAATATAAGTTCTCTTTTAACTTGTTCATTTCAAATAGCATGCTTTTAACCAATTTAATGATGATCTGACTTGATGATAAATACTCATGTAATGATCAATAGTTTGTTGTGAGTAGGAACTCATCCCATAATGGTTCATCAAAATCTTTCA
Organism: Salix purpurea; assembly: GCA_027405865.1. Lineage (NCBI taxonomy): Eukaryota > Viridiplantae > Streptophyta > Magnoliopsida > Malpighiales > Salicaceae > Salix > Salix purpurea. The sequence continues at coordinate 9,478,174 of JAOWLH010000011.1, forward strand.
AAACTTTAAGAAATCTAGTTGAATCTATACTTAGTTCTTCGTATAAAAAAGATGTTATCCCAACCTTCACTTGAATAACTTTGATTCATTGTCATTGCATCCATCATTATACTCTAATAAGGAATTATCATCCACAAATCTATGTATGTTGTTATAACTATAAGTTCAATCAATCATCCTTTTTAACATAATTTTGTAAGAAACATAAGATTCTATGCATGTAAAACAAAATAAATATTTTTCGGTGAAGTTTTTTTTAAATAGATGAATCATCACAATATCTTTATGGTGAAACTTTTTATTTTTAAACTTCACACATGAACATCTAATTTTACCTACACTAATATTTTTTGGATTAGAAAGTATGAAATTAATAAAACCCTCAACCCCTTAATGATACTATCATCTATAAAATCTTTTGGGTAAATCTCAATACATCCAAAAATAACGTTCTGTACTTATAAATTACATAGAACATTTATGATAGCATGAATTCATAATGTAACCATCAATTCAAACTTTAAATTTTAATAGAAAATAAATTTACAATCAAATAACCATTTATGATTTCTACATAAATACAATGTAGTGTCAAAATATGAACTAAACAGTCAAATTAACAAAAAAAATATTAGGTACCCAATTAATTATCCATCACTTGTTCAATTCAAACTTATTGAACTAAATACAATGTAGTGTCAAAATATGAATTAAACAATCAAATCAACAAAAAAAATAATAGGTACCTAATTAATTATCCATCACTTGTTCAATTCAAACTTATTGAACCTTAATTAATATCCTTTGATTATTATCAATTCCAAAAAAATCATTTTTATCCAAGTTTCTAACTTAATAATAAAATTGACAAAATATGATTGGTACTCATTAAATAATCCATCACTTCTTCAATTATAACACACCTAAATTACTAAATCAATTTCAATTTCATCACATGAGAAAGAAATTCAATTTTCTCCAAATCTCAAGCAGACCCTCGCATCAAAACTTTAGATTACTATAAGAAATTTCATCAAATCTCAAATTCGATAGGAAAAAGTTGTAAAACACTTAAATATATAAGTAAATTATAAATACCACAAAGAAATTTCATTAAATTAACCTAAACAATTAATGAATTGTAAAAAAAAAAAAAGGTTTGCTCACTTGGTTTAGTGACGCCTCCCAAAAATATTAAACCCAAAGAAGTATATGTTGACACTTTTCTTAGATATAGGTCGAAGTTGGCGGGCTGGGTAGCTGGATTTGTGAGGATGGAAGTCTAGATTTTTTAGGTTAGATTGTTGTGTTTTGAAGAGAAAAAACAAGAAGAATAATATTGAACATATTTATGGATAATTCAGGAAAAAAACAATAAGGATATGTCATATTGCGAACATAATATTTATTGATTTTTTTTTATTATGTTGGCATCCTATCATAAATCACTGTGAAACATAATTTCTATCACTATTTTTGGTAGACATTACTAATATAATAATACTTAACGATAATTTTGATGTTATTTGTAAATTTGGTTGCAGTGGTCAGCCCATAAGCGTGCATTTGAGTTATGATAAAAGCCTAACGTTTGTGCTTAAAAAACCCTTTAATAACAGGGTAGATGAGAACAACACATTGATTGATGCATAATTAATCCACTACCATAATTTAAGTCAATCGATTATTGTTGGATTTTGCTTAAGAAACCTAAATTTTCTCTGTATCTCATCCCAAATGATTCGGAATCCTTCTAGGAACTTCTACAACTCAATTTTAACATCAAAATCCAATTTAAGCAACCAACATAACTAAAAAACGATCATATCAGTCAAGGTTGTCAAAATCACGATTTTAACACAACACGAAAGGGGCTTCTGAAACTCGGATCATAAGATCGGATTGTAAAATTATAAAATCATACCTGAAATTTTCAGTACAAAAATAATAAAATCAAAGCTAAAATCGTGTAGGTAGAAAAATCATAAAATCATAAGTAAAATATTTTTGAATACAATACAACACAATTATAGCCAATTTGCCATAAAACTTCATTAGTTAAGGTTCATACATGATTTAAAATAACTTAAAAATACATTATAAAACAATTATGTCAATATAATTTTATTAGGTAAAAACTAACAAATTTAAAATAAATATTCAGCTAGCGTGCAATTTAAACTAAAATCAATCTCATTTTCATATCCCTCGCTATTTCTAAGACTTGCATCAATAGCATCACTATCGAAATGATTATTAGTACTATCACTACTATCAACACTGATATTGTTAATATTAGCTCCAGCTCCAACAAATTATTTCGGTATCAACACATGAAAATGATTTAAAAACACCAAAAAAAATAATTTAAAGTAAAAAGTAAAAAAATTATTTTTTGCAAAAATTCTAAATATAAATTTTAAATTAATATTTAAATCAATACATGAGAATTAAGAAATTTTTATTGTCTGAGAAATAGTCTATGCGTGCATTTAAAATTTTTATTTTCAAACCATTTAAACCATAACAACGAATTACACCACCGGAGAGAGAGAGAGAGAGAGAGAGAGAGAGAGAGAGAGAGAGAGAGAGAGAGAGAGAGAGAGAGAGAGAGAGTGCAGGGGGGACGAATTATCCGGGGGGTTGTGTGGCAGCTTGGCAGGGGCGTAGGGCATGGGCTATGGCTATTGACCTAGGTTTAAGGGGGGCTTGGCGCAGGGGCTAGAGGTGTGGCAAGGCATGGGTTTAGGGGGGGTTGTTGGCGCAGAGGCTAAAATATGAAGGCACTGGCAGACATAACATGAATTATCGGGATCGTAAAATCGGACTGATCCTGTCCAATTTTACGATCCGGATCGATTTTGGCATTTTTTCTGAGTTTAAAGAGAACCGATTTGTCAACCTGATTTGACAAGTTTTGTTGAGTTGACTCGCAAAATCGTACGATTTTACAAGTCAATTTGGAAGTTTAACAACCATGATATCAACTATTTAGTAGGTAGTCTAGTAATAAAAACTTCGAATTAAGAGGTTTACTCTCTCATGGTCTCAGGTTTGAGATTTATGGTTGCTAATATAATGGTCAATAGAATCTTACATGATCGTTAATCTTCAGGGCTCATGGAATTGATCGATATCCGCACAAACTAACCCAACCCATGTTAACAAAAAAAAAAACAATCAAATTTGAAAACTCATTTTTTATTTTTATTCTTGTTTTTATGTGACCAATTGTTTAAAAACCGACATTAACAAAATTCTTTCTCCAATACATTAAAGGAATAAATGAGAAAAAATGATTATCCATAAACAAAAACAAAAATACATTTTGAGATCACTTATCTAGTTTATTCCTACTCGCTACATCCATAATCAATCTGTGGATTAGTAAATGATCTCCTGTGTTGGAGTTGTTTTAATGGAAAGCTACTAGTGTTAACATCACAACAGAAACAACAGGGCTTGTATGATACGATATATTAAAAAAAAAATGGCAGTGCTATAAGAAGGGGGAGACATCTTCAAATGGATTTACCTAAACGTTTTTGGTCAGGCAATTAGGACTGAGAAAAGGGTTGTGACTCGCAAAGAACCTGGTGTAAAATAGAGAACCCCCTTGAAGCAAATCATTGAAATAAGAAAGTGTAGAGTGCATCTTTAATAGTCACGAAGGCTAATAATTAATGAGGTTCTGTTTGTAACAATGGCTAATGACTATTGTCACGTCACAGGTTATGAGTATATTTTATTTAATATCGAGATGGAAACACTTTATATTTACATGTATGTATCTTGTTAAAATTACATGGATAATCTTAAAAAAAATAAATCAGAAAGCACTAATTAATTAAAATTTTGAAGAATAATACTAATAAAAAATAACATTCATTTTTTTTTTTAAAATGAACCAAGTGCACTCGAGGCAACTAACCATAGTCATGCAAGTAATGCACACCATCAAATTCAACATATTTTTTTTATCTAAGAAATAATTTTTTTATATAATAGATTTATACAATAATAAAACATATGCTAATGTTCTTATAACATATTTTCTTAAAATAAAACAAAACTATGACAAGCGTGCGAGACTAGAATAATAAATGCAAATCATTGATAGCAAAGGGTGAAATTACATTTTTGTATGGTTTTAATTTAAATAGAAAAATAAACAATACAGTGAAATTGTATTTTTTAAATTAAAGGAAAAGATTCATAAAAAAAAATAGCAGTCATATGTTGTGCCTTAACCTATTGAACCTATAATTCGGGTCATGGCCTAAACGAGGTTCAATAAAGATTTTTTCATATATATATATATATATATATATATATATAAACAAAATAAAACAAAAAATGGCAAAAAAATCCAATAGTGTGGGCTTATAGCTCAACGCCCTGGGCCTTTGCAACAAAGAGTCAGGCTAATGGCCTAAAGCATTGGGCCTTCAAGCACAGACCTGATCACTTGGGTTATTTTTTAATATTTATTTTGAAAAAATAGATAAATATCATGATGCATGTCATGACATTGACTAAAATGAGGGACCGAACTAAAATGTAATAATAATAATAATATAGATTTACTTTTTGGTCAGGCAATAATGCAACTTGCAAAGTATTTGGAGTAAAATAGAGCCCCCCCTCGAGAAAATCAATGAAATAAAAAAAGTAGACTGTGACTGTAACTGTAATTAGGTTTGTAGAGAAGGTGGTGAAGTGGGGACAGAAAAGAGATGCCTTTTGCATGCTATGATCGACATTGACTCCTTGTCCAGATGTATGTGGAAACTTCCAACTGTGGGATTCTATACCTTCTCTGCACCCAAAGACAAATGCAAACTACACCTCTTATATTTTAGTGGATTTTGTACTGTTTGCCACCTCGACAGGCACTGCCTTATGAGTCCCCACTCGTTTATTATTATTATTATTATTATTATTATTATTATTATTATTATTAATTATATATATATATATATATATTAATTATATATTATTTTAAGAGAAAAAAATGATTTAAACCGTTTGGATCCATATTTATTTTAATTTTTATTGGTACCTTTTTTAAAATGTTTATTTTAAATAATATTTCTAATATGTACAACCTTGCATAATATATATATATATATATATACACATTTTTTATTCAAATAATTTATATATGTCTATCTATTTCTATTGTAATGAAAATGTTTTTTTTCCTACTTCGCGCGTAACTATCCTTGGAGATAGGGGCAGTCTAAGGGAAAGAGTTTTTTATAACCATAAAAATATTATTATAATTTTTAAGTGTCGTCACCTAGTATTAAGATCACTAGAAAACTTAATGATATGTGAGGATCCGAGTGGGGGGTTTGTTGTGCAAAGAAAAAACACATCACCCCAGTGCACCTAACCTAAGATGCTGTATTATTGTTTGATTGTTATATTTTCTAATATTTTTATTTGTTGGTCTTGTTCAAATCTTGAAGCGTCATGAAATAGTCTCTACCTCATTGGATCAAAAATCTAATCGTTCTAAGGATCAAATAAACCATTATAATTATTCAGGTTAAATTTGATAGTCATAATGTTTTTAGAGAGTGCATGTACAAGATACTATCACATGATAGATAGAGTCTCTATCTCATTGAATCGAAAACCTAACCATAAGTCATTGTAGTTATTCAGGTTAAATTTGATAATCACAATGTTTTTAGAGAGCTGCATGTACAAGACGTTATCACATGATGATGAATCTCTTGGGTGACTTGACTTCCTGGCATCTTTTTTATTTGTACATAGGTTTTTAGGTCCTTGAGCACTAGAGTAAGACTTTATAGAAAAGTTAGGTCTGTGGTGAAGGTGATGATCTTGTGCCCTGCCTCTAGATTTATGTAGATCATGTTTATATTACCTGCCATGATAAGGTTATTTTTGTTGATGTAATTTATCCTAAGTAACATAGGTATGTGGTGTTTGGCTCTTTTTTTTGCCTCATTTGGGCAATTCTTCTAAAAAACAAAGTTTTCAATGCACAGAAAAAGACGCAACAACAACATAAGAAGTAATGGTTGTATTATGGTGTTGTTTTATGGCAAAAAATAAAGATAACCCTTAGTTATTGTTAGGTAGATAATACAACTTTTGTGAGAGTTCTCATCTATTGAAGGTAACTCGATTTGACAAAAATGGTTAGAGGGTTAGTAACTCTTTCTCTAGGGCTTCTAGTGTTACCAACCTTAGAAATATTAGAATCAAGTAAATGATAAGGATTAGTAAAGAAAAAAACAAATTTTTTTGATAAGTTTCTATAAACAATGTCTTGATGAAATTGCGAGAAAAAACAATCAAATAAAATTTATCTGGAACTAGTCATCTTAATGAATAATTCTAACAGGGTTACTTGCAAAAACACTATAATGCCCAAGTTAATATAGTATTTTAGGATATTATTTTACATTTAAAGTGAAAAATAATTGTACATAATAAGTGAGAAAGAGAAAAAGAGAGATCATATGCCATTTTTTTTTTCATGTTTTGCCTTTTTATATATAATAGTAGGAGTAACCTTCAATAATACAGAGTATATGTTAGGTATTGCACCTTTATTAGATGTATCCATTTTATAAGGCTAAAAAAGAGTATATTTTGATGTCTTGCGGTGTAATGCATAATATCATCATTAATAATAATAATTAACAATAAACATGACAATGATAAAAAGAGAATGAGAAGAATGTGAAAAAGAAAACAAGTTTTAAGTTAAATTACGTTCAATTTGATCAGGAATTTTAGCTCGTAACAAATATAAACTTGATGGGTTCAGTTTGATCATATAAAATCGACTCAAAAGTACATGAAAATTCCTAAAAAATTAGACTTGGTTTGGGTTTAGTTTGACCTTGGTCAAATTGAACATAAGAGTCAAGCTCGTGCTCGGTTTGACTTGGTGAAACCAACCCAAAGCTAGATGAACTAAGCCTAAAAAAAGACTTGGTTTGGGTTTAGTTTGACCTAAATTGGGCTCGGTTTCACCCAAAGCTCAATAAACCAAGTCTAAAAAGGATTGGTTTGGGTGTGGTTTGACTCCAAAAGAGAAATTAGGTTTGATTTGACTTGGTCAAACCGGCCTCAAAATTAGACTGAGTTGATTTGGTCAAACCAATTCTTTTTTTTTTTTTTTTTTTTTTCAAATCAAGCCTAAAAAGGCTTGTTTTGTTGGTTTTGTTTGACCTTTATTAAATTGAACCCAAGAGGAGAATTTTTAGGGTGGTTTGGTTGATCAAACCAAACCCAAATTAAATCAAACCATCTCAAAACGAAGGTTAACGGGTGCAAAAATAGTCTGAGCTGTTTGACAAAGTTTGACGAGTAAATCAGCAGGTATTCTTTTTAAACCTGCATCATCACAAATCTTCATGTTTCAAAGCTGCTTGTAAATTGTCGTCTTCGATAAGTTCAAATGAACTGTGTGCATGATTTCTTGGGAACTGAATGCTTCAATTTTGTTTCCCACTGAACCTATTTTTTTCAGAACTTATCAGGACTTGCTGTCTTGCATTGCAAATCATGTTCATGTTCTCACCAGAGATCGCAAACATGTCAGAAACCTCTGGGATCTCAGCTGGTGTTTTTCTTTTCCTGCAATGAAGAATGGACATAAAAATAAAGATACTTTCTTGATCTAGAAATCATAGAGACACATGGGGGTATCTAACCCAGTCTCGTGCTTATAAACAGTCAGGTTTTCAAGAAAAAACTGACTTCCATGGAACTGTGTGTTAGATCATTGGTGGGATGTCGTGTTTCTTGTGAATGTAATTAATGCAACTAATAGTTTCATAAATCTATGAAGCATGTCTGTCAGATCCTTAAAAAATACACAGTTGCTCAGAATCTGAACAGACACGCACATATTTTCTCTTGTTTTTGGCGCTGAGAAGATAAAAATAGAAGTTTCATTTGTTTATTTATTGGAAAATGGGAATTTCTAAACCTGTAAAGCATAGAGATTAAACAAAGAGATGAGTCCAAAATACTTCTGACTCGAGCTTCATCCCCAGGTGACGAATCACCAAGCAGGCATACGTACTATTAAAACTATAGATTCTTTGTGTTTTCGTTGAATCCAAAGGTTATTTTTTGTCCCTTCGAGTAATTTTGTCATCTACTATACTATGAAAATTAAATTCAACAAATTATCTACACTACTTGTTTTTATTATACATATATATAATGAGACTAAATTATTTTTTCAATGAGATTTCAGATGGATGATTACGGGAAGTATTTTTTAGTCATGTCTTTTTTGTCTAAGAAAAAAAGGGAAAAAAATAGTTTAAAATTTTTAACAATTTTTTTTCTTTTTACAATCTTGTCCTTCAATTTTATTTTATTTTTAATAAATAACTTTCTCTTTTTTTTTCATCCAAATTGATTTTTTTGTTGTAATAAATGATATCATTTTGTAAGAAAAAGTGAATGTCTTTAATTGACACACAAACTTGATGAAGAGTCAATATTTAAAAAAAAATATTTTTAGTGTAAAATTGATAGTATCATTATATTCTACAAACATAATTAAGGTTTGATTAAAAAGGAAAAAAAGTATTTGACAATTGCTCACATTTTCAGTATTCTAAGCCATCTTATAGGTTCTATGGCTCTAAACTCTTAGGTTAGATTAGCCTTCTGTAATTTCTACAACCTCGAGAGAAACGTTTTCAAGAACCAGTCTCTCTCTCTTTTCCTTTTCTATTCGCAAGTGAGAAAAGAAACTTCTCCTCTCTCTCTGTATTTTTTTAATCAGTAGGAGAACACACACTCACTCACTCACACACCCAGTCTCCTTTTCTAATGTATCGGTGTGAGAGAAGGACAGGCGACAATAACTATATTTATTTTGGAGGATTCTGTGACAAAAATTAGTCTGCTGGGCACTGAAGGACAATAAGGGGGTATCTGCCCTGGCCTAGTTTCCACAGGAGAGATTTATTAGAGAAAAACCCACAAAACCTCAATTACTTTCAGGCATCCATCGTCTCCTCTATCCCTAACCTTTCATCCCTTTTGAAGCGAGCCTGCTTTTGTTGTGTTTGAAGGCTAAAACTACTTTAGCAAGTTGCATTCGAGCTTGACCCCTCTCCTGATTAATGCTGAATATAGCTGCTATATTTGGATTGACTACTCACTTTGGGCTGTATTGGAATATTATTATTCACCAGCAGAATCTTGTATCTTGAGCATAAAAGCACTGATTGGTACGATGAAAAACATAATAACGACTTGGTTTTTCATGTGACATTGGTTCATCTCCCAGCTGACGGTGAATTAATTCCTTTCCTGTAATAACTGCAGGTCATTTATTGGATGTTGTTTTCCTTGAATTCACTACTTCCAGCTATTTAAGGCAGCTCGATCAATCCTACCACCTCCCACTGCTGCATTCTTCAATCTATTCCCTTTTCTCCAAATAGGATAGCAAATATTTACATGAGGGCCAAGTGCCATCCAGCATGTATTTGGATGCATGGCCTGTTTAAGATGACATAAAATTGGTCCCTGGGATATCTAAGATTTTAGTCAGCTGAAAAACAATTTAAATCTGTTCCAGACAAAGTTCCCAATACATACATAGGATAAACAAACTAGGACAGGACAAATGGAGGGGTGCTCAGCAACTCCCACTTGCTTACCACCAAGAGAAGAGAATGTGGAAATTGGACCATAAATGTATGCGCATTATTTTATTGACGTCTCTCTCTTAGCACGCACACAGCAACTATTTGTCCCATTGGCGCGCGCTCTCTCTCTGGTGAAGAGCATCAACGAAATTTGTCCACTTTTGGACGCCTTTGACATTTTAAGGTGCGAGGTTCTGCTCTATACTGTAGCATAAACTTGAGCAAGCTTTCTTTATTCTCCAATTAAAGCCCACGAGCTGGTTTACTTCTTTTAATGCAAAAAGACTTTTAATTTGTAAAAGTGAACTGATTTGTAGACCAACGTGAGTCCCTTCAAGGTGAAGATTCACTGGTCAAAAGCACAAAGGTTTTATCTTTGTGAACTATTTCAGGCTCTCTGCTATTTTCAGACACTGTTAACAGCTGCTAATGATCACTTTGTGCGTAATGATTCTGGTCAGCTGTATTGCATGAAGACAAGTTCAGTTTTTGGAGTCTAATAAGACCTCAGCGGCTCCGGTTCTCTGATTCATCATTTCCTTAAAGATTCCATCTTGGGTACTTGCTTGTTTGGTTCTTGGAGTTCAATGGTAGCTGTCTTTACCTTTGTTTCACTTTTTTTTTTTTTTCCACTCTTTTTGTTAAAGGGGTGCGTTTTCTCTCAGTTTGAAGGTGGCGAAGATAGTAAAATGTATGGATTGAAAGTGACTACTAGACACAAGCGTTCAAAGAGGTAAGCTATTAATTCAATCTTTTGTTAGTTTGCAATTCTCATTGCTCATTTCTGTTCATTTCCATTCTACTTGATGGCTTTCTGTGGTGGGCTTCATGAGCAAAATGAAAACTTGGGGCATTCATCACACCTGCTAAATAGTGTTGTTAACTAGTAAAAACACGGAGATTACAGGTGTATAAAACCCCATGAAAGTTTTGGTTTTATTCTCCGAGCTGTTTTCCAAGCAGAAAAGACCATGTCGTCCAGATGATATTTTAGAGCTTCAAAAAAGAGGAGCTTTTCCTAAATCATAAATAATTTCTTGAAGATGGGATTTTAGAGTATGCTTCCCTGCTTGGAATTTGGGTTTTTTTTTTTCTTTTTGATTTATTTTTCAATTTCTCCCAAGTTGTGTCTCTGATAAAGCTAGCAATTAATGGGTAATAGATGCGTCGAATGTAACTGAAAACTGTTTCAAGATGGGTCATGGGAAAATTATTGCAAAGTGGATCTTTGGTTGGAGGTACCGTTAACATCTATAGCCACCTCCTCCTTCCTAGTTGAAAAGAAAAATCTGTAAATATGTTCCAGTAGCTGTGCTCATTTTATCGAGGCAGCCAAGAGTTATATTGGAGGCCTTTTAATCTTCTTTTTCCTTCTTCATATATCCACTTCCGTTTTTATGTTTGCTATCTGTGCTGTGGCAGCTTCCCAGATAAGAAAGGAGTTCAGGAAGATAGCTTAGATAGTTCCTTTGAAGCATCCAGCCGCATAAAGCTGGTAAGACTACACCTTTTTTTCTGCCCTTTTGCTTAAAAAAATGAAAAGAAAAAGAAGAAGCTCGGTATCTTATTTATTCATTACAGTTTCTACCTTTCATCCCCATGTTTTATAAAGACCTGGAGCATAAGGCCAGCCAAAACTTATCTGTAAAATGATTTCTTTTAAATCTCCTCATCTGCACAAGGCTGTTTCTTCCCCTTTGAATTACTAGTCTGTTTGTTTAGGTTGGGGCAATGGGATGAATAATTAGCTTAATACATTTGTGTCAAATTTTAGTTATGGTCCCCACTGCGGTAGTGTAGTTGAATGGAATAAATTATTCTTGTGATTTAAACAAAGAATAACTCGTATAATTAACACAAAAACTAAGCTGATATGGTAGCTTTTCCCAACACATCAATTCATTAGGTGAATCCTCCTGGATCATAACTTAAGAAGCAAGTACTAAGTACTGTTAGCTTTTCCCAACACATGATTTTTGGATACAATCTGATTACAGAATATGGGGCACTTGAAAAACGCTAAAGCCGAGAAGACACAATCCCCCAAGACCGAAATGCAAAATTCTTTGAAGCAAGAGGTATGCAACTGAACTTCTTCATTCTCGTCCTGTTCTTTCTTGCTCTGAGTTAAAAATTAGTTGAACTCTTTTATGCAGATTCCACTGCTTGAGAAAAAATTACGAGATCAGTTTCAGGTCCGTCAGGCTCTTGAAAAGGCATTGGGATATGGGACTTCTTCCCATGAGAGTACATCTGAGCTATCATTGCCTAAGGTAAATCCTTGCCATAAGGATTTTATGGGAATAGATATAGTTGTTCATATTACTGTCATTCAAAGTGAATTTATACAGAGCTGGGGCCTTTTAACAAAACTTGTAACCATGCCAACAGTTTACTTGCTGAATTCTTATCATTTATTTGGGAAAATCTTCTGATAATTTATAATTCAAGTTTCTTGTTCTGATTTATGTCACTCAATATGTAAAATGGAATTAAAATGTCATAATTCATTATTAGGCTCAAGGTTTTTGACTTGCTAGTTCCTGTGTTTTTTGTTAACTCCAGCCAGCCACAGAGATGATTAAAGAAATCGCAATATTAGAGTTGGAAGTTGTATATCTGGAACAATATCTTCTCTCCCTGTACCGGAAGGCATTTGATCAACAAGCATCCTCAGTTTCCCCATCTAACCAGAATCAAAGTTTAAAAACCCCTGTCACAACCCCGAGACGAAGGTTGTTTGATGTTTCCAGGCCTGATATATCAAAGAAGGAAACTTCAGCTACTGAAACTGCTTGCCAGTCACTTGACAACACATGGAAGGAAACCAATAGTATTGGAGGAGAGGAGAAACTAATAAACTCTGGAGTTCATCGACGTCAGTCTTTATTGTCAGAACACACTACATTTTCAAACAGAGCCTCTCCTCCATCAGAATCTTGTGGTAGAGCTATGCGTGCATGCCATTCCCAGCCATTGTCCATGATGGAGGTAACTGAGTTCTAGCACATAAATTATATCGTTGCATTTTTCTGGTTCTGCTATTTGCAGTAACTACCAATGACGTTGGAACACATTAAGCACAAGGTGCTTATTTACTATTGTTTTCCGAAACAATGTGGAAGAACAGTGTCATTGGCTATCCATTTTCAAATTCAATAATTATAGAAAAATGACAGTAGGATGACTCATTTCATTAAATGACATTTTTATGAGCCTTGAATGGATTATAAATTTTGAGTTTTTTTGCAGCAAGCCCAGAGCGCATCAAACATTATTAGTTTGGCTGAGCATCTTGGCACTCGTATTTCTGATCATGTTCCAGAAACACCTAACAAGCTTTCAGAGGATATGATAAAGTGCATGTCAGCTATATACTGCAAGCTTTCAGATCCACCTTTGACGCATAATAACCTTTCATCTCCCAATTCATCTTTATCATCCATGAGTGCATTTTCCCCACCAGAACAATGTGACATGTGGAGTCCGGGATTTAGGAATGATTCATCTTTTGACATACGGTTGGATAACCCTTTCCTTATTGAAGGTGTGAAAGAGTTCAGTGGACCGTACAGTACAATGGTTGAAGTCCCATGGATCTATAGAGATGGTAAAAAATTAGGAGATGTTGAAAACTTGCTTCAAAATTTCAGGTGAGCCATTCTGCCATCTGATTATTACCTGAAAACATGTTAATAATGTAGGTATCAAGTAAACAGCATATATTTTGCTGTTATGTTGAGATTCTTATTATGAATTTTTGGGATCTTCTGCTGCAGATCACTTATCTGTCGACTAGAAGAAGTTGATCTTAGGAAGCTAAAACATGAGGAGAAGCTAGCTTTCTGGATCAATATACACAATGCATTGGTGATGCATGTAATGGCCCTTTTCAATAGAGATATTTAGCTAACAAGGTAATTCCATAATTGTTTCTTTTTATGACATGAGTTTGTAACTTCAATATTTTCTAATAGGCATTTCTGGCGCATGGAATTCCCCAAAACAATGTTAAGAGGCTCTTTCTACTTTTGAGGGTAAGGGAAACTGTTTCGCCTTTTCCTTTGAGGCATAGATTTTGTGCAAATATACTTGTTCTTACACTCTTGCTCAATGCAGGCTGCATATAACGTCGGGGGTCATACATGTAGTGCGGACACGATACAGACTTCTATCCTCGGATGCCGGATGTCTCGTCCTGGACAGGTGGATCCTTAGAGTTTTTCTTGAAACTAAAATTCAGAGGTCATTATTGTTAATATCTTGTCAAAGGGCTTTGGTGTGTAGGGTCTTGCAACTTTGCCTGCCTTTTGTTGAGATCCAATGCTGGATTTGGCATCTAGAGTTGAGCCACCATCATGAAAGATCTTCTCAAATAAACAAGGGCATTATTTTTTGTGTCATGAAAAGAACACAGGCATGCTCACACACACAAAAAAAGACACAATACATATTTGCATGTTCAATAAGCAATATTTGTATTTGTGAAGTGATTCACAGGGGATACAAATAATGCACTTGTCAGTTGCGTTGTAAAATTCATTTGCTTCAATCATCCTGAAAAGGCTTGTCCCTAATTGCAGTGGATTCGAATATTACTTTCATCAAAGTCCAAATTCAAGACAGTAGAGGATCGGCAAGCATATGCAACTGACCATCCAGAACCCCTTTTGCACTTTGCACTATGTTCAGGAAGCCATTCTGATCCTGCGGTACTTCATTTTCCTTCATCTGTTACAAGAGTTTTAGAAGATGAGTAGCAGTCATAAGTAATATACTGTGCAGCATGAACATTGATTGCATATATTATGCAATCGCAATACTAATTAATGCTATATCCTTTTGAAGTGGAAGTTTTTCTGATTAGTTGCTTGCACTTTATTTGTGCACTGCTACCTTTTCACGACACTCTTTCACAAAGAGCTCATTTTTGTTGATACCATGCATTGGTTTCCAAAAGAAGTAATTTGCTTTTGAATATTCTAAAGTGTATTATGAAATATCAACTCAGTAAAAAGAACTGAGACTGGGTTTTGCAGATTTTGTGGAATTTTGGTCTTATTTTCTGTTTAGTTTATCCTCTTCTAATGGAATTTATACAAACGCTTTTGCCAGGTCCGTGTCTACACTCCAAAGGGAATAATTCATGAGCTAGAAGCTGCGAAGGAAGAGTATATCCGAGCAACCTTTAGTGTACGCAAGGACCAGAAAATCTTGCTTCCAAAGATTGTGGAATCCTACACCAAGGATTCAGGATTATGTGCTGCGGGTGTTGTTGAAATGATCCAAAAAACTTTGCCTGATACTGTAAGAAAGTGTCTTGAGAAATGTCAGCTAGGAAAATCTCGTAAGACCATTGAATGGATTCCGCATAATTTTACTTTTCGCTACCTGATATCTAAAGAACTGGTAAAGTGACTGCTTCCGTGTGTCAGAAAGTTCAATAGTATTTGACCTCATCTAGTCATTCACATAGTTCCCAGGGTTTTAATATTTTGAGATTCTAGAATTTTTCCTTGTACAAATTAGGAGATGAAGTCCGAAATGGTGGGATAGAACAATACGATATTTTGTTCTGTTTGATGAAATCTCGATTCTTCCTTTTGCCGATTCATGGAAGCATTCTTGATCTCTGTGATGTTGGGAAATGAAATGAAAATGTGCGTTGAACATGTACCTCATGCGTTGTTTTCTTGAGATACAATGTGGAGTATAATTCACTAACATAGTTATTAAGTTGATTGATTTTAAGTGCAAAATTTTGCGTAGGCCAGTGACACAGACCAATCCTATGAAGAGGATGGCTATCATCAGTTGTCTCAGTGCTGATCATGCCAGCAATATCACACGACAGGTTGGATTTCTCAGATCTAGACATGAGCGCCAATGGTTTAGATTCATTGAATGAAATCCCTTCATACTAGACTCTGCCAATTGTTCAAAGGATCCCTACCACACTTGTAAATACCGGAAACCGAATCTTTGTAGAGCGTTGTTATATTCCTGGCAAGACCGTTCGCTCTCACCTTAAGAACTGAAAAAGATCCTAGTAACTAGAGTATGGTATAAATCTGGCTGTGTTCTAACTAAATGTGAAGCCTTAAGATTTCGTAGAATGGCTCTTAAGTCAACAAAGACCTGCATTAAAATTGAGAGAGAGAAGAAGCAAATTTGATCTCTGGTAAGTAAAAGAGAGAGAGAGAAGAAGCTGCAATCTGCACGTCCATTACACACTAAACATAAGCACTGGAATCTGAAGAAAATATGTAAAAAACAACTCTTAAACAAGTCCAAGAATGCACAAACACGCTTAACCGGAGATTCAACTAGCTATAACCTTTCTAATATGGGTTTTCCCCTATAATATTCCCAGGAGGATTATAAAAACAGATAGTTAAGCTAGCTTGGTCCTTCACGCATGTAGCCTGTGCACACCCCAACTCCAAAGATTTCCTCCACACCACCTGCGTGTAAACTCCACACCTGTGGTTTGGTGCACAAGAGTTGTTAGTGTGGTTATAGTAATTCTTCTCTTGTACCCAGTGATCAGCAGCCATACGTGGAGTCACAGCCATGCCACTAGCCCATAACTGATTCACACCATACCTACTGTTGCTCAAGTTTGCAAACTGGCAACCCATCTTGTTCCTTTGGTACCTGACCAGTCTGCTCGTGGCATTGGCTAGCATTTCGCTCCACTTGAGAGGGCCAACACCGACTGCCGCTCTTGCTTGGTTGTGAGGCTGCAGGAACTCTTTGGCTGCATTTGATAGTGGTATTGGAGCTGCTGTGACTTGGGTGGGGTTATGGTCTGATACAGGAGCTGCACCATGGGTTGAGCCATGGCATAAAGCTAGAAGCAGAAGGGGAAGGAAGGAGTAGCAAGCCATTTCTTTAGCTATACTTTGACGTAGTCAAGTGATTTTCAGCTGAGGGTCCAGTTTATTAATAGATTTGCTCGTGTAGTTTGGCTATACTTAGGTGATATGGCCAGCTTGTCCTTCACAATGCCGCCCTCACTTTCACATAGTTGTGGTTTATATTGTCAATCTGTCGCATTTTTCTTCTTCTTTAGGAATCAATTTGACTCATTGGATTATTCATGCTGTTCCCAGGAGAGTTCTATGAAATAGTTCTCGGTATGACAGGATGGCGTGAGGGAATCATTCACGATGCATCGGGCCAGGTGATCGAGAGCTACAACTCGTCGGGGATTGAGACAAGGAGCCTTGAAACCAGGGGAAGAGGGTCAGACAGTGTCACCTGGATGGGGCTGGGGACAACGGGTTGTGACATTGTTTATTGGCTTGTGTTCATGCAAACACGGCAAGATAAGGTGGCCTGATTAAACAAATTGGATGGCACACGTGGGAGCACTGTTGACTTTGATCTGAAACGTTGTGCAAATCTCAGTGAAATCTGGTGTTCCCATGTGGTCTCTGCATTTATGAATGGGAGATGAAAACTTGATTCGTAATACGCCCGGGCAAGATTTCTTTATTCTGGGTGCAGCAGAGGAAGTGCTCCTAGCTAAACGATGACGCAGAAGGTTTGGCGTACAATATCTTCTATGATTTATATATCACTTGAATAACATATTCGCTACATTTACTATTGTGAGCGGGACTTGCCAAGAAGCGCTATGGTAGGAAACAGGAATGTTCGTGGGAGCTTTTACTACAGCCTGACTCGAAACTACAGGTCGGCCTAGTATTCAGACAGAACACAATGTACATCATTTAGTTCAACAACGAGTGTACTTGCCCGCACGTTGCGTTAGGCTTTTTTTTATATAGAAAACTAATTGATTTTCTGTATTGTAATTAGTTATTTTAATATTTAATTAGTAAAATTATAATAGATAAAATATATTAGAAATGATTTTTTTTCCGCCTAAAAGGAATAGTGTAATCGAAACGGTAAGTGGTTTGTATATTTTTTAATTGCAAATAACCTACGTAAATTTGTCTACTTATTTTTTTTTAGTTTCCTTTTTCCCCAGTAATATTAGATCTGAAATATTATAAATAAAAATATTATAAATATTTTTTAAGAAATAAACTTAAACTAAAATTAAAATTAAAAGCCAAAATATTTTTTTTATTTTATAAGATTTATTCATCATATTATTATATTAAAAGTATTTCAGAATACTGATTTTTTTTCTTCAAAAAATCTTAGGTCATTTTCTCTCTCTATATATATATATATTTTTAGGAGATAATATTAAATAAATATTAAAATATATAATTAGTCTCACATATTTATAAGAAAAAAACCTAAGAATAATCATTATCATTATTTTAAATGCTTTATCTAGGCTTTTTTTCTATGTAGGAAATTGAATGATTTTATACGTGTTGTAACTGATTATTTTAATATTTAATTAGTAAAATTATAATTAATGGAATATGTTAGAATTTTTTTGCTGCCTAAAAGTGATTAAATATTGCTACTGTTAAAACTGTTTTGATAATTATTGTATCGGTAGATTGTACAGTTGGAATTGAATTTTTTTTGTTGAAATGAGTCATGTGCTCCATGTAACACATTGATTGATTGTTGTGTATGTTTTATTTGTTTTATGAATTCTTTAATTAGCAAATAGTAAGATTACAGTTATTGAATTTTAGCACAGATGAGTGATTTATTTTATACATCAAACAATTTTTTTTTAATTAATTTGGTAATAATTTAATTGGTAGATAGGCAGAAAGCAAAACCGCAATCGATGATATTGACTAAAAAAAATTTTCTCGAAAAAATCTAGGTCACATATATATATATATATATATATATATATATATTAAGATGATAATATTACATAAATATACAAATATATAATTAATTTCACATACTTAAAAGAAAACAAAACTATTACTAAGAAAACTAAAATAGATCGTTGTTTTACTGTTTTTTACTGTTCACGCACACTCAAATCCAATGTGGTATATACACAAAGATAACCTATTAATTATATGATTTATATCTCTCTTCCCATGAGAAGCAAGCGAAGATCAATGGCTAAAAAAACCACTTTACCCCAAGAAACCCTAACTGACATCCTTTCAAGGCTCCCCATCAAATCTTTAACCCATTTCGAATCTGTTTCTAAACCCTTTTCTGCTCTGATCAACTTCCCTGATTTCATCTCTGCCCATCTCCGCCGTTCCTCTCGACATTTCACCTTTTTTATTCGCCACTTTCATAATCCATCTGGGTCTAACTTCTCTTTTTCATTGACCAATAACCAAGCCATTGATGTTGAGATTCCTCTTTTGGGTTCCTTAATTAGGTTCCGAAAAATTGTTGGTTCCTGTAATGGTCTTGTTTGCCTTGACATCTCTTCTTGTTATGCGAGGGGGTCCTGGAATATTGCTAGGAAGCAGTATTCTTGTCTTCCCAGTCCAAGAATCAGTGACTCTTGTGGACCCTTTTGGATGGTCTCAACGGGGTTTGGATTTGATCGGGAAAAGAATGATTACAGCCTGTTTGGGATGGCGGTAGCGGTTGCGGTTGTGGTTGAAAAAATAGAGTTTTAAAAATGGAGTTTTAAACTGTGGTTCAAAAAAAACAGTTTAGTGTTTGGTTAAAACTGTGGTTGAGTTGAAGGTTGAAGAAAAAGGAGTTTTGGTGTTTGGTTTCCAAACTTTACAAACTGCTTTTAACTTGTGAAATTACTTAAAAGGGTATATATATATTTTTTTTAAATATTGTAAATTTAATAATTATAATATAATATAATTAATAATTCAAGTAAATTTTAAAAATTATTTACGATATTAGTGTATCAAAATAATTTAAAAATATCAAAAAATTAATTTAAAATAAAAAAATATTTTAAAAAAAATCCAACTTTTTCAACGAAAAAGTATATACGAAAAAGTATCAGGACTCATATGAAGAAGCCTAGAATTTTATTCTCAACGAAAAGAAAAATGATTGAAAACAAAAAGGACGCCATCCGATTAAAATAAGAGTCCATCCAACGGCTCACATAAAATTCAAAGACCCTCCTCCTTAATTAATAAATAAACCCTTAACTCTATCTTCTCTTCTAGATAGTACTCATCTCCCCCCTCTTTCTGCTCCAAAACAAAAATGGCCATTGTAATCAAAACGTCGTCGTTCAGTGCGCCACGGATTATCAACATCAGCAGCATTTCCTTAAAACCTGCAAATCCCTTTTGCCTTTCTTTTAGCCACAACAACAGTAGAAGTATTCCCAATTTTTCCCTTACCAAACCTTCACTCCAGTTCCCCACCAAAGTTCACTCCTTTTTCTTCACAAGGAGAAACCGAAACAACCGAGACCGAGCAGACAATTCAAGAACCAGAAATTGAGGTATTGATATTATTTAATTACTGGTTTGTTTTTTTATTTCGCTGCTTTGCTTTTATTATTTTGGAGGCAATTCAGATTTGATTGAGAAAAAGAAGTGGACATATTTTGTGAGAAAGTTGAGATTTTACTGGGTATTTTTCCAATGGAGAAGATGAGAGGAGAAGAACAGGCCCGATGACATTTCGGGAAGATGAGATTTTTTTTTTGTTCAATCAAAACCGAGTCCCGACCGGCGTTTGAAAAGCACCTCCCAGGTGCTTTTCAAAAAACGCCGTTTGGGACTTAAAACACCGTGGGTCCCACTCATTTTAAACGCCATTTTGTTGTTACCAAACAGGCTAACGGCCCTAAACCTTCATCCCAAATGGCGTTTGGCAAACGTGCTGGTGCGCCAAACAGGTGCAAAGTTGTTAGGATTGTGGGTTTCGCCTGCGAAAAGGGTGAATCGCCTGTTGTAATGGTTTAAGTTTTTTTGTGGCGGACTGGTTGCTGGAGAGTCAATTGTCATCAATTAAAAGACATTGCGAAGCAGCGGATCACGCACCCCAGTCCACAGTGGATTTGGGTGAGCGTGAACAGTAAAAAACAGTAAAACAACGATCTATTTTAGTTTTCTTAGTAATAATAGTAATAGTAATGTCTGTCGTTCTATATGCTGCACTGGGGTGAGCCATTCAATGCCTTGTTCACAAGAAACTCCTTGGACCCCGAGGGGTACAGCTCCATGGTCCGATTCTAGGTTTATTTGAGTTTCATAATGGTAACTGGTCATTCACTATTCACTCGAGAATCTATAGAATTATACGAGCGATGTGCCCGCGCGATACGCTGAGACTTTTTTATCTATATAGAAAATTAATTGTTTTTATATGTATTGTATTTTGTTATTTTAATATTAAATTAGTAAAATTATAATTGATAAAATCTATATAATCAAAACGGAAAGTGACTTGTATATTTTTTAATCGCAGATAATGTAGGTAATTTTTTTTTATGAGTTGTATTTTTCCCCAATAATATTAGATCTGACACATTATAAATAAAAATATTGTAATTTTTTTTCCAGAAATAAACTTACATTTTTTGCGTGCTATAATTAGTTATTTCAATGTTTAATTACTAAAATTGCAATAGATAAAATATATTAGGAATGAGTTTTTTGCGTGGCATAATTAGTATGCTTGCCCGCGCATCGCGCCAGGGTTTTTTCTATGTAGAAAACTAATTGATTTTTTACATGTTGTAATTAGTTGTTTAAATATTTAATTAGTAACATTCTAATAGATAAAATATGTAACAACTAATTTCCCCCCTAGAAGGAATAGTGTAATCGAAATGGAAAGTGGTTCGTATATTTTTTAATTAGAGATAACTTAGGTAAATCTGTAAAAAAAAAAAGTAGTTCTCTTTTTTCCCCGGTAATATTATATCTGACACATTATAAATAAAAAAATTGTTATTTTTTAAGAAATAAACTTATTTTTTTGCGTCCTATAATGACTTATTTGCCGTCTAAAAGGAACAGTGTAATTGAAATGGGAAGTGGTTCACATATTTTTTTAAGTGTAGATAATCTAGGTAAATTTGTCAAAAGAAAAAAATTTGAGTTGATAATGTAGGTAAATTTGTCTACCTTTTATTTTTTAAAGTTGTATTTTTTCCCCAGTAATATTAGATTTGAAATATTAAAAATGAAAATATTGGGAAATTTTTTTAAAGAAATAGACTTAAACAAAAGAGTATAAAATTTAAATTCAAAGGAAAAATTTTTTTTATAAGATTTACTAATCATATTATTATATTAAAAATATTTAAGCATATTGATATTAATTTAAAAAAAAATCTTAGGTCATTCTCTCTCTCTCTATCTATATATATTTTTAGACAATAATATTTTATAAATATCAAAACATATAATTAGTCCCACATACTTTAATTCGTTGAATATATATATATATATATATATATATATATATATATATATATATATATATATATATATAATTAACTTGACATATTCTCAATAACATCTTTAATTTAAAGGACAAAATTGAAGTAAATCCAAACATTGGAATTAAATAATTTAACACAAAACCGGAAATTAAAAGATTCAGGACCGAAATAAAACTGAAATCCATAATTAACTTGCATAGAAGGATAAAATTGAAAGAAATCAAACTTTGATAATGAAAATATTAAGGATTTATAATAAATTTGCATGGAAGGATGAAATTGAAATCAATGAAAACTTTGATACCAAATATATTAAGGATTGCAGCCCAATCCGCAAAATTAAAAGACTGAGGACCTACTTGAAACTACAATATATAATCAATTTCAATTGAAGGATAAAATTGAAACAAATCAAAACCTATATAATAGCAATAAGGGCCAAAAAAACAAATTACAAAGTGTAGGGACTGAAATGAAATTTGTCAAAAAATAGTTGCGCTGACGTCAGCCTGCGCAGGAGGAGAGAGAAATGGGGGGTAAAATTTTAAACGACCATTGACACGCCTACGGCCACCTTATAAGCACACGCGCCGCACCATATGGAAGAGAACATGACTGAAAATCATTCTAGACACCGGTGGGGCGTTTTTGAAAGCCGGAGTAAGCCGCACGCGCCGTCTAAAAGACGCGTGGTGACGGAAATGGACGGTGCATACCGAGACGCACCAACAGTACTGCGCCGATAAATTTTTTTTAAAAAAGGAAAATTACCGTACTGCCCCTCCCTTTAACATCTGTTTTTGTCCTTTTCGAGGGACAAAATGGTTATTGCACTGTGCAAGTAATTATAAAAAAAATAAAAAACCGGTCGGCCGAACCGAGCCGGACCGGACCGAAAATGGTCAATTACCGCTGAGCCCCTGCAACTAGCGGTGTTTTTTGTCTTTTTCAAGGGGTTTGTTCAGTATTACACTATTCATAGACCAGAAAAAAAAAGATGGACGTGCAACTGCGAAGCACCGAGACAAATGGCCAATAAACAGTGCCTATGAGTGTATGTATACAGTAAATGAACAGAAACTTTTGTTCTATTTTAGTGTTTTCGTTAATGAGCTCTACACAATCTAGCCTAAATATCCACATTACAAAAGAAAAGTATCTAACACAACTAAAAGTAACGATTAACATGATACAAGAAGGATGCTTTACCTGAATACAATGAATACTAGGAAGTTCATGCCAAAGAGCCTAAAAATATATAAGATCATGCGAGTTTTTATTTACTTGGAAAATATATATATATATATATATATATATATATATATATATATATATATATATATATATATATATATGATAAAACAATGAAACAATGCAACCAGAAAAACCTTGGGGTCTGCCGTGTATTTCATTAGGGTTTTATAATCCTAAGTGTATACAATTTGATCCCATAATAAATGCTAAATGCCTAATTACATGCCTAAGGCTATTCACATTCCATAATAGGAAATATTACAATCTTTAGGTATTCCATAATACCCCCCCCCCTCAAGTTGGAGCATGAAGGTATCGGATGCCCAACTTGCACAATAAAAATTCATATTGTTGCTTTTCCAAGGCTTTTGTGAATATATCGGCAAGTTGTAATGATGACGTAACGAATTTAGTCGTAATACTCCCAGCCACAATGGCATCACGTATAAAGTGACAATCAACCTCAATATGCTTAGTGCGCTCGTGAAACACAGGATTCTGCGACATATGAAGAGCCGATTGACTATCACAATGGATAGACATAGGGGCCAGATGAGACATGCCAAGACTTTCCAGTAAAGCTTTAAGCCAAGTCAACTCACATGTCGTCATGGCCATAGATCAGTATTCTGCTTCGGCAGAGGAGCGAGAGACAATGTGTTGTTTCTTGGTTTTCCAAGACACCGGAGAATTACCAAGAAAAACTATCCAGCCAGTAAGTGATCGCCGAGTAAGGGGGCAACCGGCCCAATCAGCATCACACCACCCGTGTAGCTGCAGATCACTTTCACTACTAAGGAAGACGCCTTGACCCGGATTACCCTTAAGATATCGGACTACCCGTAGAGCAGCTTCCCAGTGTTCCTCCCGTGGGCACTGCATGAACTGGGATAGAATATGCACACTATAAGAGAGTTCGGGTCGAGTGAAGCAAAGGTAAATCAATCGTCCTACCAACCGACGATATTTTTCCGGATCGGCCAATGCTGTACTAGTGGAAAAAGCAAGACGATGATTTTATTCTAAAGGAACAACTGCTGGTCTAGCCCCTAGTAACCCGGCCTCCAAAATAATGTCAAGTGCATATTTGCGTTGACATAGTACAAAACCAGCAGGACTGCGCGCCACTGCAATTCCCAAAAAATATTTTAGGCAAACAAGATCTTTCATGTGAAAACAAGCACTAAGATAATCTTTGATTGTCTGGATATCACCCGGATGATTTCCAACGATGATGAGATCATCAACATATACAAGAACACTGAGTTGTACTTCCCCCTGCCGATATGTGAATAATGAGTAGTCGGAATAAGATTTCTGGAAACCATAGCTCGTCAAGGCTTGTGAGAGTTTAGCAAACCAGCACTGAGGAGCCTGTTTCAACCCATAAAGCGACTTTCGAAGTTTGCAAACTGCCCCAGTTGTCCCGACGCGAAAACCAAGTGGAAATTTCATGTAAACTTCCTCCTGAAGATCACCATGCAAAAATGCATTATGAACATCCATCTGATGTACTGCCCAATTCTTCACGGCGACCACAACAAGAAATACCCGTACAGTAACCATTTTTGCGACAGGCGCAAAAGTTTCCGTGTAATCAAGGCCTTCAGTCTGATGATTGCCCAGAATGACTAGGCGAGCCTTCAATCGCTCAATAGTACCATCAGAATTATATTTAATCTTGTATACCCATTTGCATCCCAAAGCTTTCTTCCCAGCTGGTAGACTCTGAACAACCCAGGTCTCATTCTTTTCGAGCGCGGAAATTTCACGCTGCATAGCATCTCTCTAACCTTTGTGTCTTACTGCCTCCGAATATGACACGGGTTCACGCTCAGTGGTGATAGCTGCAAGAAAATGTCTGTGTCGTATAGAAAATTTGTCACAATTCACATAGTGTGCTAAAGGATAGGGTGTACCTGGAGAATGCAGTGGGACGGGTGGCGAGAGAGATGGACTCTTTTGAATGGTATTGGTGACATAATCATGAAGTCGGATGGAGGGATACCGCTGACGATGTCCTCTCCCCAATGGATTAACCTCTTCTTCTTCTTCTAGAGTAACCTCTTTTTCTGGAGCAATAGTTGGAAGTGACTCAGAAGATGAATGATCTAACTCCAGCATATCCTTGGGTATAAGATCATGGGCCTCGTCAGTAGTGGTGAGAGCCAAATCGGTAGTGGAAGGCCCATCAGTAATTTTAGCAAAAGGAAAAACATCTTTTGAAAACACAACATCCCGGGAGACAAAAAAATCTTGTCTTTCCAAATCATACAGGCGCCATCCCTTCTTCCCATAGGGATAACCAACAAAAATACACCGACGACTTCTACTTGCCATTTTATCCCCCGTCTTCTCATGTGCATAACACAAAGAACCCAAGACGCGTAGGTGATTATAAGACGGTTCCACCCCATGTAAAACTCGATATGGTGTGTTTCCATCCAAGGTCAAGGAAGGAGTCCTATTGATCAAGTATCCAGCAGTCAATACACACTCTCCCTAAAATTTAATTGGAAGAGAACCTTGAAATCGCAGAGCGCGAGCTACATTCAAAATATGTTGATGTTTTCTCTCCACACGCCCATTTAGCTGTGGAGTGCCTGTACAAGAGGTCTGAAAAATAATTCCTTGATCAAAAAAATATGATTTCAAACATGTAAATTCTGTCCCGTTATCGCTTCGGAAAATTTTGACTTTCCGAGCAAATTGCCTTTCAACCATGGCAAAAAATCTTTTAAGCATACTAGATACTTCTTTCTTGTCAACAAGCAAATAAATCCATACAGCACGAGAGAAGTCATCAACAATAGTTAAAAAATACGAAGCACCACATGAAGAAACTGTTCTATATGGTCCCCATAAATCACAATGAACCAGTTCAAAAATATTCAAAGTCTTATTTTTGCTAACAGAAAATTTATCTCTCCGTTGTTTTGCTCTTTGACAAACATCATAATTTTTATTCAAACTGTTTTCCTGGTTGCTAGAATTAACTTCGGGAACTAACTTTGTTATTCGCAGTGAAGGATGCCCCAGTCGCTGATGTCAGAGATCAAGAGACGCTTTATTACTGATCTTCATTGCATTAATCCGCGGTATCCCTTTGAAATAGTAGAGTCCATCTCGTCTATCACCCGCACCAATCAGCATCCTCGAAGTGTGGCCCTGTATAACACACAATTTTTTAGTGAATAGTACAAAACAATCATACTGATCAATTAATTACGTCACAAAAATTAAATTGCAAGTAAGTCCTGGCACATAAAGGACATTTTCAAGGCATAAATCTCCATCAAGAACAGTTGTTCCCTCTTTGACCGCCAAAGCACTACTTCCATCTGGTAATCCAACGGGACACTGATCAATTATTTTTAAATCAGTCAGTTCCTCAATTGACCCGGTGATGTGGTTTGAAGCCCCGGTGTCTAATATCCACTCCGAACCAGTATTTGTCCCATACAAATTCTTAAGCTTACCGGTCATTTTATCTATTATTTCTTTCGGCTCTCCCAAAATCACCTTCAGTTTCGCCCATTGCTCGTCGCTCAAGCCTGGGAACGACGAGCCACCTCCTTCGGCTGTGACAGAGCTGGACCCAACTGTGATCTGAGCAGCGTTGGCACAGTGGTTTCCCTTGTGACCCCGGCCTCCTCCTCTGCCACCGGAGTACCCTCTTCCACGGTCAACTTCTCTTCTCTCATCTCCCCTGGGTCTGTCACCCCACCATTCAGGATACCCTTAATGGCAAAGCAATTGTCTTCCCCATGTCCCGATTTGTGACAGTATGAACAAACCCCCTTCTCTCGCCCGTCGGTCTGAGTTATGGACCCTTGCTGTCGACCATGGGTTCGACCCATAAAAGCCACAAAATCCCCTTGTTCTTCTCTACCCCGAGTCATCCCTTTCACTTGCTCTTCTTGAGTGAGGATGGAGTACACCTTATGCAGCCCCGGTAATGGGTCTTGTGCCAAGATGTTCGATCGAGTTGTCCCGAACCGCTGCTCATCGAGACCCATGAGGAACAGGTGCACCTTCTCTTCCTCTCTTCTCTTTTCCAGTATTGAACCTAGATTGCACATTTGCACGTGCACTTTCCACATTTGCACGTGCACTTTCCACATTTGCACACGGGCAATTGCTCAAAATTGCCCAGTTCATCCCATAATTTCTTCAATTTCCCATAGTAATCCATAATAGCCATTCCTTTCTGTTTGCAATCGGCCAATTGAGACCTTAATTGTTGAATTTGGGGTCCATTGGTGATGCTGAATCGGTCCTTTATGTCCTACCACAAATCCCGTGCAATCTCTACATGGGAGATGGTTGATCGGAGTGTGGATTCAATAGTGTTTTGAATCCAGGACACCAACAGTGAGTTGATTGTCCACCAGTCTTCCCAATCTTCTGATTCTTCACTGGGTTGTTCAATTGACCCGTCGATGAACCCGAATTTCTTTCGGGCTCTCAAGGCTGTTCAGAACGAACGTGCCCACTCTTCATAATTGTCCCCCTTCAATTGGACTTGAGTAATCGTCAATCCAGGATTATCAAGAGATGTAATGTCGTATGGTGAAATCGTTTTTCGATTCTCACCAGATACACTCTTGCTCCCGGACATGGATTCTGCCATGTATGCTGCTTGATTGTGTGTTTTATTTCGATTGTTTTATAGCTCTGATACCATGATAAAACAATGAAACAATGCAAAACCTTAGAGAATGAATACTGCAGCCAAAAAAACCTTGGGGTCTGCCGTGTATTTCATTAGGGTTTTATAATCCTAAGTCTATACAATTTGATCCCATAATAAATGCTAAATGCCTAATTACATGCCTAAGGCTATTCACATTCCATAATAGGAAATATTACAATATTTAGGTATTCCATATATATATATATATATATATATATATATATATATATATATATATATATATATATATATATATCTTTTTAGTAACTTTTCTATTTGAAGATGGAAGAGCTTTTTATTTTATTTTCTATACACAACGTTATTAAAATTTTGTAGTTTTTTTTTATAAAATGTTATAATAGCTTATTGACAAGTGGGGATATTAATGAATAATATTTAAATATTTTGAGTGTCTTTTTAGGATTATATTGTGTTTGACTTTATTCTATATAGGAAACTGATTAATTTTTTTATGTATTATAACTAGTTACTTTAATATTTAATTAGTAAAATTGTAATAGATAAAATCATATAGAAATGAGTTTTTTTTCACCTAAAAGCAACATTGTAATCGAAACGCAGGGGAAATGGTTCAAATATTTTGTAATTGTAGATAGCTTGGAAAAATTTGTCTGCTTATTTTTTTATGTGTTTCCTCATATTTTTTCTTATTTATGTGATATTAGATATGAAATATTATACATAAAATTATTGTAAAAGTAATTTCTTAACTAAAACAACCAAAAATCTAAGGGTTGTAAATATTGTTTATGTATAATATTTCATATCTGAAATATTGTTTAATAATTATTATTTTGAATGCATTTTCCATAATAAAATGAATATATAAAAACCTAATACACAATAATGATTTTTATTATTATTGTAAATATTTTAGCTATAATAAGAACCAAAAGTTTTGTAAGTTGATTATTTTGCTAAAATATATAGCATTATAAAATAATCTAAGACCATTAGCATTTTTTTCATTTTAAAAAATTTGGTTATGGACACGGCAAAGTAGAGGGCTATTGGCTCGTCTATTTTTTCATTGTAGATAATTTGTCCTAATTTTTCCATCTGTTTCGTGTATGTATGACTTCATATATTTTTTGTTTATGTGATATTAGATATAAAATATCATACATAAAAAAGTCACAAAAGTCAACCTCTAAGATAATTAACGAATTATTTTGATTATTATTGTCATTGTTATTATTATGATTGTTAAATTGTCATAATTATTATAGTTGTCATTATAAATATTATTATAAAAAATCATATTCTAATTCTTATTGTCCATACTATTGATGATACCATAGTTATTGTTAGAAAAAAATTAAATTATTTTTTGTTTTTATAAGATTTATTCCTTATATTATTATATTAAAATTATTTCAGAAAACCGATATTAATTTTTTTTTCTTCAAAAACACCTAGGTCATTTATTTATATATATATAAACAAAGAGAAAAAATAATAAATATGAATTTTTAAATGATCACCAACACAAATTAAAATTTAAACATCACATTAAAAAACCTTAATAACAATGAAAATAATAAAAATTAGAAACAAAAACTAAGAGTATGTGCATATAAACATAGATAAAAATAGGAAACATTTAAGAAATGTATATATAAAAAATAAAGGAATGAAAATAAAATCCAAGATTAAAAGTATAAGGGCCGAAATGGAAAGCATATATATAATAAATTTCATTTATAGACAAAATTGAAACAGATCAAAACTTTGATACCGAAAAAATTCAAGAATATAACACAAAATCGGAAATTAAAAGACCGAGGACCGAAATGAAAATAAAATATATAATCAATTTGAATTGAAGGATATAATTGAAACAAAATAAAACTCTGATACAGAAAATATTAAGGATTTCAAAGCAATCGGGAAATTAAAAGACTGGGGACTGAAATGAAACTACAATATATAATCAATTGCAATTGAAGGAACAAATTGAAACAAATCAAAACTTATATAATAGAAAATAGGACCATAAAACACAATCGAAAGATCAGGGATTACAATGAAAAGTCAATAAACAACGGGGGTTGACAGGTATTTTTACACACAGGAGAGGAAAGGAGGGAGGGGGGGGGGGGGGGGGGGGGGCTTCAACCGACCACCGACACGTCGCCAACCATCTTAGACCCCCACTCGTCGCACGATGAGGAAAAGAATATGGCAAAAAGTGGAAACGGCCGCATGCGCCATCCAGAAATTACAATGAAAAGTCAATAAACAATGGGGGTTGACAGGTATTTTTGCACGCCGGAAAACACTGCACGCGCTGTTTGAAACCCGCGTGCACGCGGAAACAGAAGACATGTCCGGCGAAGCGCCAACAGTATCGTGTCAGAATATATATTGAAAAAATAGTAAATTACCGGCACAAGCATGCGGCCAACTCTTGGATGTTGTCTTATATGGGGGTATATACGTATTTGGCAATTTAAAAAAAAAATGCAGTTATCGTTCTGGCCCCGAGATTTACTGTGCATTTTTGTCTTATTAGAGGGTATTTCCATATTTAGCCATTTTAAAAAATATACAATAACCTTAATGTCCCTGGCGGTAATTATGCTATTTTGTCTTATTTATGGGTATTATGATCGTTTAACTGTACACAGAAAGGCAAAAAAATCAAAAATACCCCCGGATCCAAGACTAAAAAACACAGTAATCAAAGGGGGGAAATGATAAGTTTACTATTCCAATCAACAGTGCCTCTAATCTAAATAAATAATGTAAAACACTGTTAATTGCTATTGACACCCGCGATCTCTTTTAGCTTATAAGATAATCATCTTGGTATTTTAGCATTTTAGCTTATAAACCCTATTATCTTACGCTTTTGTCATGTCAATTGGTATCGAAACTTAATAATTCCTGGTGGTTTTGGTTGGAGGATATAAAAGCATGTATCATGTATCAGAAATCCTTATGGTGTGCTCAACAATGAAGTGATCCATGAAAAGTTGTTGTGTTAGGAATTCATAGTCAGCTAATTTGTATAAAGACATTGTGTTAAAAATATATATTAGAGATTTATGATGGAGTGATCCATATAAATCCGTTGTACTAGAGACCTCCTACACAGATAATAGGGAACTTGATGAGGTGTGACGCACACACTCAAGGATAGTCATGGTAGATAACATCGTTTGACTAAGATATGCTTCTAATCAAAGAAGATTGATTCCAGAGCTTTTTCTTTTCTTTTTTTTTTTATTTTATTTTATGTCATTATGCTTTTTTTATTGTTTTTTATTTGTGAGTAATAGTTTTCTAATTTATTACTCGTTGAAATACGATTACAAATAGCCTCCTCTTTCTACATTTACAGTCTTCATCTCTCTTCGAGAGGAGATACATAGACCCATATTCTTGTGAAGATGAATATAACAATATATTTTTAAATAAAAATTATTTTTAAAAAGAAGATGATTCAAAGTATTAATTAAATAATCAAATTTCTATTCCAAAGTAGAAATGACGTCAAGTGGCTTGCAATAATTAAATTATTATCGATGTGTAGAAACGTTGTCAAGTGCATGCACGTTTACCCCACCTATCATGTCCTTTCAGCTGTCTTGTAACCTTGCCATTTCGACCAAGCTATTCTTATCGGACAATATCTTTAAAATTATTTTATACTTAAACCACAAATACATTTACTTGTCAATGCAATGTGTTTCAATTATTTTTTAAAAGTATTTTTTAAAATATTTAAATTATTTTTTACTTTAAATTATTTTTTTATATTTTTAGTATTCTAATACCAAAATAATTTTAAAAAATAAACAAATATTATTTTAATATATTTTAAAATAAAAATAATTTTAAAAACCAACTTTAACCCTATTATTAAACATGCATTTACTTTACTCTATGATAAGTCACCATGTAATGAGTTTTTCAAAAACAAAATCATTTTTCAGATGCGTAAATACCTTCACTCTGCTATCCCATTGTCGAAAGGACTTTTCATAATTATGTGCCTTCAAAAGTGGGTCCAAATCAAAGGTTTATTTAATTATCATGTTCCACGCATCCTAGCCGGAATCATTTTTGGGACCCTTTTCATTTTTAAACAATGACAATTAACCAGTAGGTTTCTATACATATATATATAAAACTAAAAAAATCATTTGTAATTCTATTGGTGATTTATTTTTATATTATCGATGAAATTATCTTATTGGTGATTAAATAGAGTTAATGACACTTCTAGTAATTCTTTTTGAACTCTCTACAATATACTGACGAATGTATTTCATTGGTAAATTGTTTAAATATTAAAAAAATAAACAAAGTAGAAAAAATAAATTAAATTAAAAAATCAAATATTTATTATAGATTGAGAAATTTATCAATTTCAATACAAAAGACAGCATGACTCTTTTCCATTTTGTGTATGATCATTATTACTATGATTTGATTCTTTCTCCACTTTCTCATTTAAATGGTTTTTAACCTCAACTATCACTTGTTTAGAAATCTTATTCACTATCTCTAATTTAGCATAATTAAAATTAGAAATCACTTTATCATTTCTTTCTTATTTTGGTGTGTAATTTTGCATTGACATCTTTAATCATTTCTTTGTAGTTTTTCAAATTCATGCTCCAAACTTCTTTTAACATTTTGTTTCTCTCTAACATTGGACTCTAGAATAGCATAAGTTAATCTATCATTCATTGTTACAATTTCATCGTAAATAACTTCAATCATTTTCAACTTGATTTTACGTTTCTCTTTAATGTTTTTAGAAAGATGCTTATACCTCTCTTTGAATATCTTATTACCTCTTCCACTCTTTGTTAAAAGACTAGAAATCTCTCTTTCACAACCATAAACTTGATTTCTTTTTTCTTTTTAATTTTCTCCCCTTGAAGGATTGATATTGTATTCTCGTCTTCAACATGAACATCCATTAACTTTCTCTTTCTTCTAGATTTTATAGTAATTTTGATGTTTGTAATGCCATAATCTCAAATTATAAATATGACACTCTTTACTATTATCATCAACTATTTTATAAGATAAAGGTCATACTTGTCCTATGCCTAAATATCATTGTGATGTCGGGTAGCGACAAACATCGGAGATTTTTGCTAAAATCCCACATAGAATTAACATCAAATTTTTGGATAAGTTTTCAATGTCTTTTAAAATATATGTCATAAAATAAATCATAAAAAATAGGCTTAAAAAAAATAAATTTATTCAATTAATAAGACATAGAATAAATTTAGAAAAACACATAGTAAATGTAGCATTTCATTTCAAATGATGCAATAAAAAGGTAGCATCGATCTTCTTTTAAGTATATTTATCCTCATACCAAAATCTTTAAAATCAATGCCTATTTTAGGATTCCTATTTTTTTTTAATTATTAGGTGAAAACTACATTATTTTTATTTTTCCTGATTAATTTAAGAGAGTCATTTATTCATCATGATATATGACATATATGATTTAGTGCATGCAATCTTTGTATAACTAAGTATCTTTATATTTCATTCTTTTAAATCATCACCAATGCATAATTTAATTATAATACATAATTTGGGTTAATTATAAAATTGTAATAAATAAATGTTATAAGTGAGAATTGGTTATTGGTTGAATTATGAGGAAAGAAAAAATGCATCCCCTAAATAATACCTCATTTATCCGGTCCCTAATTTTTTTTATTACTATATCTAAATCTCTTATATAATTGAATGGTTAAGAATTACACACCACATATAGTAAATAACACATATAATAGGGGGTGAAATAATTATAAAATCCTTTGATGTTTGGTATTTGATAGTCAAGTCGATGTTTGAGCAATTGATATGGGGTGTTCAATTGAAAACAATATATGTAAGGAATCATTTATAATATATAGTTAGAGGCATATTAAATAACTATCAAAATAAATATAGGCACCTACTTATAATTGTCTAGTTAGGAATTGACAATTTATTTCTTGATAAGAGGATATATGGTATGCCTATAATAATAATAAAAAGTATTTATTATTGGTATTTATGATCGAAATTCATCGATTAGTGATGTCGCACCCCAAAAATGGTGGTATGCGGCGTCGTGGCAACTTGTCCCTGTGATCGGGGAGATTAAATGTCGGGGGATTATTTATTTTTTATAACAAAGGGGAGTCGCCACCTAGTATTATGGTTACTAGGAAACCTAGTACTGGTCTTTCAGAGATTCTAGGGTAAGGGACTGGTTGCGTAAAGGGAAGGTTTTAGCACCCCTAGTACGCCCTACCTAAGGTAAGCTGCTTGATGTTTTTGTTTGTCTTATGATTGCTAAGATATTAAAAAAATATTTCCATGTTGATGATGTATCATCCATGCCGAATATTTTGGATATCAATCCTTTGGAATTTATCTATCCAAACACCGAAAGTGAATAAGAGCCTATTTATTCCCACCGAATATTTTGGATACAATTTATCCAAACACCGAACTATGAATAATAGCATATTATTCCCGCCGAATATTTTGAATAGCAACCCTTTAGGATTTATCCACTCAAACACCGATAGTGAATAATAGCATATTATTCCCGCCGAATATTTTGGATAGAATTTATCCAAATACCGAACCATGAATAATAGCATATTATTCCAACCGAATATTTTGAATAGAATTTGTTTATCCAAACTCCGAACCATGAATAATATGAATCACCGAAAAGTTTTTTTATATTTTTTTGAATATTGGCCAATACCCTTTGGATTTTACAAACATGTTGTAAAATCTCAAAATGCAAGAAATGATTTTTTCTTTGCAAAATCCATGCTAAAACTCATTTTCTCTTAAAAACCCAAGATAATATATATTTTTTGAAAGAAAAACAATTTTTAAAATATGCTAGTGTATTGGCCGTATGCAAGAAAACAACATATATTT
Source organism: Salix purpurea (assembly GCA_027405865.1). NCBI lineage: Eukaryota > Viridiplantae > Streptophyta > Magnoliopsida > Malpighiales > Salicaceae > Salix > Salix purpurea. The sequence continues at coordinate 9,513,041 of JAOWLH010000011.1, forward strand.
TTTATAAAAATATTTTTTTGCAAATTATGTATTTTATATATATTTATTATTATTATTATTTTTTTTTATTATTATTTATGGGTGGGCTGGCTGCCAGCCCACCTACATGGGGCTGGGCTGCCAGCCCGCCCACTGTGGCTGGGCTGCCAGCCCGCCCACTGTGGCTGGGCTCGCGGCCCAAGTGATCTGACATTGGGCTTAGGCCCGTTTATTCTAAAGACGGGCTTCGGGTCCGGATGGGCCAGAAGCCCGTCTCATTTAGTGGTCGGCCCGGGCACCAAGCCCGGCCCAACCCGACCCGTTACTGTTCAAACGTGGACAGTAAAATGGGGCTGCATGTAGGAGATAATGAACAGTAAAAGGGGAGATTTTCGAGTATGACTAACGGCGTACCTGTTAACACCGTTGGGTAGAGGACGTCGAGGTGGTTCTTCCTGTCGTGGTGGCGTCGGAAATGGTGGCCTGTGGTGGCCGGAATGGGCGCCGGAACGGGGATGGCTCACGTTACAGTTGCTGTCGTTTGTTGCTTCTTCTTCGCCGGAGCTAGCTTTCTGGGTTGCTGGAGTGGTGGGGAAGAGGCTGGTGTCTTCTAGACGAAGTGTGGTGGCTGGAGTCGATGGCTGTTGGAGGAGAGAGAGACACGCCGGTCGACTGGTTTTAGAGAGAGGAAGGCAAAAAACCGAGGGAAGAACGCAGTAGAGAGGGACCAAACCCGAGAGAGATGAAGTTCAATCTTGCGTAAAAATTTCCTTGTATTCTCTACTTGTTTTTTCTTTTTCTTCTTCTCCACTGTCTGTTCTTCGTTTTTTTTCCACTGTTAGCTCTTCTGACTCTACAAGTTCTACTTCCAGCTCTGCATTTTTTCTCCCCCCTCTTTTATTCCCTCCCCCCTTTTTGGTCGCGCATGGCTGCTGATTTTATAGCCGCAGGAGGTAGCCGTTGCAACGGTGGGTCACCTCCTGCGGCAGCATGCTTGAAAAAAATAGCCGTTGGTGGCATGCGCATAGGCTTGTTTGCGGCACTGCAGGAGATGGCGTGCGTTGCATGCTTTTGGGAAGTGTAATTGTAGTTTGGTCCCTCAATTTATAATTATTCTAATTGCACCCCCAATTGGATTTAAATTTATGATTTTGTGCAATTATACCATGTCAAAACTTCAATATCAACCCTAGCTTTGCGCGGCCCTTTTTATTCTGGTCTTTGGTTTCTGATTTTTGCGATTTAACCCTCAATCGACCATTAAACTCTCAATTTATTCAATTTTGCCCCTGTAACAAGATATTTTTGGATTTTTTGTCTTTTTTCTATTTTTTTCTTTTTTCTTCCGAAACATAAAAATAAGTAGGTCAAAATTTGGGTAGCAACAGATGCCCCCTCTTTACAATGCTTACGACTAAAGTCTTGTAAAAGACTTTAAATAGTAAGTGTTGTAAAGAAAAATAGAATGATGGATATGGGTCTCATTATTCTGGGTGACCTACCTAAGTTAGTAGAGTCTCGATAGTGACGGATGACTTACCCGGGTCTGATTATGACGGGTGACCTGCCCGGGTTAGAATAATTATAACGGTCTCATTTTTCTGGGTGACCTACCCGGTTAGCGTGGTCTCATTTTTCTGGGTGACCTACCCGGTTAGAATGGTCTCATTTTTCTGGGTGACCTACCCAAGTTAGTATGGTCTCATTTTTCTGGGTGACCTACCCTGTTAGAATGGTCTCATTTTTCTGGGTGATCTACCCAAGTTAGAATGGTCTCATTTTTCTGGGTGACCTACCCTGTTAGCATGGTCTCATTTTTCTGGGTGACCTACCCGGTTAGAATGGTCTCATTTTTCTGGGTGACCTACCCTTGTTAGCGTGGTCTCATTTTTCTGGGTGACCTACCCGGTTAGAATGGTCTCATTTTTCTGGGTGACCTACCCAAGTTAGTATGGTCTCATTTTTATGGGTGACCGACCCGGATATCATGGTCTCATTTTTATGGGTGACCGACCCGGATATCATGGTCTCATTTTTATGGGTGACCGACCCGGCTATCATGGTCTCATTTTTATGGGTGACCGACCCGGATAGCATGGTCTCATTTTTATGGGTGACCGACCCGGATAGCATGGTCTCATTTTTATGGGTGACCGACCCGGCTAGCATGGTCTCATTTTTATGGGTGACCGACCCGGCTAGCATGGTCTCATTTTTATGGGTGACCGACCCGGCTATCATGGTCTCATTTTTATGGGTGACCGACCCGGATAGCATGGTCTCATTTTTATGGGTGACCGACCCGGCTATCATGGTCTCATTTTTATGGGTGACCGACCCGGATAGCATGGTCTCATTTTTACGGGTGATCGTCCCGGATAGCATGGTCTCATTTTTACGGGTGACCGACCCGGCTATCATGGTCTCATTTTTATGGGTGACCGTCCCGGATAGCATGGTCTCATTTTTATGGGTGACCAACCCGGATAGCGTGGTCTCATTTTTCTGGGTGACCGACCCGGCTATCATGGTCTCATTTTTATGGGTGACCAACCCGGATAGCATGGTCTCATTTTTCTGGGTGACCGACCCGGCTATCATGGTCTCATTTTTATGGGTGACCGACCCGGATAGCGTGGTCTCATTTTTATGGGTGACCGACCCGGCTATCATGGTCTCATTTTTATGGGTGACCCACCCGGATGGAAAATAGAGAGGGTCTCATTATTATGGGTGACCTACCCAGATGAAAAATGAAGAGGGTAAGGATGGTTTCATTATACTAGATGACCTGCCCATCTCGAGGAGCGAAGCAACGCCGATCTTCAATTCATCTTCCTTGATTTTGTCGACCTGAGATTCTGTTTCTCCATATTCTCCAAAACTTGGAATCACATCAACTTTCGCCACATCTTTCTTGTCAAGTTAGTGTCATGAAAATATAACATGCATGCTTATTACCTCTTTAGAAACATAGGTCCCTTGTTCATTGTAGCCTTTCTTGATCTTTGTTTGACTGATAAAATATGCTCCCCGTACTATATTTTCACGCTCGGTGAAGGGATTTTTGGTTTCACATGGGGCCCTTTCTTGCTCCATTGAAGTTTTTCTTTTATTATACTTTTCGATACCCTTTTCATGAAGACAAAAGAATAACTCAAGATATGGTTTTGTTTATGCAAATTGACGCTTTTAATGCAAATCACCATTTTTAAACAACTATTGTAGATTTTTTTTTTTTTTTTTTTTTTGCCCCCAGTGTGGTGTACACAACATGTCAAGCTCACATAATAAAAATAATTGTTATGAGATCATACGCTTTGTGAAGAAAAAGTTTCTTGTAACGAGAATTCATGACCGAATTTTATCTTATTGATTGAGAGGCTACAAAATATCAGTCATAATATTTCTTTACAGAGTCAAAAATTCACAGGCCTAACTAGATCCTATTCATCCATTCTAGATAATAGCAAGGCTCCTCCTAAGAACGATTTTTTACCACATAAGGGCCTTCCTAGTTTGGGGTCCATTTACCCTGATCTTGTCCCAATACAAGCAATATCTTCTTCAGTACCAGATTTCCTTCTTGGAATTTTCGAGGTCGGACTTTCTTGTCATATGATTTGGTCATCCTTCTTTGGTAAAATTGATGATGATAGATTGCGGCTAACCTCTTTTCGCTGATCAAATTCAATTATTCATATCTAACTTTTGTCCATTCTGCTTCTTCTAGTTCAGAATCTATCAATACTCTTAATGATGGGATTTCCACTTTAAAGGTATTACCACCTCCATTCCATACACCAACCTATACAGGGTGACTCCTGTTGAGATCCGAACTACGGTACACATGAAAGGCAACATCTCATGCTAATCCTTGTAGGTGACTACCATCTTTTGAATACTCTTCTTAGCATTTTAATAAGCAGCTTCTACCGCACCATTCATCTTTGGTCTATACGGCGAGGAAATGGAATGCTTGATTTTTTAATTTAGCGCAGAGTTCTATTATTATTTTTTCCTTGAAATTCTGTGCATTATCAATTATAATCTTTTCTGGTGGCTCGTATCGACCTATAAAATATCTTTCAACGAATTTCTTCACCATTTTTTTTTTTTTTTTTTTTGCATCACATGAGCAAATGACACGGATCCTACCTATCTTGTGAGGTAGTCGATAGCCACGATAATAAACCTATGACCATTGTTGGCTTTTGGGTTGATAGGCTCAATCACACCAATTCCTCACATCACAAAAGGCCATGGATATATCGAGTTAAATAAAGGAGCCGAAAGGGCATTGATTTTGTCACCGTAGACCTGATACTTGCGGACATAGTCAATGCAATCCTTATCTAATGTCATCCTAAAATAACCAGTTCTTTGTATTTTTCTAGCCATCATATGTCCACTGACATCCTTCTATAGATTTCCTGTAACGCGTCTTTGGCTTCAGGTTCTTCTAGGTATCTTAGCAAAGTCCCGTAAGATGATTTCTTATACAAAACTTCCCTTATCAAGATAAAAATCCATTGTCAACCTCCTCAAGGTTTTCATTTTGATTTTGGATGCCCCCAAGGGATGGGCTTGGTTTCGGATGAAATTCTTGATATCATAGTATCAAGGGTTTTCATCTATTTCTCCTTTAACTGAGCAACAATGAGTTGGGTTATTTCTGATATCAATGTGTATCGACTGCAAGTTTTGTCTTAAGTCTATTCTAACCATAGAAGCTAGTGTGACCAAAACATCCACAAACTGATTTGTTTTCCTTCCTAGATGCATGAACTCTATTTCCCCATATTCTTCAGCTAGTTTAGATAGGTAATTTTGGTAATTTTTTTTTTATTTTTTACCCATCCATAAAGGAATATGTGGAACTACGAGCTGCATTATCAACCACCATGTTTATATGTGGGGAACATTATCTTTAGAGCTAGCACGATTTAATTCCCTAAAGTCCACACATACTCCAATTTCTTGGGGCTTTTAGATTTCTTGTATTCTTTTTCTTAAGGCTTCCATTCTGATGATTCTAGCTATATGCATCAGTTAATCACTTTCATTTCTTGATAACTTTTATAAATTTTGATGCATTAGGTCCTTAGTCGAATTATCTATTCAAGTTTCTTTAACAACCCGGCTAAGTAAGGGATTGCTTCCTTTTCTACATCTGATTATGGGTTTTAAAGATATGTTCTTTCTTGCTTTCCATACATCTTGGATTTGGGTTTTGATCATTGGTCATTGTCAAAGAAGCTATGATATGTTATCGTGTAAAATTGACGATCTGATTTGCCCTTTATCTATAACTTTAATCGTTGTCATTTCATTGATAGCAACTATCCGTGACTAAGATATTGTTTCCATTCGGTTAGCTTCTAAATGTGCAGGGCGTTGTAGTCTTGGTTTGTGATTTTTGTCCGTATACACATTGTTGGTTTACTATAAAGTGCATTTCAGTTGAAGGATCTCCTGCTTCTTTTCATTCCAGACCTGTTTTTAGCTTCAGTTAATGAAAGATCTCTTTTTCTGCTATCTAGGTTTCAAAATTAGACAAGACACCAAGGATAATGCATGCTGGAGTTCCTCTTGTCAGCTTTAAGCATCTCACTGTTTAAATCAATAGTACTAATTAACAGCTCGAATTTTGAGAGTGAGAATGGCTTTAATTAATTACGGGAACCCCAAAGACGAAATTGAGGAATGTAATTGATAACTCATTGTGGATATTTGATTGCTTTTTAAAAAAAACCAGCGTTCCATTGTTTTTCGAATTTCTGCCCTTACTTTGATCAAAACTTCATGATGGGGGCTTCTTAGTTTTTTGGTTAATCGGCCTGCATCCTTCTTCCAGCGGTACCTTGTACGCTATCCATATTCAATTCAGGCATATCCTTGTAAGACCAAGCAAAAACATTTACCTAATCTCTAAACAGTATAATCAAGTCTTCTGTTTCCTTTAGAGTTCTTATCCTGGGCTCTCTATGGCTTTCTTCATTACCCATATTTATGGTTTCAAGTTCCTCTTTAGTGGGTTTCCAAACTTGTTTATGTTCTTTTATTAATTTTGTGAATTCTCTAATATTATATTCATCCACTTGTTCCTCCTCTACATCTGTTATGTATTTTAAAATTCGATCATTCATTCTTAGTGTAAAGTGCAGATGTTATTGTGAAAGATATTTTTTTCTTTTTTCTTTTTTTCTCTTTTTTTTTTTTTTTTTTTTGCGATGTAAATGCACAGTAAAAGAAAAATTTTGAAAATGCATGATCTCATTAAAGAAAAATTTTGGCTTGAAAACAAAGATAAGATCCTATTGATATCTTAAGTCATGATTGTCAATAAAAACAAAACAAAATGACAAATCACATCACAATCTAACAAGTATTGTTGATTACATTTTGAGCATCAACGGAGCTTCTTTTTTTTTTTTTTTTTTTTTTTTTTTTTTTGGGTTTCCCAACTTTAGAACTTATCACTTCCGACTAGCTTCCAATCGAAGGTACTGGTAGCAACTTCTAGGACCTTTCATCCTTTTTTCTTAGTCGAGTATCGTGGGTCCCAAAAGAGAGACCTATGTTTCTCGGTTGATGATGCGTGCAAAAATGTATGAGAAAATGTATGATATGATGCGTGATTGTGATAAAAAATGCGTTTTATAGTTTTTTTTATGTAAGAAAGATATTATGGAGCATACACCTTAACGATAGGTTCTAGTTCCTTTACGTGAGACATAGGGTAGGTTTACTACTTGGGCTCTAAAAAGGGTCTCTCGCTGTCCCAGTGATCACCTTCGTAAAGGCAATATGGGGTCTTAGCAGATAATGGGATGGTACGTATACCAATCACTATCATCTAAGCTCTCAGCAAAGAGTTGGGGTTTACACAAACTTCAACCTTGACTCAAGTCATAGGTAAGCTGCTAGTCCCCCACCTAACTTAAGGTTTAGTGTGTGCTCTCAAAATAATAAAAAGTGATGCATGACGAGACATATTATGATGACAGAATGAAAAGATGCATGCTAAAGCTTTTAAACAAATAAATAATTCATGGTAACGTGAGAGTAAATGAATAAATGAACACACAAAATAATTAACATATCACAAACAAAATAATCAAGCTTAGTCCAATAGTCCCCAGTGGAGTCGCCATTCTGTCGCACCCCAAAAATGGTGGTATGCGGCGTCGTGGCAACTTGTCCCTGTGATCGGGGAGATTAAATGTCGGGGGATTATTTATTTTTTATAACAAAGGGGAGTCGCCACCTAGTATTATGGTTACTAGGAAACCTAGTACTGGTCTTTCAGAGATTCTAGGGTAAGGGACTGGTTGCGTAAAGGGAAGGTTTTAGCACCCCTAGTACGCCCTACCTAAGGTAAGCTGCTTGATGTTTTTGTTTGTCTTATGATTGCTAAGATATTAAAAAAATATTTCCATGTTGATGATGTATCATCCATGCCGAATATTTTGGATATCAATCCTTTGGAATTTATCTATCCAAACACCGAAAGTGAATAAGAGCCTATTTATTCCCGCCGAATATTTTGGATACAATTTATCCAAACACCGAACTATGAATAATAGCATATTATTCCCGCCGAATATTTTGAATAGCAACCCTTTAGGATTTATCCACTCAAACACCGATAGTGAATAATAGCATATTATTCCCGCCGAATATTTTGGATAGAATTTATCCAAATACCGAACCATGAATAATAGCATATTATTCCAACCGAATATTTTGAATAGAATTTGTTTATCCAAACTCCGAACCATGAATAATATGAATCACCGAAAAGTTTTTTTATATTTTTTTGAATATTGGCCAATACCCTTTGGATTTTACAAACATGTTGTAAAATCTCAAAATGCAAGAAATGATTTTTTCTTTGCAAAATCCATGCTAAAACTCATTTTCTCTTAAAAACCCAAGATAATATATATTTTTTGAAAGAAAAACAATTTTTAAAATATGCTAGTGTATTGGCCGTATGCAAGAAAACAACATATATTTTTTATAAAAATATTTTTTTGCAAATTATGTATTTTATATATATTTATTATTATTATTATTTTTTTTTATTATTATTTATGGGTGGGCTGGCTGCCAGCCCACCTACATGGGGCTGGGCTGCCAGCCCGCCTACTGTGGCTGGGCTGCCAGCCCGCCCACTGTGGCTGGGCTGCCAGCCCGCCCACTGTGGCTGGGCTGCCAGCCCGCCCACTGTGGCTGGGCTCGCGGCCCAAGTGATCTGACATTGGGCTTAGGCCCGTTTATTCTAAAGACGGGCTTCGGGTCCGGATGGGCCAGAAGCCCGTCTCATTTAGTGGTCGGCCCGGGCACCAAGCCCGGCCCAACCCGACCCGTTACTGTTCAAACGTGGACAGTAAAATGGGGCTGCATGTAGGAGATAATGAACAGTAAAAGGGGAGATTTTCGAGTATGACTAACGGCGTACCTGTTAACACCGTTGGGTAGAGGACGTCGAGGTGGTTCTTCCTGTCGTGGTGGCGTCGGAAATGGTGGCCTGTGGTGGCCGGAATGGGCGCCGGAACGGGGATGGCTCACGTTACAGTTGCTGTCGTTTGTTGCTTCTTCTTCGCCGGAGCTAGCTTTCTGGGTTGCTGGAGTGGTGGGGAAGAGGCTGGTGTCTTCTAGACGAAGTGTGGTGGCTGGAGTCGATGGCTGTTGGAGGAGAGAGAGACACGCCGGTCGACTGGTTTTGGAGAGAGGAAGGCAAAAAACCGAGGGAAGAACGCAGTAGAGAGGGACCAAACCCGAGAGAGATGAAGTTCAATCTTGCGTAAAAATTTCCTTGTATTCTCTACTTGTTTTTTCTTTTTCTTCTTCTCCACTATCTGTTCTTCGTTTTTTTTCCACTGTCAGCTCTTCTGACTCTACAAGTTCTACTTCCAGCTCTGCATTTTTTCTCCCCCCTCTTTTATTCCCTCCCCCCTTTTTGGTCGCGCATGGCTGCTGATTTTATAGCCGCAGGAGGTAGCCGTTGCAACGGTGGGTCACCTCCTGCGGCAGCATGCTTGAAAAAAATAGTCGTTGGTGGCATGCTCATAGGCTTGTTTGCGGCACTGCAGGAGATGGCGTGCGTTGCATGCTTTTGGGAAGTGTAATTGTAGTTTGGTCCCTCAATTTATAATTATTCTAATTGCACCCCCAATTGGATTTAAATTTATGATTTTGTGCAATTATACCATGTCAAAACTTCAATATCAACCCTAGCTTTGCGCGGCCCTTTTTATTCTGGTCTTTGGTTTCTGATTTTTGCGATTTAACCCTCAATCGACCATTAAACTCTCAATTTATTCAATTTTGCCCCTGTAACAAGATATTTTTGGATTTTTTGTCTTTTTTCTATTTTTTTCTTTTTTCTTCCGAAACATAAAAATAAGTAGGTCAAAATTTGGGTAGCAACAAGTGATGGTTAAAGTTTTTAGTGGACTAACTGAATTAAAAAGACTTCATGAGTGGATGATTAAACAACTTATGTGAGAGGATTTTTTATTAATCTATATAAAAAGATTTGAAATCATGTTGATTTTAAGTTATAGAAGTAATTGTAATTAGTTCATTATTAAAATGTTATATAGTTCTTGTTTAGAATTAAATTAGGTCATTTATTTGTTTATTTTCACAATATATAAATCTTGTAGGATAAAAATTAGATCAAAGAACACATGATGCAATCTAAACTACACCAACATATCGAATAGAAGTTCTTGTTGTGTAAATTATAGTGTCAAAAGCAAAGAAGCTCGAAGATTGAAATTAGTAATTAATTATATATTTTATCTATAAATATCCGAACTCTCATGATTTTATATTGTTCTTAATGATAAATTAATTAATCATCCTTTTTTGTCTTCTAAAAACCATAGATTCTAATTTAAATCTTCTTATAACTTCTCAAAAATAGCAATGGTAAACATCTTTATATATATATATATATATATATATATATATATATATATATATATATATATATATATATTAAAAAACAAATAAAGGGTGTGGGAAATTGCACTGTACACCCCCTCACAAACCACTGTTCTTTTAACAGTGCACGCCCGAAAATGACCCTCGGGCGCGCGGCGAGAGGAGGGGCTGATCCGGGGCTATTCTCGGTTTTTCCATTTAATTTTCTTTTTTTAAAAAAAAATAATCAGTTATGAACAGTGTATTGACGATTTCGTCCCCGGTAATAGGACAAAAACAGGCATCGGGCTAAGGGGCACCGGCGTAATTGCGCGCGGCCGGACCGGCCTGGTCCGGTCCGGTCCGCCGCAACTTTTTATTTTTTTAATATTTTCTGAAATGGCTAAATACGGTTTTAGCCCCTAATACGACAAAAACACTTAATTGGGTGCAGGGGTGAAACGGTAATTGACCCTATTTTTCGAATTTTATAATCGGCGTCTGTCAGGGCGTGAGGCGCACGCGCCAGACGGCTGTCCGCCTCACGCCCTGTTTAGGCGGCGCGTGCGGTCTCCTCCGGTGGACGGAAATTGTCTACCGGAGGACAGAACGATGCGCCGCCGTGTGCTCTTCCTCCCGCGGTGGTGCGTGTCACCACCGGAAGTCCGTGGACGCGGCGGAGGCCGGCTAAAGCCGCCGGCCACGTTTCTCTCTCTTCAGAATGGCAAAGTTTCATTTCGGTCCTTCTACTTTTAATTTCCGGGTTGGCTTTATATAACTCAATCAATTCGGTACAAAAGTTCTGATTTTTGCAATGTTGTCCTCTGATTTCAATTGACAATTAATGTAAGTTGCATTTCAGCCCTTTGACTTTGAATTTTGTAATTTAAGCCCTTGATATTTGATTTTTATTTCAGCCCTTACACTTTTTTTTTTTAATTCCTACTTTTGTCCATGTATATATAAATGTATTTAACAAAATAATAATAATAATAATAATAATAATAATAATAATAATAATAATGTATTTAACACAATAATAATAATAATAATAATAATAATAATAATAATCATGATTTAATTATTTTTCATTCTTACTCTTTTGTTATGTTTTTCCCCTCCCGATAATTTGATAAATTTTTTTTCCAGTAATAGCCATGGTAATTTTTTTTATGTTTTGTTAAAGTTTCTAAGATATTTTTCATCTTTCATTTATTTTTTTCCCTTTCATTATTAAAGTAATCTATGCTTACGTGACAAACTCAACTCAAAATTTTAAACATTTTATCTTTTAATCTATAATTTTTTTGTACTTATATCATATAAATTGATCGTTGTAGATTTAATTGTGTTAAATTATATACAAAAAAATACCCGCGGCAACGCGCGGGCAATTAGCTAGTATATATATATAAACTGTGGGATCATAATCTTAAAATAGAATTTATTTATAAGCACCATTAATTTAACATCTCAGAGGTAACATTGATTTTCATTAAAAAAATATACAAATAAATAATTCTCGGAAAGCTTTCCTTCAATTTGACTTATCTTCATGTGGAATATCTGTCAAGTTTTTGATGAAATGCGAGTGACAGGAGAGTTGCCAAATTATTAATGACAACAGCTGTAACTACAAAATAAATAATTTCTTTTATTAAATTAATAATATTGCTGCAGCGTAAATTCATGTCAAAAGCACATCAATCTTATCTCATAATTACTTTCCTTGCCTCTACACCACCTAATAGCGAGCCTCAAAGACAGTGGCACAACCCCATGATTATTCATATTTTGTCTGTTTTAAAAGTGTTATTTTATTAAAAACAAATTATTATTTTTATATGTTAATTTTAAAAATATTTTTTAATATAAATAAAAAATGTTGATTTAATATATTTTTAAATAAAAAAACACTTTTAAAACTAAGTTCAACATACTTCCAAAAACTTAAGAATCAGAAACGACACCTCACGTACAATATGGTTCATTTTTAATTAATTTGATTATTACGGTGAATTGATATTATAAGAAAGAAAATTAATTTTAAATGAGTCATGTATAAAATTAATGTTTGTTTTATTTATTTTCAATTTATTTTTTAAATTTCAAATGTTAAAATATTTTTAGAAAAATATAATGTAAAAAATAATGATCATTACAATATCAATGAGCTATGAAACCCTTAACAGCAGCGCACAATGAGCTATAACATGTATTTGTGTCGGTTTGGCTAGGGGTACAAACAGTGTTTTGATAAATTTTGAATTTTGTAATTGAAATTAATTTTGTTTTTAATATTTGTTGATTATTTTAATGTAATAATATATAAAAAAGAAGTTTTTAATAATTTTTTATATAAAAAAAACAATTTCAGGACGAGGTGGTTTGGTCCATCCTCTTCCCCCCCCTTACCGCGTAAAATGACACAGCATAATAACATGGCCATGCCTTCCTTGTCCATATCTTTTCTTTCTTTCTTTTTCATCCAAGACGGACGCCAACAAGCTTGTCAGATTTGGACAAAAAAATATCTGTTATACTTTGCTATGCTTTTTAAAATAATATTTTTTTAAATTTATTTTTAGCATTAAGAATCATCCTAGAAAACAAAACAAAAAGCAGTAAAAAAAACAATTTTTTAACAGGCTATTCATTTTAAGATTTTATAATAAGAAATGATTTTAAATAGTAAATATGATGATTTCTTGAGTAATTTCAGCAAGCTGCAGTGTGACCGTTCTATCCCAGCATATAATTTTTATCAAATGAATATCAAAATGGTCGCGTCCATGCCGGCTCACACTATTAATTTGGACTGTCAATGCGAGTCATAATGTGGCCTTGCATATGCTATGGTTAAAATGCATAATAGCTAATCATTTCAACCATCAAAGACATTACTCTTCCTTTTCTTATTACAGGCTAAAATTAAACCTATAGTATTTGCAAAATTTGGAAGCACGCATTTAAAAAGCTATCGTCTGGGTTTATGTCACATGCAAATAGTAATAAATTCGAATTTTATTACTAGTCAACTCATCCAGGGGTAAAATTGTATTACGACCCTTAAATGGGTGACAGCCAGAATGATCGTACCAAGTAGCAGCCACCTAATCAGCATTCCCAAGTACAACCCCCCGAGATTCTTAGCAATCTAAGCCCCATCATTACAGTATTTACACCAATACCCCTACTCGGGAATTGCACTCAACATCGCCGTAAACCTATTGCTCCTGCCGCCATTTCTTCTCGGCCCACCACCGCGACCATCATTTTCAGCAGAAAACACCAGTTTCTGGCGGCTCCTCCGTCTTTCAGCCCCTCCAGCTTTCATCAAAGCTGAGCTAGCCTTAACAGCCAATGCAGCCATTTGTTCAGGCTGCAATGGATGCTTCAACCAGCTCAGTGGCAGAGCAAAATAAAGCTGACCCGGCTGGAGTTCTTCATCGTCATTTAGAGCTGAAACAAAAGCATCAAATTCCATTGAATCAGCGTTGCAAACGAAGTAGGAAGGATTTTTGGCTAGGAAATAAGAAACCTTGACTGGGTAGGAGAATTCTTGCAACCTTCCATCCTGTAAAATCAACTTTGCCGTCTGTAAATGTGTTGATTCACAAGAACTGCAAATACCCATGTTCTTCTTCTCCAGAGTATTTTCTTTCTTTCTTTCTTTCCGGCTGGCGATGAGAGGTCTGAGCTCTGAAGGGGGAGAGGGCGGTGTGGTGTGCGGGTGGTGCGGGTGTGTGTGTTAAGTAAGGAGAGATTGCTTCGATATCTGTACCGGTTGCCACGTCATGCTTTCCTTTTTACGTGATCATTTTGCAGGAGTTGCCAGCCTGTTAACTTGTGGGAGACAGCTTGTATGTATGTGATATTTAGTACCCTCGATTCTAGGTCGTATTACAGAGACACGGACTGCAGATTTTTGAAGCTCTCTTGCTAATTATATTTTCGATTATTATTATTACTATTATTATAATTAACATGAAATTTATTATATAAAATTCGTTAAAGCTGGCTAGGGTTGGTTTTGATTACCTTTGCATGCATGATGTGCCCATTTAAAATCTATACAGGAGGAAATAGTTCTTGGCAAGTGCTATCTTTTGAATCGGGGGCTGCATAGAAATATTAAATTTATCTGGGTAAGTTTTCTTGTTGTTGATGAGAATTCATTGCTAAGGTGTAGATCTACTTAGGTTTTCTTAGTTTGTTTGATAACTAGTTATTTATTTATGAGATGGTATGAATCCACAGATTTGCTTTAACTACTTAGATTTTCTTTTTGTTTTGTGTGTTTGTATTTTGGTTGGTGGATTTGGACCTAGATACAGATAAAAAATAAGTGGTTAATCATTCAGCGAAACGAGTTTGAAATTTTGTTTCTTGTGATTTTAGATTCAAATTTTATGATTGCTAATATAATGATTATTGAAGGTTTATATGGTCGTTAATTTTAGAACCTGTGGGATTAGTCGAGGTGCACACAAGCGGGTCCAGACACTTACATTAATAAAAAATATGGTTTTTTTTTATGATTACCTTCCATGTTTATATATATATATATATTAATGAATTTAGTTGCAAATTGAAAAAATAACCATATCATAAAATGCTCAAAGTGATATATTCAATTTATTTTTATGATCCAATAAAATAGATTTTATACACATCAAAATTAAGAAATTTAGAAGAATTTTTCTTACGATCGGAGTTGAGATTTAAAATCTAGTGAGTGAAAAATAAAAAGTCCCTCTTTAATCATCATTTTAACCTTCTTCTCTACATGAAACACAAGTTTTTAAAGAAATTTAAACTTCACAAAGCCACTTTTTTATGAAAATGACTTCCTTTCGCAACGTTTTAGAGTGTATATATATATATTCGTCGGTCATGCTTTATCAATGCAACGGATTGTTGTGGCAAAATTCTTGAAGGCAAATTCATCAAATTTTTACTTGCTCCGTACTTTATGATTTCAAGATCTCGTATGATCAGGAGAGGCCATGCAGTTCTGGTGCGTTCAACCCATGCATGATTTATAAGAAAGATCTATTCTTGTCTTATGGAGCTATTTATTACTTAGATTTTCTGTTTCATAATTGGATTGATTATTGAGGGAATGAGGCGTCCAACCTCCAAGACTTTCTATGAAACCGCAAGGCCTCTTCCCCTTCACCACTCAAATCATCCACAAGACTGATCCGAGCAGGAGCAATCACCTTGCAAAAGGACCTAACAAAAGCATGTGATTCTTCTACACAGACTGTCATTACTCGGCGAAGGATTTGACCATGGAATCCCTTGAACAAGATTTCAGCACTGTACGTAATTATTCAGCTAACCAGCTCGATCCCACAACATATCCGTAGAAATAATTCATGTTTTATATGATTGAACTGCTGACATCTTACAGTTACTGCTCTTGATAGGATTAGGAGCCAAACTTAATTAGTTGGCAAAGCCAATAGAAACACACACCGACCGGCAAGAACACTATGTGGCCACACTTATATGGTGTTGACACAGGCATCTGAGAAAGTCTAATCTAAACTATTTCAACTGGATCTGTTGATCTTACAGGGTTCTCAATTAGACAATTTCCTTCATAGATACACTCGTAAAGTTGACCATTGACCAATGGGCATTCAGTCCCCTGAAGCAACTTCTACTCGACCCATGGTAGATAACTTGATGATTGCCACCATACCACATCCATGTCCCGTATCAAATAAACGGTGCCCACATATAATGGAGATTTATTACATAAACTATTGCAAACAAACAAAAGTCCTATGTTTCTGTAGCTAGAGAGGCTCACGTTGAAAAATAGATAATAACTCTTCGATACTGTCGATCATCAGAGTAATATAAATGGATTACAGAACCCAGATTTTCCACTATCCTTTCTATATAGCTCCTTTGTTTCTTCTTAATTCTTGAAAGAAAAGGAAAAGGCTTCAATCTTTCTTTTTTTTTTGGTTTTTTTTGTGCTTAAAATCTAAAATAAAGGAGACTTCCTGGGCATACCTTTTCTTCTTTTTCTACGAGTATAAGAAAATTGTTTGTCACATCCATTGATGGAAACAAATACCTCATCATCATCTATTTGTCTTCAACGCTTTGATCTTTTCTGCAACCAAAATTAAATTAACATGTATAATAAGTTGCTGATCCATGATTTGATAGAATTGTTTTATATTATTATAATTATAAAAATTAATATTTATATTTTAGTTTGCAAATATTCAACGAGAAAAAGAGGAGGTCCAGCATATTAACATAAAAGAATAGCAGCAGTAATTAACAAATACAGAAACAAAAGGTATACTAATAATAATAATCAAAAGCATAATTCATTAGAACTTACAGCTTTGCATTCCATTGAGCAAAACTTGTAGTTATGAGATGAATCTTCTAATGTCGTAAGCTCCCATTGACATGTTTCACACCTACGTTTTCTCATATGATTTGTTTCACAGTAGTTACGTTGTTTGTGATTGCTTAGAGGTCTTTGGCTTTGATTTATTCCTGACCCATTACTATTCTCTTTTGGAGCTCTTTGTTGAATATAAATAATAAAATTTCTATTCATGGAATATGGTTGAATTTCAGATATATCGAACAATGTTTTTATCACAGGTATTTTGATTCCTGGACTGTATGAAGATCTGTAAACCTGAAAAATATTCCAGCAAACAATGAATGATGACTTGTAAAACTCCAATATAATATATATATATATATATAGTAGAATATATTGATTTTCCATTTATCTAATTAAATACAGTCTCCTAATCATTATACATAATCAAAAAGTGATATAGAACTTACTTGGATGACTCGGTGCCCTTCATGCACATTGCTGTTGTTGCAGTGGTCACAGAATGGAGGTGATTTAGTGCGCGCAATCCATACAGAAGAAATTGCAGAGTTTTGCTTTATTTGTATCGCTATGATTTTCACATAGCTCATAAAATTCTGTTTCTATCAAGTGAAGTACCCATTGCGGATAAGCTGCATGCTCCCCCATAATAGTCTCTTATGTTTCCTGCCTCTTTTCTTAATTTTCTTCCTTGTTTTGCGAAAGTAAATTTGATAATCAAGCTATAGCTATAAACCCTAAAACGTATTCTAGGCATATATTGTTCCATCATTCTCGATAGGAGTAGTCCTTTTCTTTTCTCTTCCTATTTTACTAAGAGACAAAGCCTAGACTTGTTAGAGCTTCCCTATATAACAATTACCAATCCGACAGTTAAAACATTAACTTTTCTTAAGAAAAACAAAAAACCCTTTTTTTTTCAAGATAAAAGAAAAGGGTTTTGGAATTGCGAAACCCTTGTTGGAGAGTGGCTTCAGGATCTTTTTCTTAAAGTTTGTTTATGTATTCACGTACAAATTTTATCTTGCCTACATATCTATATGCATTAATGATCAAATCATAACATAGTTTAATTTTCTTATGTCATTTATAATTTATAATTTTACCCTTTTCTCTTTATTCAACTCTTGTTAGTTTTTGTTTGGTTTTTTAATATGATTTTCCCTCCATTTTTACGGTCCCAGAGGGCTTGAAATTTTGCCTGCTACAGGCATAAGGTTCTGTGTAGAGTGCAGCTGTTTAGACATTAGATTTCATAGCTCCCACCGTCCCACAACCTGCAATTATCTAACCATGGACCTTAATTTCAAAGATTATTACAAGGAGGCTTGATAGTTACAGAACAAGATAAAATAGTTTAGTGCAACTAATTTGGGTCACAGAAAAGTTTAGCGGCATCTTGAAAAACACAGCAAAATCTCAACCAAGAATAAATTCACAGATTGTATACAGAAGAGCTCTATTGATCAAGCTGAGCATACCAGATCCCCTGGATCTTGACATCCTTAGGAGTCTTAGCTCCCAAATCAGTATCAGATGGCTGTAGACTCTCAAACACTCCAATGACCTCTCCAGTCTCGGGCTTGCTCTTGGTAACACTTAGGGTGATTTTACCGGTTGATGCTGCGGTGCTCTTGATGTTTTCCTTGGTCAGCTCCTCCTCATCTCCTCTGCCCCCAGCAGGCAATGCGACCGCGTTGTCGTAGCCGGTTGAGCCACCTCTTCCCTTTGGGTCCAAGAAAGATGAACCTCGGTAAGAGGGTACGAGGAACTCTCCACTGAAGCTCTCTGGTTTTCCTGACGCTACTAATTGTTTAATGGTGAAAAGGAACGGCACACGCTCGCCACCAGGCAGCTGGACGGTCACGGCGGCGTAGTCAATGCCATCTTTCTCCTCAAACTTGATGTTTCCGTCGGGAGAGACATCGAAAGGTCCCTCGATCTCGTCGAGGGTGTAGGTTAAACGTGTCATGAGCTTGGTGTTTTGGAACTCAGGCGGGGCGTTCTTGCTTACACCTTCAGCCTTGACAGTGAATGAAGTTGGCTCCAGGCAGAACTTCTTAGTGCTGTATTTGCCAGGCTTGAAGGAAAATGACTCAGATCCCCCATCGATGGTTGGGCATTGGTTAGCAGTTCCAGATCCTTTTACTTCCATGTATGTTTTGCTCTGGATTTCATCGTAGGTCAGCCTCTTTCGGACTCCTTCAGCTGTTGCTCCCTACAACATGAAAAACATTTAAAAAAATTATCATCACTGGGGCTCGGATATAAGCCTCTATGTGACATTATTGAAATCTTAAATATAAATCTGCAGAAAAGGGATGGTCTCTAATAATCAAATCCACACCGACTAAATACGGTGATTTTGGGAAACTGGCTTTAAATTTCTCCACTCCAGCTCACAGCAGTTTTTACCCTCTAGAAATTGAGCCAAGACAGTGATCCTGGTCTAATGTATTATCATATTAAAATCAAATTTGCCACCGATTCTCAAAGGATTGATACTTATTCTATTCCTAGTCATATTTGCATGAACATATGCTGCCAAACCAAGTATTTTTAACAGTTTATGTACAGAAGAGCACGCCAAGAAACAGGATATATTCAGCTTAATACATCATCATTCATGATATTGATAGAGCGGGTCAATCATATTATAGTCCTGGTAGTCTAATATTAATACGATAAACTCTAAATTTTATAACCGTTAGAAGTTTCTGGTGAAGACATACATACCGAGACGACAAGAGCTGAAGTAGCAAGAGCAAAGCCAGCGATCTTGCTAGCAACCACACACTTGTGAGCCAAGTCTTTAAGGTCAGACTGCAGAGAGCAAGAAATCCTAGCACCAGCTGGTTCGAAGCCAAAAGCCATAGAAACGCTTTGAGAAGACCTGAGTTGAAGGTTGGTCCGAGAAGGCACGGCCGCCCTGGCGGGTTGCATCAGCGTAGCTGCTGCTTGTAGCGAGGCTGCCATTTTGTTCCAGCTACTGCCTCTCTAGCTGGGAGCTGTGTACTCCAAAGAAATAAAAAAAACAGAGTGGAAGAAGTGTGTTTTGTGCTGGTTGATTTCGGTGCGAGTACGATAAAGAGATAGGATAAGGCCTTCTCCTATTGGATGATTGAAGGTAATGCCTCTGGTATTTTAGTTTGACACGTGGCAAGTATCAGTCACTCTCTTCTCGCTCTGTCAGACCAATAAATGACGATGTTGGTGATTGATCCAAAATTAAAAAGTTATGATTGGCCCATGCAGGTTTCGAACCTGCGACCTTCGCGTTATTAGCACGACGCTCTAACCAACTGAGCTAATAGGCCAATTGCTTTTTCTTGCTCAATATATTATACTTCAAGTATTTACCGGGAGCTGAACTTAGTTTATGTCAAGGTGGAGTCTACGTAGGGCTTAAACTTTGGAGCAGCCAGCAGGTATACTTTCGCCACTGTTTTAAAAAGCTTTTGAATTAATTTCTTAATCTGTTTTGATTTTTATTACCCTTTTACGTTCCCAAATGCAATGTTAAAGGTGAGATTAGTCAATATTAAAAGTGAGACTGGTTGATATGCTGACTTAAATATCTCCGTTAATATAAAAGAATTATCATTTTATTCCGGGTCCAAATACATTTAGTTCCAATTTAAAAATAAAACAAATTGAAAGAGGGTTTATATCCCTCATAATCTTATAATTCATTTCATGGCTAACATAATTTAGTTTCTAGTTTTTTGAATTTTAATTTCTCCATTTAACATTATCTTCTTCTTATGTATTATTTTCAATATTTTGATTGTTTATTATTTATTTCAATTTGTTTTTTTATTAAAATACACTAATCACAAGTTTTGCTACAAAATAAGTAAATAACCCTACATAATTTTCTATATTTATTTGATTATAAATTAAATTACTATTTATTTTTTATCAAATTATCCCAAGATAAATCACACACGAGAATTGCGAAAAATCAACCATATCCAGTCAACATTTACCATATCTAGTCAAGAAACTAGGTGGCGGTACTTTCTCCTTTGCTGCAACAGCAATAATATTCTTCGATGCTTTATTGACTTCATTTTAAAGAAACAATCGCCTTTTCGTCTCTCTTAGCAGAAAACTAGGACACCCAATTTGGTTCAGACCAATTCAATTTTCTCCCAGGTTTCGGCCCCATCAATTTCAATTTTTATTTCTTAAGCTGAAATAAAACCGGTTTCAACAACAAAAACACAAAGTACTGTGAAGGGGTGGAGCAGCCTCGAAAAGAGAGGAGGAGAGCCAGCTCAAAAGTGCTTGAAATGCAATCACAGGTAAAACCCTCAATGCTTATGAGATTAAGATTGCTTTCTCATCATAGCTAGCTGCATCCTCCTCCTCTCTTGAATACTAGCAAGATAATAATCAAAAGATTTACTTTCAAGAGCATAAAATAACCCAGAATCTAGAATCTAAAATAACACAGCATTAAGAGAAAAGCAGGCATTCAGAATGAGTAGGAGGTGTTGAATCATCACACGTGTGTGTGTGTGTGTACACACGCGCACACACACACAAGATAAACGAAGTTTTTCATCATTATTGCCTGCGCTTCATCCTTTCAAACATAAAAAGAAATTTGGACCTACGATTAACTATATTAGCAAATTTATTCAATAAGAATTATAAGAAGAAAAAAAAAAGATTCCTCTCAGACAAATGCCTCGATTTGTCCTCACAACTTGAAAGAATGGAAATGTGATCAGACTCGTCATCCATGTTTCTTCATCACCGAGAAATCATTGTAAAAGAAAGAAAAAAAATGATGATCCCAATCGTTAAAAGAGAAGGGGAGAAAAACGAAAGAAAAAATGATTGCCGAGAAAACAAAGATAGGAGGAGAATAAGCTAGCTTCACTTTTAACGAATACTTTCGCCTTGGCTTTGTTTTTATAGGTGAAAGTGTACTAGGGTTAGGGTTTTCTTGTTACTTTCTCTTCGTCATCTGCTTAAATTACCAGGCTACCCTCTCATCTACATGCGTTTGACTGGTCGGTCATTATTATAGAGAGAGAGACACACACACACACACAAAGAAGGTATATAAGGTCAATTTGTTCACACATCTCATTATTTTCTAATTTTATAAATATCAATTAAAATAACCTTGTAAAGTCATATTGATAAAATATAAAAAGTGCTGCACACAATCTTTATAGATAATTAGTATTAGAGTTTTCACGGTAAAAAATTAATAATGTTAGGACTTTTATAAAATAAAATGACTTGTTAGAAATTAAAAAAATATATATGTAGTTGGCAAAAATAAGAAAATGGTCGCTCTATTTACAGTAATGATTTTCAAAATTTCTATTTTGTTTACTATACATAAAAAACCCATATTATTAGTTAAATTTAGAACTGTTATTGTTGATTTGCACCTAATTATGAGGGTGTTTGGGAGTGTTTTGTGACCGGTGGTGTAAAAAAAATAGGTGTTTAGTTAATGTAAAGATTTGAAAAAAACACTTCAGCTCCACCTCAAATTTTTTAATAATCTGCGATTCACAGAAAACAATAAATTGTTGTTTTTCCAAAGGAGAGATGGGCTGGCGTGGGGGGCTAGGGAGAGATAAAAATTAAAATAATGTTTTAATATTAATATATTTTAATATTAAAATAATCTAAAAATTAATTAAAATATAAATAACGTTTATATAATATATGTATATTAATATAAAAAATATATTTTTAATATTAAAATAATCTGAAAAAATCATTATTGAAATTCATAATGCTTTGTGTGCGCATAATAAAACATTTGTTTCTGTTAGTTTTTTGTATAATAATATATGGAAGATTCTTATCGTGGTACTGCCATAACCCACCACGGGATGCAAGTGGGCTCACGAAGGCCTAAAAGACTTGGAGCAAATGGGCCTAAAAGCTGAGATCTTGATAACAACTATACATGCCAGGAAAGCCTAATAGCAATGAACATCTCGTGATATTTCACTTCCTCTCGTGATATTTAAATCAAGAATGTAAAAAAAGAGAGGTTGGAAAGTGAATCTAATTTTTAGGGCAAGTCCAACAGGACTAGCCATTATAGGAGAGAAAGCCATATTTAAAAAAAAAATAGTTTTTTTTTGTTAAATTTGTCACTCCAACGGGGAGAGCCAAATGAAGAGGCAAACTGTCTTTTCCAATTTCAGGAGGCATTCCCACAGGTTTCAGCCGGGGAGCCAAAACACAAAATCCGATCGTTGTGATTTTTTTTATCGTTGCCATTGTACCAATAAAAACGAACATGAACACAGAAAACCAACATGAACACAGCAAAGCAAAATCAACACAGCAAACCAACATCAACACAACAAACCAATTAATTGAAAAATTACAAAAACACATATATTTTACATCAAACTCAAACAAGAAAAATCACAGCAAAATACCACAAATCCAGCGAGCTACATCTTCACTTCGTGTCAAATCTTCTGCCCACTGCATCATCGGTTTGTTTTCTAACTTAATCTATTTGTTTTTGTTCAAGTAGGTAGGTTTGTTTACAGAACCAAGAACCCATATAGAAATTAAGAGCAGAAGCTGAATTGATGTTTAAAGAGGGGAGAGCAGAGTGAGAGGGAGCCGAGGGAGAGGGGGAAAAAGAGTAGAGGGAGAGGGAGAGGGACAGAGGCCAGATGGCCGAGAGGGAGAGGGACGGAGGCGAGATGGCCATGGGAGAGGGACGATGGCCGAGAGGGAGAGGGACGAGGGACGATGGCCAAGAGGGAGAGTGTGTGTGCGGCGCCTCGAAACAAAATGGGCAAAAATAGGTAGGGTTTCGTGTGTGTGTGTGTGGGGGGGGGGGGGGGTATATTAGAGTATATTTAGGGAAAAGATGGGTAATTAATAATAATATTTAGTAAAAAAAATAATATTTTTGATTAATTATGAAATTAATAAATTACGAATTTTTTGATCAATTAGATTAATTACATGTTTTAAATGTATTGTTAGATTTAAAAATTGTATAAATTTTGTATTTAGAATTTTTGTGGAGGTAATTAATAATAATATTTAAGAAAATAAAAGGAGGTCATTAATAATAATATGTAGTAAAAAAAATAATTATGCGAAATTGATAAATTACGAATTTGTGAATCAATTAGCTAAATTACATGTTTTAAATTTACTGTTAGATGTTTAAACTGTGTAAATTTTGTGTTTAGAAATGGTGTGCATTTATTCGTAAATTCATTTTTTTTAAACAATAATTTTATTGTTAGCGGGTTTCTCAAAAATAATTATTTAATTATATAACTTACTCATATTAATTGTATAATGAATTGTATAATTACACTATATACAAAATAATTGAATTTTATTTAAAATTAAGTTTAAAAAAATGGCTCTTAAAAATGGCTCTTACCATTGGAGACCACATTACCTTAAGAGTCATTTATACACTATTCAAAGAGTCATTTCTATCATTTGCCTCTTAAAAATGTCTCCTACCATTGGACTTGATCTTAGCGATTATCATATAGATAAAACTAGCCTACTGCCCATGTTTCGCCGTCAGGTCAACATTTTTTTGTTTAGAAACATAAGTACTATCGCTACTAATACTACTATTAAATTATTATTATTATTATTATTATCATCATCAGAAAATAATAATCTTGAACTTGATTTGAAGGATATAATTGAAAACTATAAACGCATTGACAAAAGAGAAAAAAAACAAAATAAGAACCAAATTGAAATCATTATTATTATCATTGACAAAAAAAAATCATAAACTTGATTTTAAAGACCAAATTGAAAGCAGTAGAAACTTTGACAAAAGGACAATGAAAAAAGAAAAAAGAAGTAGAAGTAAAAGGACCAAATTGAAACATATTATTATATATATACAAATTAGAAATCAAGGGTTCAATTGAAAAAAAATTACAAAAGGGAAAATGAAAACAAAAACGAAAACCAAAACTAGAAGGATTTAAAAATTAATAATACTAAAATGTCCTCAAACGAACAACTAATATCAATACCAAAAAAAACCTAAATCAAAGGCAAATAATTTTTTCCCGAGGACATAGACACATCAGTCTAAATTGTAGTTAATAGTAAACTAATTGTATGGCCATATTGAATCACTCATCAATTCTAGTATACTAGCTAAATGCCCCCGCGCGTTGCCGCGGATATTTTTGTGTATATAATTTAACATAATTAAATCCACAACGATAAATTTATATGATATAAGTAAATAAAAGTTATAGATTAGAAGATAAAATGTATAAAATTTTAAGTACAGTTTATTACGCAAGTATAGATTATATCTTTTAGAATGTAGGTATTGCGTCATAAATGATCACAAAAGAGCGTGAACTAACATTAAAAAAAAGAGCAAAATATTTTTATAAGAAAAAAAAATTAATCACTAAAATCAATATTGTGCAGATAGTAAAATTATAAAAATCATTTAATACAAAGAGCAAATAAAAATAAAAATAATAAAAAAAAAGGGGAAAAGGAAGCAATATTAATTTAAAATATTATAACAATAGCAACATCGGAGTCTTAACATCCAAAATTATTATTTCCATTACTATCAAAACGATAAAAATTATCAAATTATACCGAGAGAAAAAATAAAAAGCATGAACAAAATAGCAAGCAAGAAAAACAATTAAATTATTATTATTATTATTATTATTATTATTATTATCATGAAAGAATAAATAAATGAATGAAAGATTAAAAAAATTGTAAAAACTACAAAAAAAGATCAAACAAAAAAATACAATAAAAACTAAAAATTATCATTGTTATCACTTTCAACACAATAAAAACTATGAAATTGTTCTGAGGGAAAAAAAAAACCCTAAAAAACATTAACAAAAGAGTAAGCAAGAAAAATAATTAAATTATTATTATAATTATTATTATTTATTTTATTTTTGTGTTAATAATGAAAGGGAAAAAATGGAAGAAAAAAAATCATAAAAACTTAAACAAAAGATCAAACAAAAGAATAAAACAAAAACAAAAATTATCGTTGCTATCACTGCCAAAACAATAAAAATTATCAAATTATCCCGAGGAAAAAAACCCTAAAAAATATTAACAAAAGAGTAAGCAAGAAAAACAATTAAATTATTATTATTATTAGTATTAGTATTAGTATTAGTATTAGTATTAGTATTAGTATTAGTATTGCTATTATTATTGTGTTAATAATGAAAAAAATAAAATAAATGAAAGACAAAAAAAACCATAAAAACTCTAAGAAAATTTAAATCATAAAAAGAAATCAAGGGATTAAAAAAAACATTAAAAGTATAAGGCCCAAAAGGAAAATCAAATATTAAGGGATTAAAATCCAAAATTAAAAGTATAAGGACCGAAACTCAAATTTATTATCAATTTCAATCAAAAGATAAAAGTGCAAAAATTGAAACTACTGTACCGAATTGATTGAGTTATTTAAACCCAATCCAGAAATTAAAAGAAGGAGGATTGAAGTGAAATTTAAACATTCAATTAATTTCAATCGAAAGACCCAATCGAACTAAATCAAAACTTATATAACAAAAATCAGGACCATAAATAAAATTAAAAGTACAGGGACCGAAGTGAAAAGTCATGAAAACTGGGGGACGCCCCTGCACTTTGACGTGCAGGAGAGAGAGAAACGGCTGCAACGACTTTAACCAGTCACTGCCGCGTACACGGACGTCGTAGACCAAAACGCACTGCACCGGGAGGAAGACCAGGCGGAGGTGCATCGACTGAGACGTCGGTAGCTCATCTCCGGCGACGCCATCACCACGCACGCTCCACTCAAAGAGGGCGTGAGGTGGAATACTGCCGGCTGCGTGTGACACACGAGCAGACAGTAAAAAAAAACATGGTCAATTACCGGTGTAGCCCTGTGCGTAAGTCAGCTATTTTGTCTTATTGGGAGCCAAACCGGTAATTATCCATTTCCGGTTAAATATAAAATAATAAAAAGGTAGGCGGACCGACCGGTCTGAAATTGTGCAATTACCGTGGAGCCCCTCCACTCATAACTGATTTTTTTGTCTTTTTCGAGGGCTAAAAGCGCTATTTCACCGTGCAAAAAACAATAAAAAATGGGAAAACCGGGAATTCAACCGAACCGAGTAAACCGAGAACCGAACCGACCAAAAATACACTATTACAATCCATAATACACACACTCACATGCTACAATACCGGAGCTATAGGAAAAACACAACGCCTATTATATATTAGGAAATTTGTTATCTATCTATATATATATATATATATATATATCCCATGCCACCCTGTGTGATAGTGATTGGTGCATATTTCGATGAAGTGGAGCAGTTGGACAGAATGCACTAGGCATCATGAATCCAAGGAAATTAGAACACGACAAGTTATTTGTGTTGTCTTCACCTTGACTTCCAGTTCATCACAGAACGTTCCAAATAATAGGACAAAAAGGAATAGAAAATGCGATGCTTCCACTGAGCTATTTCCAATCTGAAAGAGATCGGGATCCCTCAACTTCTGGGAGTGACCCTCTCACAAACAGGGTTCAAATTACTAAAGAACCTGCAATTTCCACCATCCCCCATGCTCTGTGAAGCTCATCACCCATCACCTTAAAAGACGTGTCAATTTGGACACTCGACAGAACAATTGGTGCAAAAACAGCATCCTTCGAAAACAAAACCAAAAAAAGTTGATGATGATCGTACTTTTATTTTCCCATCTTTTTAGATCAGAAGTGGAAGCAACTTACATGTGCTAAAAAGCATAATTTATGGAACCCACTGCGCAATGTGGTTTCTGGGAGTGACCCACTCTCAAACAGAGTTCAAATTACCAAGACAACGTATACTAAATGGGTGTTTGGCTCTGCGACGGTGAATTGAGCTCACCGCAGAGACAACCCATTTTGTAAAGAGTTTAACTGTGGGACCAAACTGAGACATCTACTGCTGATGAAGATGATGAGGTTGCCTTCCCTTCCTGGCATTTACAACTGTCTGTTCATGAGAATCACAAACTTGGGTCTTGAACTTGCACCCAAACCTCCGCGTCAAGGAACCTCTCCACCCTCCGTTATTCTGACGTGGACACTCCTTGTCGATCTTCTCAATCACCTTCTTCATATTTGAGCACTCTCTTTCAAGCTGATGCACCCTAGTCCTCATGCTATCCATGTCTAGCCTCAGCACTTGATTTTCCCTCGCTGCTCCCCTCCATGCGTTACTGTTACGCTCCTGCGTTGCCCCTTCTTCTGCTTCTATCTCCTCCTCCTCCGCCCTCAGTCGTAGCAGGGAGGGCCTCGCAGAATCAGCCCCCGCTGCAATCAGTGTCCCGGTAATCGCGTGGCGGAGCTGTATCTGCTCGAAAAACAAAACTTGAACCACAGCACGCAATGGAAGCCGCTCATTTTGTGCTGCGTGTGTGCACGCTTCTATCGTCAGCTTTTGGCAATCCATGATCCCACATATCTTCTCTCGCTCTGCCTCGGATGTCCATGGATGTGACTTCAAGAATGAAAAACAAAAATTAGACTTTTTTACTGTGAAGCATGAATTTTCATACAGGGATTACTATAACAGAGTATTTGAATCATGCATTGTGATAAAAATGGTGATCTACATTAACACAGTGCTAAATCTATCTGTAATATGCAAAACTACATGGCTGCCTGTAATATTTCGTTGCACAATTAAGAGCAACTCAATGAGCAAAATGTACCTTGAGGTACACATCTACAGCTCTGTAAAGGCCATCATCGAAGAGTCTAGCTTGCTCCGGTAGCGAAATTGCGAGATTGTAGAACCTATCAGACTTCAAATTTGCATCCGATCCGATCTCGGCAAGATAGCCATCAATTAGCTTTCCCACAACCATTAAAGTGGGTAGTCTCACATTGCCACCTCCACCATCCCCGCCAGCTTCAATCTCACCTCCGTTTCTCTCTTCTTCAAGTCCATCCAAGAAGTGGCCTAAAATTCTCTCCAGGCAATCCACGTCGTATAAAGTCTCGTTCAAATATGAATAGCTAGGAATCAATAAATCATCCAGTGTTGCTTGCTCTAGCTGTAACCCAATCTTCTTCTCCAATGTGGACCGACACTCTTCGGCTGCATTTAGTATATTGGCAGTTCTTAACAAACCAAATAAGAACCTCGTAGTTGTGGAAGATCTAGAGCTTTTCTGCAATGGAAGATTGGAAACAATAGTCTCCAGCACTTCCCTTTGTTCACCCTCTGAAGCAGCTGAAGATGATGAAGAAGAAGAAGATGGCTTCCTATTTGATCTTGATAAGCCAGGAATGTGCTTCTTGGCATAGTTCATCAAGCAGCTCTCTACAATCTCCGGATTCAGATCTCCCATTTTCATAGCCAAGATCAACCGCTTGAACAGCTGCAAGCTTAAAAGTGTCAGATCCTCAAACCAAGAATCCGCATTATTGCTCTTCGCACCGCTTCCTTTTCTTCTTAGCGTGGATTCAATCTCTTTCCAGAGGGCCTGATTGGAACGAGCTCTAAAATTGTTCTCATTTGCCGCTTCGCTGACTGGCCAGCCAAACAAGGCTGGGTCGACAGAGGAAGCTCTCGAAGCAATAGAATCAATGCATCTCTCGGTAATGCCTAAACTCTCGGCGAGTGGCATCACCCGCTCGCAAGATTTCAAGGCCTTAATAGACTCCTTAAGACTTGTAAGCACAGATTGAGAGAAGAACCTCTCTGTCCTGGAAATTAAATTATCTTCTGAATACTCTTCTGTCATATCAAGAAACTCTCCGGCACAGCGAAGAGGAGCGATGATAGATGAGTTTAAGTCTACCTTTACACCGTAGCAAAACTTGGCAGCCATCTCAAAAGATTCAGAGCCGCCTGGGAAGTCCAGGAGAGAGATTTGACAGATAATTTCTTCGATTTCATCTCTTTCTTCTTCGTCCTCTCTTTGAGTGGTTGAAGTTGTAGGATCTGTTTCTTGCTCTGTTATTAGTTGATGAAGCCTTCTACTTTTCGACATCAAAGGAAACTAAACCAGCAAAAGAGAATGCAGAGCCACCAGTGAGCAAGAAAGAAAGAAGATGACTTGAACATGGAACATTGCTACAAAGGGCTATACTTTACCTTGTGGAGGTGAAAGGTCATGTCCTCTACTTCAATCACAATGTCACTTGGCAGCCCAGTTGTGCAAAACCTGCAAGAAAGAAAGAAGCCATGAACAGACAGCCTTTGTCGGAACAAAAAGAAACATGGGCAAGAGAAGACTAGCTAATCTACTAACCATGCCTGCCCTTTAGAGCCAGGCTTCTCAACCTCCATTTTAGTTTGAAAGAGAATCTGCTTCTTTGAGAGACTAATAATTCTTGAAAACTAGGCTGGATCCATGAGAAGAGAGGGAAAGAGTGTACAGAGTTTCTGGAATCAAAGTGTGAGAATGAATGGTTGCAGAAAATGTTAGTCGATATCTTAGTGCGGATTTGTGTGACAACAAATTACAAAAGCATGCAAGGACAGGAGAGCGACCGGGAATCCCACAGCTCAAAACGGACAAAGAAAGGCTGAACAGATTTCTACAAAGGGTTTCGGTAACATCATTTTTTTCTGTAGAAATTTCTTTCACTTTAAGAATCTTGACCAATATAAATTGAAAAATCTCTCTTTCAGTAGTCGGAAGGAAGTCCTCTGTAACAATTTCCTTTTGGAAGGCCTTGCATCATCAACCGTATCCATTATCATTGCTTTTGCAACTGGGACTTTTCTGCGTAGATTACGGTATGTAAATTTTTTTTTTATTCAATTGTACCCTTGGAGGAGCCATTAATGGAGCTCGATGGTTACATTTTTTTCAAGGCACTGGAGAAATAGATAAAACTTGAACCCAAGTTTTATTTCCTCTTAATCTCTATACTACAAAAAAAAAATTGTTATTTTTTTTCTTTTACCACAAATACATCATTAAAGATTTGAATAATTTTTAAAAAACTCTATTTATATAAGAAAATAATATTTTTAGAGTAGAACAATTGATTCAAGATGTGTTTATTTTTTGCAGTTCAACCTGTGCTTTAACCTATTTTTTATTAACAATAAACCAAAAAAGATTATAATAAATGAATTTATAAGGCTCCTTCAATTTTTCTTCCCCTTTAGGAAGCTCCATTTCAACGGTTTTTCATTTAAGCATGCATGATATATAGAGTGAGATTAATTTATTTTTCAAATATTTTTTGTTTTAAAATATTAAAATAATGTTTTTTATTTATTAAAATGATCTAAACAATTACTATAAATAAAGAAAATAAAATTCAAATTTCAACTAAATGCAAGCTAAACCTCACTCCGAGCCATTCTTTTAACCAAAAATGGAGTGGAGGCATTCATTCTCTGATTTTAGCCACTTATAAATAAATGTTCACATGGAGATGATGACCCACATAAAGGAGAAGCACACAAGTCCACGATTTCAATTGGCTGAAAATCTTAATTTCTTGAAAAACAATGCTTCTCCACGCCTTGAAAATCAGGAAACTTGGGCGCTCACTTTCATTTATAGCATCCTATCTACCCTCTCACCCTACCTTGTCTGCATTTATGACCCCATTGAAGAGTTGACGAGAATGGGTGACCCAAGAACAGCTACCACTGTCGTAACAGAGACAGATGTTTCTCTGCTCTGCCTCTAGTAATTGAATTTCACATTAATTACTACATGGGTTGCAGTTGATTGCTGGACTCGATCGTTAAACATTTTGGATTTGACCCCCTCAAATCCTGATGAAAAGATTCAAAACGACATGCTTAAAGCATCTTTCTGCGACATCCATGGTTTTCTGCTGTTGATTTCTAGCCACGTTAAATGTCATTTTCAACCTGAGACCAGGCCAGGTTCTTCCTCCCTTCACGAGATTATGAACTCAAGGAGGCCA
This sequence comes from Salix purpurea, assembly GCA_027405865.1. Lineage (NCBI taxonomy): Eukaryota > Viridiplantae > Streptophyta > Magnoliopsida > Malpighiales > Salicaceae > Salix > Salix purpurea. The sequence goes on from JAOWLH010000011.1 coordinate 9,544,282, forward strand.
TGCAAGGCTTTGACTGATGACAGATCGAGTCTGATAAATGACTGTTAATTTTGATATCACAAGGACCTACTCTAACGTTAAATACAAGTCTACGCGTATGCCCTACACATGCAGCACAGATGATTGATGGAGAAACAGATTTATTTATTTCGTCTGGGTGAAATTTAAAGCATGAAAGGAGGATCCACGAGAAAAAAGAGAGGAAGAAAAGGGTGGGATTAGTGAATAATTAACGAATAATGAAACAACTTTGGACATAAAATAATAACAGTGATGATGGCGATGTCAGAAACAGTGGCAAAAACCCCACTTCCAAAACTGAAGCTTATGATATAATTAATAATTGCTGCTGTTGGAGTATAGTTGTTCTTGAAGAAGTAGACTAATGGAGTCCTATGTTCCTTCAAGCACGTGCTTTAGCGACTAATCATTCGACAAAATGCACAAGAGAATGATGGCTACCTGCTTCGTTTTGGGCACCCCACTGTTTGTGTTCTCTGTGTTCTTTCTCATCTTGCACTCCAGGACAACAAGATCCAAACAATAAATTAAGGGAACACATATTTGCCAATGCTTTTGCCTATATAATTGCTCGATACGTTGTTGATTTTTCTCTTAGCTCAGTAGAAATCTAGTAAAGTACCACGGTGAGAAAAATAGTTGGTGAAAATAGAGCTATATTCTTATTTTTGTTTATTTTGATATGCTGACATTAGAAATAATATTTAAAAAATAAAAATTATTTTTATGAAGATGTATTTTCGAATAAAAATCTTTTGAATAAACAAACAATTCATCTTTCTAGAACTCCACAGTCCACACACATATATATGCTTTCTTTTATCTCACACACAGACTTGTTGTTACCTTAAAGAAGGCTCGGCACAAAACCATACAAAATCATCCAAAAATTGTACTAAACCCAAGAGACAAGCCTCGACTTAATCTTCAGTCACTGCAAAAACTGAGATTTACCTGCGGTGGTGGCAGCTGAAGTTGATAGAACTCCGGGCGGTGCTTGCACAGTAGCTGCGGCTGGGACGACAGCTCCCGGCCATTTCAATCTATGCTTGCGTAAAGGGTGGCGAGGTGGTTGCCACACCCACCCCAGGAATATTTTTTGCATTGCTTGCACTCTACTCTGTAGCACATGATTTTAGCAGTCCTGGTTGAAGATTTTTAATGTCATCAGTGCTGCTTCACCTCGCTTATATATCCACCTTCAGATATAAAGAAATGATTTTCCTTTTATATTATCGACTTTTGCATCACAGAATCTTCTTTTATACTGTAAATTAACTGATTGTAAAAGAAATCGTCGATCCGCCGGGTACCATGCGTGTCGTTCTGACTTGTAGCTTTTGATACTCCAGTCAAGTTGTGGTTGCAAAATAAAAAAAAAGCTGCCGAATTGTAGCAACCAATGACCCTTTCCCTGATCAGATCGGTAGCAATTTATATCATCGTAATTTGTGTTCACTAAGTAGACGAACGATTGAAACTTGCAACTAGAAAAATTGTTTTTGTATGCTATTATGTCATCTGATACCTTCTAGAAAAACAAAATTGTGCAGCGTTTGTTCCTAGGTAGCTGCCATCTACCTAGGTTCAAGCCCGTCGTCCGTGCAGTGCCTTACATGTCATTAGCCTTGCATAATACTCAGTGGGTGACATCCTAATTATATATATATATAAAAAAAAAATCAAGCTTAAAAGAGAAGAATTACGAGGTTTTACCATTGCCCTTACCTCCAACGAAAAGCGGGTTTGCTTTGGATTGTGCCAAAAGCTAGCTATCTCCTCCATATTCCAAACTTGAAGTTCATAGTTTTTTTCCATACGTGGTCTCATTTTCATAGTCACGAGTAATTGCCACCAACGGTCCTCGCCATCATTCCTACCATTACAAATTACTTGTGGCCCTTCATATAATCTAGTTTCACATGATCTAATTCTTTCAGCCATAATCATGCTTCAATCTGAAGCTGGCGCTGTTTCAGAAAATATGAAAAATCATAGAACCTAATCCAACATATCAGCATCGCTCTGTTACATCTGACCACATACCATGCTCAACTCACTAAGAAAATCATGCAGGATCGAACATGTATTATCCCCAAGTAGCGCCACAAAACTCAATGTGTGTGTGCATGACCAAAAATTCTTGCCACCAGAGCTACAATTCAAGTACACCCCCAATTTTAACTGTACATGGAGCTAGAAAAAAAGGCAAGAAAATAAATCATGGAATTAAGGTACAATCCACGCAAATGAATCATGACCCTCCAGCCATTTCCACTGGTCACACAGTTGGGTGTTGCTTTAAACGGGGCTTGAATAAAGTTCAGCAGGAGGTAGGAACAGTGGAGAAATCCCTATCTATAAAGGAGCATTCTGCATGAGAATAGTTCCAAGTACAGAGCACCATTTAGACACTGAAATATGGATTCAAACAGTACATTTCCTCCCAATATTAATAAAATGCACTAACATGTTAGTAACCACTGAAATACAGACAGAATTTACAAGGTGCTAATAAAGTATTGCTCTCCAAAGTCATATCATGGAAAGAACATAGCGAAGCTACTGCCACCTGCATGACCATGAGCACATTAACACTAGCTAGAACAGAGCAGTCACCAAGCAGGACCGATCAAGCAGTCCTCATGGACCCATGACATCAATATTTGAATGGTTGTATTTCTTAATGCTAGAATTTTGACCAGCTTGCATTGTGAACACGAAATCACTGACCATTCAAATTCAGAACCACTATCAGGTTTTTCCATCCCCTTTGTCTGATGAGGGATCTGGAGTGGGTTTCTTCACTGCGCTTGATGACCCTACCAAACCTGTACTCATCAAAACTCGCTTAACTCCTCTTCCGGCAACACCAAGATCTGTGACTCCCAACACCCCATTTGTGTGACCAGTGGAAATGGCTGGAGGGTCAAAACTTCTACTGCTATAAGCAACACCCAACTGAGAAGAGCTCATGAGATTTGGAGATGCACTCTTCTCACCTCCTTTTTCCTTGTCAGATACCATTCCAATGATTTCTGCAATAATGGACTTCGGGTTCAGGACCATATGTTGTAGATCTTCATGCTGCAAACACAGATGCACGATTTAACTCAGGATGGTTTAAAAGAGATTGTAACACTTGCACAGATGCTACCAGCACTGACCTTCTTTTCCAGCTCTGCAGACCAGCCAGTGAGTGTTTCAATCTCTGCTTCTTTATCTGTCACAGATTTATCAGCCTGCACATTGGATGACCGCTGGACACCCTCATCTAATTCAGAAACTGCTGAAGATGTTGCTGATTCTGTGGAAATCTTTACTTCTTTGATTAGTCGCTGCAACCTTGCCTGACAAACTGCTATAGCCTTCTGGCAGTAAGGGATTGCTTCCTGAGGCTTAGACCCAATCTCCAGGCACAAACATATACGAAAATTTCTAAATTGTACAGTTAAAGCTGTGCAAGGTGTATAAGAAGATGGAATCCCTAAATTGACTCAAGTGATTGACCGAGGCAAAACAAATATTACTATCATTAAATTTAACTAGACCATGAGAATAAATAAGCTGACGATATCTCAAAACAGTGGAGTATCTAAACCTTGTTAAGGATACAGTTCTGCTAAATGTCTACTGTCTGGCTCAACAAGCCTTTCTAAAATGGATAGCGCCTTCTGGTAGTCACTGAGAGATGTTTCTATATCCTCTGCACAATGCACATGCACGAAAAAATTGAATGAGTAAAAGAAAATACAATACGCATTTAAATCAAGCAAGAGACATTGAGAAGCAAATGCAAATATTGGTAAAGTGTCTGTTTATTTTTTTTATAAAACCAAAAACATCTTTATCTCTGGAAATTCAACTCAAATAAATGCATAAACAGACAGACCTCTATCCAATGCAACTTCTGCCAGTGCTGATAGAATGTCCACTTTATCCATTGTGTCATCAAGGTGTTTTTCAGAAATTGCTCTGGCAACATCTAGCATTTTCCATGCCAAATCAAGGTCAGACTCTTCTTCATCTGCTTCAGCTAGATCCTCATCATCACTTCCCTCATCCTCATCATCTTCTTCTTTTTTGTCCTTCCCACCAGAAGCTGTTACAGAATAAAGAGATGAAATCAAAGAATACTCCGAAATATTTTAACCAGATTGATGCTACTACTAGCCCTACTCCAACTAGAGACAGCAACTTAGGTCCAATCCCAGGCTTGCCCTTCTCACCATGGTGGAAGTTCAGCCATTTTAGGGCATGCAAAATTATTTGGTCATTTTCCACGAAAAATATCTCAAATACCATTAGCTCACAATAGATATTTAATGGATGTGTGTGCGTGCAGAGAGGAGAAAAGAATGTTAAAGGATCATAAGCCATAGACAGTCATTTTGCTCAGCCATGTAAACAGACTTGATCCAATTTCATGCATACTGTTTATTGTCCGCATATCTCAAGTGCCTTGCAAGCAAGGATTCCATGCTTGTGCAGAGGCAAACATATGCAAAACATATGTTGCAATTCTTTAAGCATCATAGGAAGCAGAAATATCAAATCCCAATCAATACAAGTAGACTTGTCTTTAAATGAACAATCTCCAAACCATGGAGATATAGAGACCAATTACCAATTACCTTTAAGCATCAAAATAACAATATATGATTGTATTTGTGAAGTTCAAGTTTCAGTTTAATCATTTTCACATATTTAAACCACTGATTAGAGATTGCACCCGACACATCTCATATGTTTAAGGAAAAGAAATTGAATGTTATACTATGAAAACTAATGAACAAACATTTTGAGCAACAAAATACTGACCACCATCAGCTGCACCTTCAGGATGATTAGAACCCCCACCCTCTTCAGCATTACTAGAAACAGAAGCAGAGGAAGATTCTCCATTTACAGCATTCCTAGAAGCTCCATCTTTATTATCATCGTGCTTAGATGCACTGTTCTTCTCTGGTACCATAGCCAAAGGATCAGCCTCCTCCTGTGCTTTATACAACAGGGCACGTCCATATTGATAGTATGCATTCACACATTCAATTGCCAGCTCACCATGATGCAAAACCCTAAAAACATAAAAAACAAATATGTATATATATATATATATATATATGAAAAAATTAGGGGCCCGTGACATAACAAACACTCTCAAAAGATCCATACAAATTTGAAAAGATTTATGAGAGCAAATTTTCACTCCGGTCTCCACAAATATCAAATTCATTCAGAACAAGTTAAAAACTGTAAAACTTCACTCCTAATTATGACAAAAAGTTTTTTGTCATTACTTGCTCGTAGACATTTCATAACTAAAATTCAAAAATCACAAATTCATTTTCTTGCTCTTCTTAACCTGAAGGTCCTAATTACATATACCCTAACACACCAAATGCTAAAAACCACTATGAGAAATACCTTTTTTCATCAGCATCAATTTTTTTTCAATTAAAGTAGATAATTCCGAAATTTGACAGTCCTAATCACAGAAAAAATAAAAAATAAAAAAAATCAAACACATTCAATCTTTAAAAAATTGGAAAATAGGAAAGCTATACCTTGGAAAAACCCTACAACTAAAAAGAACCAAAACCCATCAATAGAGGCATAGATTTGACTACTTGATTGCAAATTTGTCACTGATCAAAAACGAAACTAGACAATGGAATGAAATGAAATGAAAAACCTAACCTGATTTCAAGGGCACGGCTAAAGCATTCTACCGCTTCACTGAAGTCATTTTCTTTAAGCGCGTCAGCTCCTTTCTCTGATAACTCAACAGCGAAATCTAGAGACTTGCGAGGGTCTGAAGTTTCCCCATTGTTGTCGTCATTGCAGGTGGAGTCGGCGGCTCCGCCTTGAGAGGAGGTGGTGGTGGATTCTTTGATGGTGGCTTCAACAGAGGCTTGGGTTTTTATGCGGGCAGCTTTTGGTTCGGTTACTGAGGATTCCGAAGCCATGATGTTAATTTAGAAGAGAAACGAGAAAGAATGGAGGGGTTGTTTTGCGTGGTTTTATAGGCAAACCGTCCCCCGCCCCCTCTTTATTTTTATCGTCCGTGCCGTTGGAACTGCATGAGTGTGGGCGTGATAGATATTATATTTTAAATGTTTTTTATTCGAAGAATATTTAAATAATATGTATATATTTCTATTTTTAAAATTTATCTTGTATTAATACATTAAGATTTTATAAAATATATATTAACGAATAGTATTTATGAACGCACTATCACACAAATACAAAGTTGCTGTCACCTATGCGCGCGCGCGCGCGTGTATATATATATATATATATAAGTATTATATAGTTGATATACATATACTTCGAAATAATTAATTATAATTATTTCCAAACTATACTGTTTCACTAAAAGTATACAATTCTTTTTGGTTTTTTACTTTATTTTATAAAATCAGATTGGCTAGATTGCCCTTAAAATTGAATTTCCTAATCTTTGCATCCAGAGCATTCATTTTATCTTTTTTAATAAGTTTTTCTGTTATTAATAAGTTGGGTTAAGGGCAATCTTGTAACATCCCTAACTTTTAGAATACAGTTCTACAATATTGCCTTTTAAAGTAATGCAAAAACTCAAGGTATTTTTTCTCTATAACTAGATCATACCAAGTTGTTGGCAATTTCATTAATATCAGGAATCAATATTACAATCATAGCCCAACTATCCTAAACCTTTTTCCATATATCAACATAACTCAAGAATAGCATGCATTTAGTTTTCATGATATATATAAAAAATAGTTTTAAATTCACCATTTTTAATCTATGTATAATTCATGTGTATACTTTAACTTTATGAAAAGTTTAATAACTTGAAAAACCGAACATATTAATGCCACTAGTCCCTCTCAATCAAGTAGTTTATTAAATTATCTCGATCATGTGAAAACATATGCCACTAGCCCTTATTTATTCAACTAGTCTAATAAATTATCCTGATTATTTGAACATGCATGTCACTAGCCCCTCTCTATTTAACTAGTATAATGAATTATCCGGTTCATTTGAACACAAATTATCTTATACCATGTTATTTCAGTCTCATGATCTAAGTCGAGGGTTTGACGTGTTAACCGAGGTCTTTTTTGGGTTTTTAATTGATTTCTTTTCACTTTAATCCTTTAATGATGGTTTAACTAGAAAATGAGCTTTATAATTACTTTCTATTATGTTAGCTTGGTCTCATGACTTAAAGTCAACCCGAGTTAACTCACTTGTTTTTTTAATTTGTTTTTCCAGTTTTATTCTCCAACATTGGTTGATTGAAAATTAAGCTTCAATATTCTTATTTTATTTTCTTTCTATAATGTTATCATAATCTCATAATGCGAGTCATAATTTTTATAACTTAATCTATATTGACTCGAGTTGATCTAATTTTGCAAGAAAAAAAAATTATAGTCAACTATTTGTTTTTTTGTCTAGATTGCCTCTCGACTTGCAAAGTTGATTAGGTCATATCAGGTCAATTTCTATATTGTTTAATTTTTTTTCCTTTTGAAAAAATGTTAGTAATGTCTGGATATTCTCATAATATTTTTAAAAAATTGATCTAACTTGTAGTGTAACATAGATAAATGATCTAATACTACACTATTAGCTATAACTAGTTAGTTGTACTGATGTTTTCGTGGTGAATTTTTCAACAATGTTATTAAACCTATCCAAGTTTGGTGGGTCTACATGGTGACCCATCAACTCACTTTCTAGACCAGGCTTGATTTCAAAGTAAATCAAGTGAAAGTTAACATAATGTGGCATTGCCGACCTAGCAAATGCTCACATAGCTTGGTCGACATGGTCGGAACTCAATGCACCTTTTTCATTTAAAATAAAAGGCGATGTTAATTTATTTTTTAATATAAAACAAATATCAAAACAACAATGTTTTAGATAAATCTACCAAAATCACATTCCATGTCAAATCACGTTAATCCACCAAACTCATAACCTAAATCATAGCCCTTACTATGATAAATAACCTTGTGTTTTGGAATTCATTATTTTATTTAATTAAATGATTATAAAAAGTTACATAAAAAACAAAAAATAAAATTATTGAGAAGAAATACATTTCTTCAATCTAAACTTCATTTCCTTTTTAATGCCTCTAGCAATTTTATCAAAAGCATTTTTTTATTGCAAGATTTTTTTTTTTCCAAATATAAACCCATTATAATCTCAAAAACAAGTTTTTTTTTAAATATAATAAGATAATGTCTCAATATTTTGTACGTGACTTAAACAAAGAAAATTTAATAAGTATGACAAAATCATATCATAAATCTATCAAAAAAATATAAACAGCATAATTTTCATGTTCATTAAATATTTACGAGCTATTTTTTACTTTTATTTGTGCAAATAAGTTACATAATAATTGATAAACAAAAATGTTAATGCCCCCATAACCAATTATAACAATATTTAAGAACCATGATAAAACTATATAATAATTTAAATATCATATCATGCATTTTTTGCAGTACCATTTCAATAAAAATAAAGAATCTTGGAAAAAAGATAAAATAGAAAAGTTAGGCATTTAGGCCTAAGAGATAGAGCCCTACCGCCTGACCTTCTTCTTATTGATTTCTTTTAATTTAATACCATGGATGAAAACATTCACCCCATGTTCTTACTGAACGAACACATGTAGAATCTATTTAATATTTGACTTTTGGATGTTCTGTTCGAACATCATTGGCAACCGAGAGATGTTTGAAGGAGACGATGACCAGGTAAAGCATACAAGATATGATTTCTGTAAGAAATATATGTAGTAAGGCAGTTACAGAGAACTGCGAGCTCCTAAATTGTATTCACAAGAAAGATTTTAATCCAAGGACTCAAAAGAAACAGGTTTGTCAATGAACTACATTACCCAGCAAGCTGTTTGTTGATGGTGAGCTCTGTTCACTCAACCATGGATCCTGCACAGAAACTGGAGAGCTATCCTTCACCTCTTCCAGAGTCAAATAATCTGTTCTCTGTGAAACGATTAATCTCCGACTAGCGACCCCTGCCTTTTTACCGATGGAGACACCCAGTGATTTCTGACTTCCATGGTCCGAGGAATGAGAGGAAGACGACGGTGATAGCAAGTACATGGTCGGGGCCCATGCACTAACCCTGATCTGTTCAAGCTCCTCTGCCACTTCCATCATGGTAGGCCTCATATCCCCATGAAAAGCAAGGCATCTAAATGCAAGCTCAGCCACGCTATGAATTGATGATAAGGTCCAAGCATCTCTACATGTTTCAAGATATGGATCTACTATCTCATCCACACAACCTCTTCCAATCCTGTCAATAGCAAGCGCAGCCAAATTAACCTCACTGTGTGGGCGAGAAAAATCAACCACCTTCTGTGCAGTTATGATCTCTACAAGAACTACCCCAAAACTGTAAACATCACTTTTATCAGAAAGGTGGAAATATTGATGATATTGAGGATCAAGATAGCCTGGAGTTCCTTGCGGGGCGGTTGATACATGAGATGTTTCGACCATGCCAAGTCTGGAAAGACCAAAATCAGCTACCTTTGATCTATAGTTGAAATCCAAGAGTATGTTGCTGGATTTTATGTCTCGGTGGTAAATTGGTGGATTCATGACTGAATGTAGATAGGCAATGGCATTAGCAGTTTCAGCAGCAACAGTAAGCCTAATAGTCCACGGAAGCCCATTGCCCCTCTCCCGTTGTAGGTGCTCACACAAGGTTCCATTAGGCATAAATTCATAGACTAGGATTGGTTCACCCTCCTCTATGCAACAGCCTAAAAGACGAACCAGATTTGGATGGCTTACTGATGAAAGGAGCTTTATTTCATTCATGACTTGATCAATGCTGTCAGTATCTCTATGTCTGATCTTTTTTATTGCAACCAAATCATCATTGTGGAGTTTTCCTGCATAAACTGTACCATAGGCTCCAGTTCCTAGCCTTTGTTTCTCTGAGAAGCCATTAGTGGCCTTTTCAATTTCTTTATATTGGAAAAATGGAACACTAGAGTTGCCTGCAGCTTCACATAGAAGGCGCTTTGCACTTGACCGATTTCGCATTGAAGTGGATTTCTGCCTGACAAAGTAACAGAGAAGGGCCAAACCAGCCATCAATGAAGCTCCAACAATAATCCCTGAAAATGAACAGTGAGGAAAGCTGGAGTTATTACTGCAAATACTACAACAGGAGACACAGAGATCAAGTAGCATTTCTCATTCAAATACATACATGGATGAGAAGCACGCCCAAAAGAAAAGCATACACATCAAAATACCTTAAACTAGAAATACATAAGAAAATGGAATGTTCATAAGCTTTGTGAGACCTGACAAATTCCTTCAGCAATAGTATAGCGATTTATGAATTTCAAGAGCAGATACACAAAAGGGGGGGAATCTGTGGATGTTACCATTATGTTACAGAAATTTTACCTCCAACAAGAACAACTACTCTAGTAGTTCCTCCACATTTGCCAGACATGTACCTTGAAGCATTGCACTTAGAAACTGGAAGTCCAAAAATAGAAGGGTCAGCAAAAATGCCTGTTCTAAATAATACAAGCTACCATTTCAAAAAAAATAAAGAAAAAAATATATCAGGATGCCAGCTGTTTATCAATTTACCAGACTTTCATTTTGTAATTACTTTGTGTTGTATTGGAGTATTTTGTAATCCTGGCTCCTACTAGTCAATATGGATACGTTGACTACCAATTTTAATGTCAAATTAAGAACCAGCAAAATGGATACATTGCATTGTGGTACGAGGGTTGTGTGGTGATACAAAGCATCCACATGGTATAAGAAAAGTTTATAAGAGAAACGATTAAAGCTTGTTAACCTTGACTTTCTTGTATATTGAAATGCATAGAAAATCTCAATCATTGATACAAGTAAATACAGCACTCCTTTTGTATGACAACAGATCCGATCAAATAATTTTTCTTCCTCTAAATGTTCAAAAGCTATTTGATTTCTGCTACTCCCTTCTGCTAACTTTCTCTGGCTGCTTAGATTAATAGTCAAGGTAACACAGTGAACTTTCAGTAATGCTAAGGGCTAAGGCTCTCTAACCACGAAAGATATAGAGCAACTGAATGTGGCCAACATTCTGCTTGGATAGGATGTGAAAGTATGGTGAAAGTGCACTTGGCCTTTCACACCAAGCAGTCTAGTGAGTTGGAATAAAATATCGGGAGATGATCTGACCACACTGGATTCTATTGCTAATGAGATGGCTTGAAATGAAGGATGTTTGTCCAAATTTCATAACTTCTTTTTTTTAGCATCCTAAGGTGATTGAAATGGCATTTCTCTAGAAGCAAGGCAGATGGATTCATAGAGTCTAACCTAACTAAACTAATCTATTTCACTCCATTCTTAGGTTTGAGAGTTTGAATTTTATTGAGCTCTATGTGTGACAAGAGAGTTTTGGTACTTTCTATCTTACAAAGTTAACCTAACCATTACACTACCATGAATCCAAAAATAAGAAGAAAAAACTCACACGAAATTCAGCATAATTCAAAACAACCTAGTCAAAGTCAAGCCGTTAAGAAGGACCAACGGGGGTGGGTGACAAAGTCCATGGTCCTTGTTCCTTAAGAAGATATAATTATCATCATCCTTGATCACACAGATGCAAGAGTTCTATTATAGAAACCATCTCTTTTCCCCCCATTAAACTCCTCAATCACGTGTATGTGGATCAATCCTAAACAGTCATTTTCTCCATTACCATGGCATGTCGCACTACTTTTCTTCCCCTTTGAGGCATGTTACTATGGCATGGTACTACCTTTCTTAGGCTCCGAGTCCCACATTGTCATCCTCCGATTGGCCAACTCACACACCCACTTGTCCCCAGTAAAAATAATAATAAAAAACATCATACTAAACCAAATAGCACACTCATAATAATCAAACATGACTAAATATAAACAAATATAAAGCCAAGTTGGATCACCTCTCCGACAGCCATTCCCGGCGTTAAACCCATCTCCAGTGAACCCATCATAGCACTGACACCTGAATCCAAAACCCCCATTCTGGAGCTTAACGTCACTACAATTCCCATTGTTTGAGCATCTATTTTTATTATTCTGACAGGCACCTTCAAGCCACCATTCCAATTCAATTCTTTCAAACTGGAAAGAGACAACCGGACTATCCGACCCAAGAGCAAGAGAAGAGAAAACAGACTTACAATGAGTTGAACTCACATTTGCATAACTCAAAGTATCAATACCTGAGTACGTTTGTGTGTAACAGCTCAAGCTGTCATTTTTAGCAGCATCGCAGTTTTTCGAATGCAACTCTCTCTGTAACGGACTTCTTGAAATAACACAACCATTTATAGACTTGTTACAGTTTTGAAGTAACAAACTGTTTTGCCAAGAAGGACCAAAGTTTTGACCAAAAAGTGGCTTGATTGTTTCGATAGAACGACTACAGTCTGCTGGAAGATTGATCAAGATACCATTCGGGGTTATGCTCTGGACTTGAAATTCATCGATTTTGATTTTACCTTCAGTGGAATTGCAGTTTAACTGGATGGGGCATCCATTTGAGAAACCAAAAGGGTACGGGACAACGTTTGCTGCTTTCCCAATTCCACATGAAGAGGCACAGCTGCTGCCGGACTTCTGAGCTTTAGTCGTCGGACTTGCGGTGGCAATAAAAATTGTGACGATGGTGATAAGAAGCTGCAAACTTCCCAGTTGAAGAATCATTTTTTATAGTCTTTGATGGGAATTGAATCATCACCTTGCTGCAAAACCCAAAAAAAAAATCACCGATTAAACTGCAAATTGTCTGGCCATGAAGAAAGATGAGGGCTCAAAGATCCAGTCTTTTCTGTTGTTAATTGGTAAAAGGAGAGAGAAATCAGTGACAGTTCAATAAAGTAGAGATTGAGGTTTTTGGTGCCGTTGGGAAGCCATCTAAACTCAATAAATGCTAGTAATAGCATTGAAGAAAGCTGTTCATTTACAGTCAGTCCTCTAAATAATGATGATAATTGTTTCGTGGGCTTGGTCAATGAATCAACAAGTCCGCTTACCTTAGCCTTTTCTTCCAGTCTCCCTCTCAAATTCTTCTCCAATGCCTGCAGAAGTAACACCAGTTGCCTAGCAATTTCCAACTCAGGCTGTCCTCGAACTGCTTTTTCTGGACTTTTCTTTGTAATCTTCTTTCGGGTGACAATGGGGGCAACCCGATGACATGTCTATATGCTGTGGCTCAACATGCCAGGATGTTTCAAGCTTGAGTTTACCGATATGCCCCTGCGTGGGGCATTATTTACGCTGGGAAAGGAACGGGAAATCAGTGGTAATGGTGACCATTCAGCAAGCAATTACAAAAGGATTTTGACTTGAGAAAAGAAAAGTTGGCTTTGTGTGTGGAAAGCATCTAACCACCTTTGTTTATTTGAGATATGATTTGACGAAGGTGGGGGGAAGTAGGCTACCACCACCCATTTCACACCCACAAAAAAAAAAAAAAAAAAAAAAAACCTCCAATGGTCAACTCTTTCTATATTCCTCACGCCATCGCCTTGGATAGCCAATGTTTCTTTATTTCGTATTTTAGAGGTGATTTTAATCTAAATATTTCAGCTTTATTTTTATATGTTTTTCAAGATTTTGGAGATGTAAATTACTGTTTGTTTAGCTTGATCCAATGAGTAAATAAATTAAGTTGACTTTCTTGAATTTCGGGAACAAAATCTTCTTTAAATGAGACTTTCTAATTATTATCTGTTGCTTGAAAAGAGTTGCACTAGCATATGGTGTTGAGAGTTTATTCTTATTTTTGAACTATTTATATGATTTTAAGACTTTCTAATTGTTGCTGTTATGTTTTGGACGAGAGAAGTTCAATGTATGATTGGAATTTCGAAATCAAATGGAGGAACCAACTAATCATTTCTTTAACGTAAAAGAAAAGATTCGTAAGAGAAATAATCAAAGCATAGAAATAATTAAAAAAATAAAAGAAAAGGGAAGGCTAAAAGTCAACTAAATCCAATGGGTGTTTTTCATAATAAAGAAACTTTACATTTTGCAACATGATAATTTAGTTATTGATTTGGTTGATCTAGTCCTTATATGATGTGTTTATGAGGTTATCGTGGTATAAACAAAATCAACATTGCGGTATAATCTATTTTTTTATATATAAAAACATTAGCGTGATAAAAAATAATTTAAAAAAAAATTAAGTTATTAAACTTTGTGTAGTCAATAATCTGGTTTGTGCATTTAACAAGGTAACCCTAGTTAATGGACTAGCAACTAATCATATATATTTATATATTTATATATATATATAATAGATTTAAAGGGAAAACTTTAAAATAAGTTTTCTGCATTAGTAACTGCCACCGAAGAAGATCCAATAATAAATTTATTATTTTTTAATTATATTTAAATAAAAAATGAATTTAAAATAAAATACCTGCAATATTTTAAATTTAAAATATAATATTAATAAACTCAAATTCTATCAAACTTACCGTGTTAATAAACTTATAAAAATATCTATTTAATAAAAGGAAAATAACATCATTATCAACATACAAATTATGAATAACTACACAACAACTCTAAATACAAAATTTAAATAATTTATAAATCTAACAATAAATTTAAAACATGTAATTAAACTAACTAACGAAAAATTCTTAATTTACCAATTTTACATCATTATTTTTTTATATACTTACTATTATTATTATAATTAACCCCCACCAAACCCATTCTCCTCCATTCTCCAGTAGCCCCCAGCCCCCCAAACCCATTTACCTCCATTCCATTTACATCCATTCTACGCTGCACACTCCCTTTCAAGTTCACAAAAATCAGATCCAGCAACACAAAGAACAGAAAATCTACCACCTTCTTCATCGCCACCAGCGTCACCATCCCCTCCTCCACCACCACCACCACCACTAGTTCCTTCTCCATCACCACCAATATCATCTAGTTTTGACTGATCAAGAAACCCATGAACATGCTGGACCTGCCAAAGCTATTTTAATTAGCTTCAGCAACGAATATTTTTATTTGCTTTATTGTTTGGTTGAAGTGCTAGAAATAGAACCCGAAGATGAGAAGAGCCATTTTGCCAATTTAAATGGCTCAAGCGGTGGAGTAGATAAAAGTAAGAACAAAAATCAAAGTAATAATTTCTTAAGTATACCTTCTCAGATGGTTTACCGGTTCGAGATGCTCTTACTAGAAGTTATTAAAATAATTTAAAAAAGAAGAAGTTATTAAACTTTGTGTATTCAATGATCTGATTTGTGCATTTAACAAGGTAACCCTAGTTTTTCCTATTCATGGGCTTAATAAGGTTATTTTTTTTAATAATAATTAAAAACTAAAACATGTAGGGATAAAGTATTTATGTTTTGCTCATAAGACATTATGGATTCCTATAATGTTTCCCCACATTTATTTTTGACAATTTACATTGATAAATAGCTAGCATGCATGGCTTTATTTTCTCTTTTGTGTTTCTTGAACCGTAGATTTTAAACTCATCCTGATAGAACACCCGACCCAAGAGCCAGTTCATAGGTTTTCACTGAATCATCAAGTCATACCATCAAACCCTATTTTTTTGCTAAATCATAACAATATTGTTTTTGTTTAAAAGAAATGAATAATCAACGAGTTGTAACCGAGTTTTTTACCGAGTCTTGCATGGTAACCCTGAGTTTCTGACCAAGCCACACGTGTCTCCACCTTCCTCGATTTTTTCTTAAACCTAACCAGGTTTTGTCCCCGGGTAAGTTTCTTGAAAATGATAGGCGATTGTTTTGAGAAGTAGGTTTCTAGAATCGCTTAAAAAATCTTCATGACATAATCAGCAGACTTTTGTTTCTTGAACGAGAAAACTTGCATGACAGACAGTTACTGTTTAACATTTTCAAGTTTTTTATATCAATAACTTGAAAGAAATATATTCAAAAATAAAAAAAAATAGAGAGAACCTGTCATAGTGAATCCTATTTCGTAAGTGAATGGAAGAATACTATTTCTCTCTCTCTTTTTTTAAAAATGAACGAGAAAGCACTACTTCATTTCTAATAAATGGCACAAACAGTTTGGATCATCAAATTCAATAATTAGAAACTAAGGGAAAAAACTAGTTAGAAGTTTTATTTTTAGAATAATATCTACTGCTGATGAGGAGAGCCACATGGGATCCATGAACAGATCAATGGTTGATAATTGATAGTTAGTGGAAAAAATAAAACTGGGCCCCATATAGATAAATTCTGATGACGACAGAATGTATGGAACCTCACCTAACTGCTGGACTTGGAAGGTTACCTGTCCCTCTTACAAATGGGGATGACTCGCACCAGGTTTTAATTAATTTGTTAGTGGCTGACTAGGATATTATTATTATTATTATTATTAACTAGGATATTATTATTATTATTATTATTAAAACTTGGAAGGTTACCTGCCCCTCTTAAAAAGATTTGCGGTTTGCTTCAGCCTTTTCCTTCTTTGGCTGCCCATACTTTCTATCCTATTCGTCTTAGGATGTCTATGATCCTCGTCATGTTACGTTATGTTTTTTCTACCCATTTGCAACTGTAGACGTACTTAATAGCTGAAATTAAAGGACAACATTTACATGAATAGTTTATTTATTAACATATATATTGGAAATTATTTTTATTTTAAATATTTTTTAAAAAATAACATTAATCTAAATCTTTTTTAACTTTGATATATAATAACTTGATTTATTAGTGGAATGAAGTCA
Source organism: Salix purpurea (assembly GCA_027405865.1). Lineage (NCBI taxonomy): Eukaryota > Viridiplantae > Streptophyta > Magnoliopsida > Malpighiales > Salicaceae > Salix > Salix purpurea. The sequence goes on from JAOWLH010000011.1 coordinate 9,561,123, forward strand.
AGATTTGTGTTTACAACAACATGAGTTTAGGCGTGGATTGTTGCGCAAGATTTGATGATTTGATTTTTTAAAGGGTATTTTTAATTTGTCTTCAAATTGCTGTTGAAAAACTCTCATATATGTTTAGATTTGATCCAATAGAGTTTCATTCTTTGTAAATGTTTTTTGTTTAATGTGTTCAATTTTCATTAAACAAAAAACATATAAAACCTCATTTATTTTTCATACTATTTATTTCATCTCTTAATATAAAAATAGAATAAAAATGACTCATGATGGTGTTTGATTTTTTACTCTAGATTTTTGCTATGTACGTAATGAAAAGTCGATTTTACTGTTCTTAAGTTCTCTAGTTTGATATATGGTTATACCATGCTGTGATTTAACCTTTATTTTTCATATAAATAATAAAAAATAAATTGAAGCACGTGATCCAAAAAAAATTGGATGACGTGTAATAGTTTAATTTTGACTTGAAAAAATCAAAATAACCACTATCAAACATATGGTATTTTTTTTTTGTAAATATATGATAAAAATCAGAATTTAAAAATGTTATTTTAATCAAATTTTTATCATCAATTTTTTTATATTAATTGAAAAGATGAATGTTTTAAATTAAACTTAAAAATTTCAATATTACTTAAAACCGATGTCAAAATTAACGAATAAGTATATTAGCATATTTTAGAGAAAAAATGAAAAAGAAAAAGAATAAAAATTTAGGAAAAATAAAGAAGGGCCCATATCCATGGCCTGGCCCTTTGGAGAGGCCTAGTACTCATAGGCCTAAGGGCAACCCATAAAACTGAGCTTGTGTTTTTGGATAAAAACAACTTTTTCTTCAACCAAAATTTCATCACGAGAAACCCACTACAAACCTCAATAATCCTCATGTGCCCTTAAAGAAGGATTAAAAAAAAAAAAAAAAAAAAAGAGTTCAAACTAAAAATTCAAACCTATAGCACAATTTTTTCCGCGACTCAGTCAACTTTTTTAATGGTAATATGAAGACTCAAAACCATAAGCATCAAACTTCACTCGTCAAATGAAATATTTTTGACATCAAACTTGATAATTTTGGTTTTTTAAATTGTGAGAACCAAATACTTCCTCTCTCTAACCCTATTTTCCTAGTAGGTTTCTATTTCTATCTCATCCAGGGACTAGAATGCAATTTGGTGAGCACATGTGAGTATTTAATTTGTTATCATAATTTTAAGCCTTGTCCCATATATGTAGTTTGGCTAGAAAAAGACGTAATTGATATAAAAAATAACTTCAAAAAATTAAATTAAAATTTTAGACTAAAATGAAATTTGTTTCATAACATTAAATTAGCTGTTATAGTTTTTCATGTTTTTCACTTCGGTTTCCTATCATTGATGTTTTACAGTCTTTAACAAAAATTGACAAACTGGTCATCAACTTGGCCTTAAAAGGATGCAATGAAAAAAATTTAGTATATGATTAACTTTTTAAGCTTAATTTTAGCCCATTTTGACAATTAAACACTTCTAAAACATTTGAAAACTCTAAAAAATCACAATTCAAAACATAAAACACTTAAAAAAATCATACAAGATTTTTAAAAAAAAATCAATGTTTTCTATTATTTTTCATGACAAAATAATCACCAATTAACTCCTCACTCAAACATGAACTCATTGATATAAGAAATAGTTTTTTTTTTGTTTTTGTTTTTGTCGATATAATTATCTTTCTCCACACCATTTTCCCTCTACTTTGTTTCTTCTCTCTTAAACCCCAAGAACAAAAAAGTGACAACAAATAAGTTAAAGGAACAAAATATGATATTATGAAGTTCAAGGACCAAGTTATAATAAAACAAAAATTTCACCGACCAAACTTAAATTTTCTAATGTCACTCTAATGATTTAGCCACATGAATAATGCTTTCATGTTTAGAAGCGCAATAGAACAATGTTTCTATTTTGTAAGTTTTACTAGATCATTGAAAGATGCTATGTCGCAAATCAAATAAATTGTTTTTTGAACATATAAAAGAAATATCCAAGTATTGCTAACATTTTTCTAGTAAAAATGTTTTTAAAATCATGTGGATATTGACTTGATGTGATTGAATTAACTGGATGGATCTAAAGAAAACCTTGACATCCAGTAAAAATATAGTTTGATTAACAAAAATTCAAGACAACATCTTTTTATCTTACAAAAATAATATTAAAACAATAATCTATTGAATTATTTTAGGCCAACATAGGTTAACATGCTAAATTTATGACTTGGATTATGAGATAATGATAATCTTACAAAAAGTATATTAAAATAAATTATGAAGCTCAATTTCTGATAAACCCAATCTTGAAGACTGTGAAAAACTAATTAAAAATTAACAAATTTTTTTGACTTGAGTTAGCACACCAAACTCGTAACCCAAGTTATGAGATAGAAATAAATAAAAAATATGACTAGAGTCAACTAGATTAATCTTGTAACTTGTAACCAATATCATAAGAATGTGATAACCCCATAAAAAGTATATGAAAAAACTATGAAGTTTATTTTCTTATAAACCCATTTTAAAGGTTGAAACTAAAAAAATCAATCCAAAAAAAGAATACAATAAAACGATCTTAGTCTACCAGGGTTAATCGCAAAACACATAACTCGAGTTATAAAACTAGTATAACCTTATAGAAAGCAAACAAAAATTAATCACGAAGCCTAATTTGTAATAAATCCAATACTATATTATGAAATAAAAAATAATACCAATTTTTTAAAAAAAAAAACTTGAGTAATTTAAGGTAACCCAACAAAAATAAATTCATACAAAGCAAACCAAATTAAATCATGAACCCTAATTTATAATGAAATTAATATTGAAGGATGAATTTCAAGAAAAAAATGTCAATTAAAAAAAGACAAAAAAACCCTTAAGTTAACTGAGTCAACTCGCCATACACATAACAAGGGTTATGAGATTGAACTAACTATATATAAAATAAAATTACAATAAATTATGAAACTTAGCTTCCAATAAAATAAAGTATAAAATTAGAAGAAGAAAAAAACCATTATTAAAATTAATATTATTTGTGAGGTGGTGCACAATAAAAGCATCACATCTTTTAGTTCATACTATAATAATAATTAGCACTTTATTTTACTAACTTATTTATTTTTTATAAATATTTTTTTCATTGAGGCTAACAAAAAGAATAGTCAATTAGGACATTGAAAACTGCTACCATATATGAAGTGAATAAAAATAATCTAGATGTTGTAAATACTAAAAAAAAGACAAAGAAGGTATGTGGGCTCTGGAGGAATGCTTTCAAACGACATTGTTCAGCTACTTGTAGCTTAGTAGAAGTATTATACTCTTCACATCGTTTTACATGCTCACACATACACAAACATATGAATTCATATAGTAAACATATTATTACTATATAGCTAAAAGAGCTCGGCCTTGGTACTGTACACGCTGACTCAGTTACACTGTGGACTGGACTTTTGTCGTCTGTGCGTCACGCGAGTTCGTCCACCCTTTTTTTTTTTCCTGATGTAAACAGTGCTTTAACGCTTTTACCCCCGCTAATAAGACAAAAAACGGTTTCAGCTAAGGCTACGGTTGTAATTGAATGCGTACGGACCGGTCCGGTTCAGTCCGGTCCGCCGCAACCTTTATTTTTATATTTTTAAAATGGCTAAATACAGTTATAGCCCCTAATAAGATAAAATTGGTCACTTAAGCTTAGGGGTGTACCATTAATTGACCATTATTATTTATTTATTTTTCGAAATACTGTCGGCACTTGCGGTCCACGCGACCAACAATATTCCCCCTCACGCCCCTTTCAAGTGGCGCGTGACTTATGATACGGTGGCCGGAAATGGGCTACTAGCGTCTAATCCGGTGCGTCTCCGCTTGGTCTTCCTCCCGGTGCGGCGCGTTTTTGCACACGGTGGTCGTGGACGAGGCGGTGGCCGGTTAAAGCTGGTTTCACAGTTTCTCTCTCTCTTCTACATGTAAAGGTGCAGAAGAGCCCCTCGAGTTTTGTATACTTTCACTTCGGTCCCTTTACTTTTAATTCTGTCTATGGTCCTGATTTCAGTTATATAAGTTTTGATTTTGTTCGATTGGGTCCTTCGATTACAATTAATTAAATGTTAATGTTTCACTTCGGTCCTCCTTCTTTTGATTTCCGGATTGGGTTGAAAAAGGTTAATATATTCGGTACAGAAGTTTTAATTTTTGCAACTTTGTCCTTTAATTGAAAATGTTAATAAATCTGATTTTCATTTCAACCCTTATACTTTGATTTTTTAAAATTTCTAATATAACCCCTACTTTTGTTCATGTATATATAAGTGTGTTTAACACAACAACAACAACAACAACAATAATAATAATAATTTAATTATTTTCTTACTTGCTTTTTTGATAATGTTTTTTATTTTTTTTTTCCGGATAATTTGATAAAAAAAAAATTGACAGTAATAGCAATGATTATTTTTATTTTTATTTTTATTTTATTTCTTTGTTTTATCTTTTGTTCAAGTTTCTAGCATTTTTTTAGTCTTTCATTTATTTTTGTTTCTTTCATAATAATAATAATAATTTAATTGTTTCTCTCACTTACTCTTTTGTTAATATTTTTGAGTGTTTTTTTTTAGGATAATTTGATAATTTTTATTATTTTAATAGTAAGAGCAATGATAATTTTAGATTTTCAAACTTTGATTTTGCTGTTGTTATAGTAGGGTGTGTTGAGCTATTTTATTATATTAAATTTCGCATATATAAATATTATATTTTTAATTTGATCCAACAAATCCTATAAAAATTGTTTACTCAGCCCGCAACGCAGAACATATATTTTTTTAAATTTTCAAATTAAATGATTTTTTCAGCTAATAAATTTTTGTTTTGTTTTATCATCTATTATATTTTTTATGTGCTCTTTCTTTTAGGTTTTTTTTATTGGTTTTATTGTTATTATTTTCAAGTTAGATGAATTTTTTTTCCTGATAATTATGATTTTTTTTGTCTTTTGTTAAAGTTATTATGATTTTTTTTGTCTTTTATTTATTTCTATTCTTTATTCATCATCATCAACAACAACAACAACAACAACAACAACAACAACAACAATAATAATATATTCTTTTTCTTGATTACTCATTTGTTAATGTTTTTGAGTATTTTTTCTTTCAAGTTAATTTGGTAATTTTACTTGTTTTTACAATAATAGCAATAATCATTTTGTATCTAATATTACTTGGGATAAAAGACAACTCAAGAACAAAAAATAGACAAATTTACCTAGGTTATCTACAAAAAAAAAACATACAAGTCACTTTTGTCTCGATTACACTATTCATTTTAAACTGCAAATAAGTCATTATTATATTTTTTAATATTTATTGCATATTATAGCCTAAAAATATATAAAGAGATAAAAAAAATGACCTCGGATTTTTTGCAGGAAAAAAAATTAATATCAGCATTCTTAAATACATTTAATATAATAATATGATGAATAAATCTTATAAAAAAAATTAAGTTTATCTCTTCAGAAATTTGCAATATTTTGATTTTTAATGTGTCAAATGTAATATTACTGGGAAAAAAAAACAACTGAAAAAAATAGTCAAATTTACCTAGGTTATCTACAATTAAAAAATATACGAGTCACTTTCTGTTTTGATTACACTGTTCGTTTTATACAGCACATTGCACATAAGTCATTATAGCACGCAAAAAAATTAAGTTGTTTTTTTTAGAAATTTACAATATTTTTATTTATCACGTGTCAATTGTAATATTACTGGGGAAAAAAATTATTTTTTTTTGACAAATTTACCTTGATTATCTACAATTAAAAAAAATATAAGAATCACTTCCCATTTCGATTATACTATTCCTTTTAGGCGGGGAAAAATTTAATTTGTTACATATTTTATCTATTATAATGTTACTAATTAAATATTTAAACAACTAATTACAGCATGTAAAAAATCAATTAGTTTTCTACATTGAAAAAACCCTAACGCAATGCGCAGGCAAGCATACTACTTATACAACGCAAAAAACTCATTTCTAACATATTTGATCTCTTGCAATTTTAGTGATTGAACATTAAAATAATTAATTATAGCACGCAAAAAATATAAGTTTATTTGTGGAAAAAAGTTTATAATGTGTCAAATCTAATATTACTGAGATAAAAAAGCAACTAAAAAAAAATATATGCGTTATCTGCAATTACAAAATATTCGAACCACTTTCCATTTTGATTATACAGATTTTATCAATTATAATTTTACTAATTAAATATTAAAATAACAAATACAATATATATAAAAGCAATCAATTTTTTACATAGATAAAAAAGCTCCGGCGCAAAACGTGGGCATATCGCTAGTATGTTTTCTATTTTCATATACAAGATTCTTACCATGAGAACTTATGTTGTTTGCAGAAAAGTTTTTTTGTCCAAATATGATCATGAGAACTCCATAGAGTAGCAGTTTACAAAAAGGAAAATGCCTAAAAGCTTAGGGTGCAACATCATTGAAAGAAAAATATATAAAAAATATTTATGTTATTAATTTGTTTTTATAGAAAGAATTTTTTTATTTTAAAACATATAAAACCTCTTTAATGTTTACAAAACTCACAGGAGGTCTTGAGGAAAAAAAAATGCAACTTCCAAGATCTTTGTCAGCTTTAACAACACACTTTGCCTCATATGACAAGCTTTTTTGTGAGTTAGGTTTTTGTTAATATGACACTTAAAACATACTCTTTAGTTTTAGATAAAAAGCTATTTTAGCTATCTCTCTAAAAATACCATATTCATACTCTTTACAATAGGAATCATGTGTATTTTATTAATTTATTTTCTTAATATTTTTTTTTTTTATAAATAACGGTAGAAAAATGAAATCGAGTTTCAATGTTGTTTATCTTTCTTCTTATTAACAATCCATATTATTTAACTGTAAAAATTGCATCTTACTTCATGCATGTTATAACTAGTCTTGTTGTTTGAACAAGATCCTAGGATGATACATAAATGTCAACTAAGAATACTAACACACGACAAGACTTCAAGAATGCAAGAAACTATTAGAAAATTTAGAACCCTTTTAATTTAATAGATGAAGAACAAGAAAAACTTAACATAAGGTATACCGATGACCTACCACACATATCATTGATTGGAGAAAAAATAATTTATACCAACATATATAGCTGTATTATATTCATTGAATAAAATAACAATAACTACCAAGTTGATAGTTTCACTCAATTAAATAAAGAAGTTAGTTGCATAATAACTTACTCTTGCATTTTATAACTCAATATTTTTTTTTATTCGAGGAAATCTCATCTTCCAGAAAACGCATTTTGCGGGCGCATGTGAAGAGTAAAACCTCAATTGTTCCAAACTATTATAAGAGATACATGTCCTGACTCAAACTCAAAACTTTTTATGCAGATCTCAAACTCTTTGTTATCACGTCACGTCCCTTAAAGACTTAGAACTCAACTCGAATGTTAGGGGGAATTTTACCAACATTTTAGAATTAAATTACTATATTAATAAATTACCATCCCTCCGTGCTTTTTTTTTTAAAAAAAATGATGAATTCAGATGATAAAAGAAGAGCTGAAAATGAAAGTGAAAGAAGAAATCAAATACTAAGAAAACTCTGCAGGTCATCCATGTTTTAGAGGACTAAAAGAAAGGAGAGAAAATGCAAAGGCACGTTTTGTTAATAGTGACTCTTACAAGCAAAATCAATTGTAGATTTAGCGCGTGATAATAAATACTTTGAAAAGCTACCGCAACCACATTCCCAAACAGCCCTTATACTTCATTATCGTAACTATGAATGAATACTCACAGTAAAGGCATCACTTAAAGAAATGAAACATTTTCTTCCTGCTCTCTTGTCTTTTTCTTCAACTATAAAATCATAAGCAAAACTGTATCAGATAAACAAACCCTACTTCTTCATACGCTAACACAACACACTTTTCCCCTACGTCTCCCAAACATTCTCAGCCTAAAACATATTGTTAACTTTCAGTAATGGATTTTCGATCTCAATTAATTTCATTCAAGGTTACAGTGCATGTATTTATAGTAATAAATACACTAAAAACTAAAAAACACACAAAACTCACCTAACAATAAATTACAAAAACAGTTATGCTAATTTACAAAGCTTAACTGTTTATATTCTAACTGTAATATTTAACACTCCCCCTCAAGTTGGAGCGTATATGTTTATTAAGCCCAACTTGTCAATTGCTCCATGAAATGTCTTTCCTGAAACCGCCTTTGTGAGTATATCTGCCAATTGATCTTCCGACCTTACAAATGGAAATTGTATAATTTTCCGATCAAGGTTTTCTTTAATAAAGTGTCGATCGACTTCGACGTGTTTGGTACGATCATGCTGTACAGGATTATGCGCAATCTCGATAGCTGACTTATTATCACAGTGCAGACCCATAGATGTCTCATACTCAATTCCCAGGTCTTGTAGTACCTGTTTAATCCATAGTAATTCACACACACCATGAGCCATACCCCGGTATTCTGCTTCTGCACTCGATCTAGCGACCACTTTCTGTTTCTTACTTCTCCAAGTTACTAGGTTACCTTCTATAAAAGTAAAGTAACCTGATGTCGATCTTCTATCTATCTGATCTCCTGCCCAGTCTGAGTCTGTGTATCCTGTAATTTCACGAACTTCATTCTTTGAGAATAGTAGTCCTCTTCCCGGTGCACTTTTTAAATATCTTAAGATCCGATATACTGCTTCCATATGCTCCTCTCCTGGTGAATGCATGAACTGACTTACCACACTGACTGCATAGGCTATGTCTGGCCGTGTATGTGATAAATATATCAGTTTCCCGACTAATCGTTGGTAACGTCCTTTGTCAGCTGGCGTCTGATCTTCTGTCTGTCCCAGTTTGTGATTCATTTCCATAGGTGTATCTACCGGTTTGCATGCAAGCATTCCAGTTTCTGCCAACAAATCTAACACATATTTTCGTTGTGAAAGACATATCCCTGTTTTTGACCTCGAGACCTCAATCCCTAAGAAGTACTTCAGTTGTCCGAGATCTTTCATTTCGAATTTCGATGCCAGAAACTGTTGTAGAGCCGTTCTTTCTTCTGGATCATCTCCTGTTAAGACCATATCATCCACATATACTATTAGAGCCGTTACCTTCCCTCCTTTGTGCTTTATAAACAAAGTATGATCTGAATTACTTTGCTTATAGCCAAACTCTTTCATCGTGGATGAGAATCTTCCGAACCATGCCCGGGGTGACTATTTTAACCCATATAAAGCCTTCTTTAATTTGCACACTTTCGTTTCTCGTGAGCACCTGGTTTTCACTCCGGGTGGCAATTCCATATAAACTTCTTCTTCAAGATCTCCATTCAGGAAGGCATTCTTGACATCAAATTGTTGTAAGGCCCAGTCTCGATTCACTGCTATCGATATGAGAATCCGAATTGTGTTTATCTTTGCAACCGGGGCAAAAGTTTCTTGGTAGTCCACCCCATACTTCTGCGTATATCCCTTTGCTACCAACCTTGCTTTGTATCTATCAATGCTCCCATCTGCTTTCAACTTCACTGTGAACACCCATTTACACCCAACTTTCTTCTTTCCTGTTGGTAGTTGACATAACTCCCACGTGTTATTCTTTTGCAAAGCCTCCATTTCCTCATTCATTGCCTTGGTCCACTTTGAGTCTGCTAATGCATCCTGTACATTACTAGGAATAGACACATTGGATAATTGATTAACAGTAAATGCATATGATTCCGATAATCTATGGGTAGAAATATAGTTGCTGATGGGGTATTTAGTTTTGTGTTTTGGATCAGGTTCATACTGTTTCTTTGGGACTCCCCGGTTTAGTCTTTGTGGGTATCTATGGGTCTCATTATTTTCTAAGAGAGGAATTTCATTTATATCAATTGGGATAGGATTTAGGGTTACCTGAGGTGACTGAGGAGAGACATTCTCGGTTGATTCTTCGGTTAATGGTGTAGGCGTTGGTAATTCAAGAGACATAGGGGGGTCGTTACTGAGATCATTCTGGTCTGTGCAACCTTCCTGGTTATCATCCCAGCTTGGTCTCATTTCCTCTAATTCAAATATATCTTCATTCTCTTCATTGTTACTCTCCCCCTGAAGAGAAGAACCAGGAACTCCCCCTGAATAATAGGGTTCAGATTCGCGAAATGATGCATCCAAGGTCACATGTAGCTTTCGATGATGAGGATCGTAGCACCGATATCCTTTTTGAAATGCCGAGTAACCTACAAACACACACCGTTTGGCACACAGATCGAGTTTGCTTCGTAGAACCTTAGGGATGTGGACATATACCGTACAACCAAATACTCGAGGCTCCAAATTTGGAAGGTGAGGAACCGAGAGAAGAGATTCCATTTTCTGTTGAGGAGACTGAAATTCAATTGCACTGGATGGTGTTCGATTTATTAAATACGCAGCGGATTTGACTGCCTCACCCCAATAATATTTTGGCAGATTCATGCCAAATAGCGAGGCCCGAACTATTTCCATAATTTGCCTGTTCTTTCTTTCGGCTAATCCATTCTGCTGTGGAGTATATGTGCAGGATGTCTGATGTCGAATTCCGTGACGTTGTAAGAAGTTACCTAGCACTTGATCCATAAATTCCGTACCATTATCTGACTGAAGTGTACGAATCTGTCGTTGGTATTGGGTCAGCACCATTTTCTGAAAATCCTGAAATGCTGTACTTACTTCACTTTTATTTCGGAGGAGAGATATCCAGGTCATCCGAGTACACTCATCAATAAAGGTAACAAAGTACCGTGCATTAGAAAAAGATGAGACCTTTGCAGGACCCCAAACATCAGAGTGAATAACTGCAAATGGTTCTACACTTTTATTCAAACTTGGCAAATAGGAAATACGGTGACTTTTCGCCAATTCACAGATGTCACACTTAAAATCCAAAATACTTAACCTTGAAAATAGATGCGGTTGTAGCTTCTTCAGGTACCCAAATGAAAGATGTCCGAGTCGTCGATGCCATAACCAAACAAGAGCCTGAGCTTGATCCGTACTTCTGGTTTGATGTGCATGACCTAGCTTTAACCCCCCTTGTTCCGTTAATTCCAAGTAATACAGGTTGCCCCGTCTAACACCATAACCAAGAATCTTCCGGGTTAGAATGTCCTGAAAAACACAAAATAGAGGCCAAAACGTGACTGTGCACTCAAGGGTAGTCGTGATTTGACTAACCGAGAGGAGATTAGACGCAAGAGATGGAACAATAAGAACAGTATCTAGTGTAATAGTATCAGTTAAAACAAGAGATCCTTCCCCTGTAATAGGGGAGGTACTACCATTAGCAGTGTATATATCTGTCCGGAAAGAGGGTTTATGACATATTAAATTATCGGAATCTCTAGTCATATGATGAGATGCACCTGTATCAATAATCCAAGTACTATTCTTTGTAATAACAGAGTGTGCAAATTCGTTTTCGATGATACCTGGATGGGCCACATTCGCTATGGGCTGTGCCAGATCTGCTTCCGTCAGATAAACCAGAGGTTTTCAGAATTTTTTCCGAGGTTTTTTCGTAAAGTCCCACCAGTCCGGGTAGCCAATAATTTCATAACACCTTTGTTTGGAGTGCCCTATTTCTCCGCAGTTAGAACACATCAACCCACCCATATTTTTGTATTTTCGGTCAGCCCCACTTTGGTCAATTCCACTGTTTCGGTCAACCTCACTATTTCGGTCAGCCCAATTTTTCCGGTCAGCACTATTTCGGGCAGCCCTATAAAAGGCTTGCCCTAATTCTTTTTCTTTCCTTTCCCTTCCCCACGCCGTCGCCCCCTGTCCCTTGCCTCTCCCTTGCTCCCCCGATCGATGGTGCCCTGCCATCATCACCGTATATTCAGGGACCATCGGAGGGCCTCCGCCGTGACTGCCTGTCATCACTTGTTTTTGGGAGAACACGTGACGGGCGGCGGCGTATGCATCTTCGAGAGTCAGTTTAGGATTTTTCCTTAAAATCTCCTCTCGGATCTGTTCGAAGGATGAGTCATCTTGATGAACCACCACTGGTGGTGACGGGTTGGAGGTAAGTGTTGGAGTAATTTCCATTCTGAGTTTGTATTGTGTGGGATGGAGTTGTTGATTGAGTGTTTAATGTCTGTGGTTGTTGGTTTTTCGGAGATGAAGAAGTTCAAATGGTTTGTTGGGGTTTTTTTTTTCTGGGTTTGTGGGTCTCGGTTTTCTGAGAAGTTTGGTTTGAATTTGTGGTTGTTCGTGGATGGATGGTTGGGTTGTTTGGTTACTGGGGAAAATTGTGGGTGTTTGGTTGCTGGGAAAATCTGGGTTTCTGGGGAAAATTGTGGGTGTTTGGTTTCTGAGAAAAAAATTCTGGGGAAAAAAAAAAAAAACTTCGGGTTATTTCGAAAGAAAAAAAATACGAATTCGGATTTGGTGATGGATTGGAGATGGATTTCTGGGTTGTTTTTCCTTTTCGATGAATACGCAGTGAGCTTCGATTTGAACAGTAGTGGTTCGTGTGAACAGTAATACGGGCACTGTAGCCTTCGAAAAAAAATTCGATTTGAAAACAAACTTTAAATTTGCTCTGATACCATGTTAACTTTCAGTAATGGATTTTCGATCTCAATTAATTTCATTCAAGGTTACAGTGCATGTATTTATAGTAATAAATACACTAAAAACTAAAAAACACACAAAACTCACCTAACAATAAATTACAAAAACAGTTATGCTAATTTACAAAGCTTAACTGTTTATATTCTAACTGTAATATTTAACACATATGCAAGTTCAAAATCCAAAACCTTAGTAAAAACCCAGTTTCATTTTGTCTTTCTTGTTTTTTTTCTTAAGGAAATTGAAGAAAAATTCCATATCTTCATCCTCCAAATCAGATACACCAGCAATGACAAGAAAAAGAAAGGGGGTCTAAGCGTATAGGGATGAGATTTAAGGACTTGATAGAGATTCCACTTACCATGGCTAAGAGCTGGTTAGTTTTAGAAGTTGAGGGATCGATGTTTATAATAGGGTTGGTGGCTGAGCTAATGATAGAGAATAACTTCCTGCGAATAAATATCTTTTTCCTGCTACTACACCTCCATAATTAAAGAGTGCTACAATAATTGCTATATATAGCAACACTACTGTTCTTGAAGCTAGAATATGGAGTTTTACAGAAAAAAATGCTACCTAAAAGGTATATATACTAGCTGTTAGCTAAGTTTTGTTAGAAAGCATGAACATGGATACGGAGTCGGTCACAGAGAGCGCAAGGCAAAACGATCGAGTTGCTCAAAGCTTATTTTCAATCTATTGCGCCATTCTAATTCTTACATCTGCTCAACTCTACTGAAGCGCATGCAAAACTGAGTTGTGTACAGTTAACGTTGAAACATCAAAGCCCACCTTTTGTTTTGTATCATTTAATTATTTTATGATTCCCATGGATTGATTGTTTGATTGTTGATTTATTATGAATTTCTAATCAGTTTTGGATAAATTGTTTACGGCAATCTTACCCATTCACTTACCCATTTTGAATCTTAAGGCACTACACTTGTTGGATTCCAACCATTCTTCTCTTCATTGGTGTTTAAATGCTGATAGAATATGTCGGTGTCTCATTGTTGCTGGAAAATACAGGTTAATAACTCAAATGGGACCACTGCACTCTGGACATGGACTCTACTCCTATAAACAAAACAGTATTATCACTCAGAAGCTCTCCCCTGCCATCTGGGATCATTTTCTTGATGACTTACTGGATTCAATCTCTTAGAATCTACTCGGTGCATTTAATTGATAGTTTCCTGTACTTTTCTTCTCTTTGATTCGTGAATGAACTTGTCGTCGCATGCACCATAGCTGCTTTATTATCCGAGACCACAACAACCGTAATAGATTTTATAAAATATGATACGAGATTTTCGAAGCTAGATATGAAAAAGTAACCCCAATGCATTACGGGCACTCTCTAGTCTTTCTTTCCCTTGACACTTGTAATAACATGGGATTGGGGGTGAAGACGCTTCGAGCTTAAATTAGATTCAGGGAGAAAAGTTCGTGGAGGCAAGGTCGTTAAACTGCAATTGCAGAACAAAACCGTTTACTTTGTAAGAAGTCCATACCTTGAAGGCTTACAAATTAGTTTATTTTAACCTATTATCGCTTATGATTCTGAGTAATTTCGATGACTACATAGATAATAGATTAGCGGATCAGTTCTCGCTACAGATGCTTGGATGCTCATGTTTCGTGGAGATCTTGCTGAGAGACAGCTCCAGTGGCGCGCTAATTGTCAAAAAAGCTAAAATAGTGATACTGAACATGGCAATTAATGGAAGAACTTGAATATAAAAGATAACAGCAATATTAAACGTGGTTACAATATCTTGACTTGGTCATAATGAAACTTCAATCTAGCAGTACTGTTACAATCAGATTTTACTAATGAAAGCGAAATTGCCACATTCAAGGCGAGGAGAACGCATCTTGAGGGTCCTGCCACTTTTGTTGGTATGCCGACGCCATGTTTTCTTGGTCTAAGCTGCTTGCAGCCAGAGCTTGGAGAGTTTTCTTGACCTTGTTTACAGTCTTATGGTGGCGGATACGCTTCAGGATAACATCTCTGTCCATGGCATGGGCTGATGGTTTTAAATGAAGCTGGCTGCTGACAGGGCTAGTACTGAGTACCTGGTTGTCTTCGACTTCTGGGTGGTTAAGATTCACTTTCTCATTTTCTGAGAAAGATTGCTGGGCTTGAGAAACCATGAAAGACATTGTTTTTGGAGATGGATGGAGAGATGTAAGAGAGTGATCAGAGAATAATGTCCCATTTCCTCTCTCTGTCTCTGTATATAGTGTGTGTGAGCGTGAGGTTTCAATGGGAGCTTTCTTTTGTTTTGTTTAGTGGTTTGGTTTAACACCAAATCAGTGGGTGTGCTGTGTTGATTTAGCTGAAATTGAACCAGGGAAAAATGATGATGAGAAAGTCCACAGTTGGACTTGAAGAAAAAAAAAAAAATCCAAAAGTGAGGGATTCTTGGAAATAATAATTAATTAAAATCTACTTGATAATCTTAAAGTTGTCGAAATATCCAACTAAATAATTGGGCTGGGACCGTCCATTTCATCTCTCGACCTTCAATTTTAAATTTATATTCCATCTACGATGGACCGTACGCTCGCATAAAAAAACAAAAAAAGAAGGAAAAAAAGACTGAGAATGGTTTCATAGCTAGGGGCTAGAGCCTCCTGGTTGGAGAAACAGGATGCTTTAGCACGAGGATAAAATCTTTTTAAGAGCCGACACTGAAATTGCTTCTGTCCTTGGGTCTTCAACCTCCCTATTTCCGTGTTTGTAATTGCGATATAAAATATATTTTATTATTAAAATATATTTTATTATTAAAATACATTCAGATTTTATTTTATATTTTTAATATATTAATTATTTTAATTTTTATATTAATATATTAAAACATTTAAAGAATATTAAAAATAAATAAAACACATGGATATTTTACTGTATCCCTAGATACATATTACTGTGGATTTTAATAGTGTAATTATCATTCTTATAGTTAATTTAAATTAAATTATTAAATGAACTGATTCTAATACAGTAAATTCAATTATTAAGATATTTGAACTTTCTTGTTTTTTTAAATGTAGATTGAAGTAATAATAGAAGGATTATATATATATAAATTGATGAAATACAAGTGTAAATAATTTTACCTATTTATTTGAAATAAAGATAAGTGTATGGGATTACTTGACGTTGAACCAAGGGACCATCAATGGTGTTTTGAAAGTGGCCAATCTAGCAAGATCCAAACTCCGAGGCTAAAAACAATGGGCAGATCAGCTTGTTTCAAGTATAAAACCAGGGCCTCGTAATGGGGCTTTGTTTCTCTTTCGCTATCCATCATTCTTCAATAATGAGTGGATAGATTAAGATTTTAGATTTTTTTATGATTTTCCAATGCCTGTGATTAGTTAAGTAGGATTTTAAATTAATTTCTAATGTGAAAAAACATGCATACATGTAGTTGTCAATGTATTTCTTGACATTATAAAAATAATAAATTTAAAAAATAGTAGTTATATTTAATAAAATAAATTGAAAACATGCGAACCTATAGACTATAGTTAAGATATATATAGTGGGAACCTAGTATGTTTTTTAAAGAGCATAAAATAGATTCACTTGCAGATTGTTTATCTCGTGCGTGCTAGAGAACGTTTTCAGAGTTATATTTTTACATGATAGAGCAATAAAATTATATTTACATTAAAAAATAATGATTAAGTTTAGTAGGAAAAAATGATTTGTAATATAAATTCTCCTTTTTTAGCTGTATTTTTCATTGTATAAAAACGGAAAGCAATTGAATTAAAGATATAAAAAATTAATTATTTGAAATAAGAAGAAAACAAAACATCTTTTTAATCAAAACCTACATCCCTTGTTTATGTTTTATCTTTGTTCTATAAGAATATGTTTTTTATCATTAATGTTTTTTTTAGAAAAATATATTTACATTAAAAAAATAATGATTAAGTTTAGTAGAAAAGCATTATTTTTTATTAATTGATTAAAAAAATATCTTCTCTTTTAGTTGCATGTTCTAGTGTATTAAAACAAAAAGCAATTGAAATAAAAATATATAAAAAATAATTATTTGAAATAAGAAGAGAAAATGCATCTTTTCAATCAAAACCAACTTCCTTTGTTTATGCATTCCTTTTTTTTACATTTTTTTATATAAAATTGTGTTTTTTATCATTATAATTTTTTTCTTATGAATTTACCTCTCTTTTCTCAACTTAAAGGGATTTAAACATGTTAAAAATATACTTACTTGTACATCAATCTACCTTATTCGTTAGGAAAGTAAAATCATGTATACATTTAGCGGTGCATGCAATAGAGTTAGTCATTTTACCCATTGAGGGAGTGGAATAATATGAATTTGTTATTGTATAAGTGGGATAATATTATTGAGCGCTTCACTTAATGGGAGATTTGTTATAAATTTGGAAGAGTTGGATTACTTAAGAAAGAGATATAAATTTCCCTCTCATGCCCTAACATTTTTTAGTCATCAACCATGTAAAGAATCTTTTTTGTAATGAATAAAATGAAAATGAACTAGCTTTTATTCAACTCTCCATAAACAACCTCACTAATAAAGTTATGAAAACTTCAAACTAAATTAGGTTTCTTATGATTATGAGTTGGGTTGATGAAATGACTAGTTTTGACCTAATTATTAAGTTTAAAGGATGATGGAACTCAAGATAACTTGGATTTATAAAACTTTCATTTTAGACTAAACCATTAGTCAAGTGGGTTGATAAGATAACTGTCACACTCACTTACAAAGGCAAGTCCTTTATCAAAATAGGAGATTTTTTAATGCTTAAGTTAGTAAATGTAAAAAAAATCATGTGAAAGAAAAAATGTAAAAAAGCATGGAGTGTAAGGATATGGTCATGATTGTGAGAAGGTGGTCACAATGTAATAGGTGGTCATTGAAGATGATGGTAATGACTAAGTGGTAGTGACCAAAGATTTTGTTACGATCTCACAAGAAAAATAATAAAATTGGATTGTTCAAGAAATCCACAACCTCCAACTCAATTTCAAATAATTGTTCAGTCCCATTTCTCATTATTTCCATAGATTAAATACACTAAAGTTCACAACTTCCCAGATTACATGTTCCCTAAAATAAACTTATTTCCACTACTTCAACTTATTTGACCTATTCATAAGGCTTATTTATTGGACCCTACTCTTAATTAGTTAACATAATCAAATAAGAAAATAACCCGACTGACTAAACTTAAATAAAACCCAACCGAACTAAATTGAACTGGACTGACCCCACTGGATTAACTGAACTGACCCCACTGGATTAACTGAACTAAATGTAACTTAACTAAATCAACTTGACTAGCCTAATAGGACTTTGGAACATGCATTACTTGACTTGACAGAACAGCTACTTGACTTGACAGTGAGTGAATTGAAGCACGTGACAGATTTTAACTAAAAGGTGGTAGTAAACACAAAGTAATACCAAATGTATATCACTATGATAATATGTAGTCTTGTGTACTTGCTAAAATCAACTTATCATGTGATATGAGGTGTTTATAAATCTTGATCACATCAATTTTTTTTTATGGAGAGTAGAGAAATGACACATAAATACTTCATATAAACTAAATAAAATAGGTTATTGGGTATTATACATTGGTATAAAAGATAGAGCTCACCATTGATCATCTTGCCTTATGATGCTATTGGTGAAGAGGTGGTGATTGATATATGATTTTAAAGATCAAAAGTGGCTCAAAATAGTTATTGTCAAGAAAAACAACAACTTTACTATGCATAAAGAATTTGATGTGTTATAGTGGATGACTAGTTTGATTGCCCGCACTTCGTTGCGGGCACAATATAATTTTTATAATTATTGGATTTGATGTAATTTATAAATTTTACTAATTTAAAAACAAAATATAATATTTACACATGCAAAGTTTGATATAATACAACATATTAATACATAGTACCGCAACAACAATATCAAAACTTTAACATCAAGGAGACAGAAATAGGTAATTACCTCGAAAGATTTTCAACAAAAAAATATGGGAAAACATAGTGTTTTTCCAACATTTACATCAACCTTCATGATGTTGTAAGTTTGCACTACGTTGTGGGTCAAGCAAACAATTTTTATAACTATTGAGATAAAAATAGAATATTTATACATGTAAAGTTTAATATAATGAAACATATCAACACACCTTATTATAACAACAATAGCATCGAAGTCTTAACATCTAAAATTATCATCACTATCACTACCAAAATAATAAAATTATTAAATTACCTAGAAAAAAAATTCAAAAAAAATAACAAAAAAGCAAATAAGAACAGAAACTAAAATAATAATAATAATAATAATAATAATAATAATAATAATAATAATAATAATAATAATAATAATATTGTGCTAATAATTAAAAAAGCAAAATGAAATCAAAGACTAAAAAAAGCATAAAAACTTTAATAAAAGAGCAAATTAAAAAATACAATAGATGATAAAACAAAAAATTAGCTGAAAAAACCATTTAATTTGAAAAATAATAAAATTATTATTATTATTATTATTATTATTATTATTATTATTATTATTATTATTATTATTGTGTTAATAATGAAAGAAAGAAACCTAAATGAAAGACTAAAAAAATCCTAAAAACTTTAACAAAAGATCAAAAAAATAAATAAATTAAAATTATCATTCCTATTACTGTAAAAAAAATATCAAATTATCTCAAGAAAAAAAAACTAAGAAAAATTAACAAAAGAGTAAGCAAGAAAAAAAATTCAAGTATTACTACTACTACTACTACTACTACTACTACCACTACTATGTTAATAATGAAAAAAATAAATATATAAAATACTGAAAAAATCCTAAAAACTTTAACAAAAGATGATTATAAAATAAAATAAATGATAAAATAAAAATAGAAATTATCAAGTGAAAACAATTCATTCAATTTGAAGATAAACAAATAAAGGGATTAAAATGAAAAATTAAAAGTATTAAGGGCAAAATGAAAATCAAATATATTATCAATTTAAATCAAAGGATGAAATTGAAAACCTAAACACTTCTGTACCTAATATATTAAAGTATTTAAACCTAATCCGAAAATTAAAAGATCAAGGACCGAATTGAAATATAAATATATAGTTCATTTCAATTGAAGGACCCAATTGCAATACATAAAAACCTATTTAAAAGAAATCAGGACCAAACGGAAAATTAAAAGAGAAGGGACCAAAGTGAATAAAGTAAAAACCGGGGGCCTCTCCTTCACTTTTGCGTGCAGGAGAGAGAAAATGGAAAAACAAACTTCCCCCCGCCACCGCACCGACGCCGGAGACGATTGACCAAAACGCGCCACACCATGAGGACGAACACACGGTGGGGCAGCGGAGGAGACCCTGGAAGCGTATTTTCTGGTGATGGAGGACGCCGTACGCGCCGCTCGAAGAGGGCGTGAGGCTGCACTTCATGTTCGACGTGTGACCCACACGCGCGCCAATTTCTGAAGATAATAATAAACAAATGGTGGTCAATTACCGGAACACCCTTACCTATAATTCTTCACTTTTGTCTTATTGGGGGGTACATTAGTATTTAGCCATTTCAAAAAATGGGCAATACCCGGGTTACCCCTCCCCTTTCAGAAATATTTTTTGTCTTTTATGGGGGTAGAATAGTATTTAACCATTTTCAAAAAGTGTGAAATTCCCGTGAAGCCCCTTAGTGTTAAACCTGTTTTTTGTCTTTTTTTAGGGCTAAAATCGTTAATGTACTGTGCAAATAATGATAAAAAAATCAGAAAACCGGCAAACCAACCGAACCGAGAACCGAACCGACCCGACCCAAAAATATACTATTGAAATCCACAGTGAAAACACTCACAAGCTACAGTGTTTTCCTGATCTCTTTTAGTATAGTTTATAATGTTTGACACCATTATTATTTCTCAAAACTAAAAATATATTTTGCCCTCGCAAATTTATCTACTGAAGTCATGAGTGTGTTCTTCACCAGTGTTGTAATTATGCTGTAAACAGCAAATTCAAGATTCTGAAAAAAACAGTGTCTTTCCTAGGATGGCAATCTACAAATTAAAACAATTCTTTTTTAATTTTGTCGATTGACAAAGTCAGAGTCGGTTCTGCCTCTTATCACACCTAAATCTGGAACCTGATGTTTCCTTCTGGCTAGATTTTAAAAGCACCCCTGTTTTAACACCACGAATTATCCCTATTTTTCCGTTTAAGAAGCTGATAAGAACATGGAATCATACATTCATTTTCCTTTTTAAGTTCATCCCAGCCTGGTGGCCTGATCGGTTTCCTAAGCTAGCTACCCATTGACTATAATTTCCAAAAACAAAAATAGTCTGCATGGCAAACATGAACGGATTGAACAGCCTAATTGATGAGATAAAGTGTAATATTAACAGGGTAATTGAAAAAAAAGAGATGTTAATCTGTTAGCAAGAAAAAGAAAATGGGCCTGCCACTGATTATCGTTTCATTGACAGTCAGGAATAAACTAATAATCCTCTCCTCTTTAGCCTTTTTTGTTTACTCTTTGCTTTCGGATTTCTTCATACCTGGCTACGCGCTTTATTCTTTGTTTGTGAATATAATACAAAGCATCTTTTTGTTTTTCTATAGTTGTTCTTCTTGTATCTTATTGACAGCGAATCGAGACATAAAATACTCAATGTTAAAGAAAGGTTCTCGAGGAGCGCGTTCATCAAGAGGATCGCGCATGTTCTCTGAAGATAATAGCGTGCATAAATTTAGCAGAATCAAGAACACAAATCTTCTCGATGAAGACGATGAAATTTACAATACGAGAAACAGACAGGACCAGCTCTTAAGTAATTCCAACGCGAGCTCGCCTTATAATGATCGTTCTTCTTCCTCTCCAATGGACAAGTCTCCGTGGTCCTCTCAGACGAACGTCAACGTTCCTTTCGAGGACATTGATGATAATTTCTCTGATAATGTGCTAATGGGATCGCTAGTACGTGAGGAGGGTCATATTTACTCGTTGGCTACATCTGGTGATCTTCTGTATACAGGTTCTGATAGCAGGAATATAAGGGTTTGGAAGAGCAGGAGGGAGTTTGCTGGGTTTAAATCGAATAGCGGATTGGTTAAGGCAATTGTGATTTCTGATGACAGAATATTTACAGGCCATCAAGATGGGAAAATAAGGGTATGGAAGGTGTCTTCCAGGGATCCAAGTGTTCATAAACGTGTTGGGACCTTACCAACCATGAAGGACTACATCAAGAACTCGATGAAAATAAGTAATTATTTTGAAGTTAAACGTCATAAGAATGCGGTATGGTTCAGACACTACGATGCAATTTCATGTCTTAGCTTGAGTGAAGACAAGACATTTCTGTATTCATCATCATGGGACAAGACTTTCAAAGTCTGGAGAATTTCCGATTGCAGATGCATTGAATCAGTCATTGCTCATGATGATTCTGTTAACTCAATCGTTACCGGATTCGATGGTCTAGTCTTCACAGGATCAGCAGATGGAACCGTCAAGGTCTGGAGGAGAGAGTTACAAGGGAAAGGAACCAAACATTTCTTTTCACAAACGTTGTTGAAACAAGAATGTGCCGTTACAGCAGTGGCAGTAAATCCTGACACCACAGTAGTCTACAGTGGCTCATCAGACGGGCTAGTTAACTTCTGGGAACGTGAGAACCATTTATCTCACGGTGGTGTTTTAAGAGGTCATAAATTGGCCGTTCTATGCTTGATCACAGCCGGGAACCTCGTGTTCAGTGGCTCAGCTGATATGGGAATCTGCGTGTGGAGAAGAATGGGGATGGATCACATATGTTTGTCACTGCTAACAGGCCACAATGGGCCTGTCAAGTGCTTGGCGGCAGAGAGAGATGACGAGTCGGCAGCCACCGAGAGGCGATGGATTTTGTACAGTGGTAGTCTTGATAAGTCTGTGAAGATGTGGAGAGTGTCTGAAAACTCAGTTCCAGTGGCATGGAAAGGTTGCGCTAGCGGTGCTCCTATCGCCATACCAAGCTCCCTGCCAGCAGCTCCAAGCTTCGAAGCTCGGAACAGGGTTGACGGTATACAGAATTAAAAGAAAAAAGAAGAGAAAAAAAGAAAAGGGTTGACTGCTTGCTTGCTTGTGTCTAAATGTAATCTGTCACGTTTATTTTATCTGGCGGCGGATTTGTGTTTCGTCAGTCTTTCCTTGGATAATGAAAGTTGAGAAAATGAAATTGCAAAATTTGAAGTATACAAATGTTTGCTCCCATCATTTTCTTGTATACATGGGGTTTGTGGGGCACCCAACTCATTTGTTATTGCAGTTCACTAACATGAATAAATAAATAAATAAATAATTGCTTTCCTCCCTGTCATCTCCTGTTTGCAGCTTCCATCAACGAAAAGAAAGGTGCTGTTAGAAATTCTACCTCTGATTAGTAACTGCTCCTTATGAAACCGGATTAAAAACCCTGATTAAATCGCTTATAAAACTCTAAAAAATGTCTGGTTGGATTCGGTCTCAATTTTGTAAGGTAAAAACTGGATAAACCAAACCAAACTGAACCAGTTTGGTTATAAACGTTAGTATAAAATCACAATTTCTCTTCTCTCTTTCCTTTTCTTTCCTAACCCTACCAGCAGTCGCCCCCTATCCCAGTCTCTCTCCCCTGGCAGCCAGCTGCCCCCTCTCCCAGTCTCCCTCCCCCGGCAGCTAGCTGATATATATATATATATACTAGCTAATTGCCCGCGCGTTGCCGCGGGTATTTTTTTGTATATAATTTAACACAATTAAATCTACAACGATCAATTTATATGATATAAGTAAATAAAAATTATAGATTAAAAGATAAAATGTTTAAAATTTTGAGCTGAGTTTAAGCATAAATTACATCTTTTAGAATATATGTATTGTGTTATAAATGATCATAAAAGAGCGCGCACTAACATTAGAAAAAAGAGCAAAATATTTGAATAAGAAAAAAAAACTTACTGAAATGATTATTGTGCAGATAATAAAATTATTAAAATCAATTAATAGAAAGAGCAAATAAAAAAAACAACAGGGAAAAGGAAGCAATATTCATTTAAAATATTATAACAATAGCAACATCGGAGTCTTAACATTTAAAATTATTATTGCCCCTAGAATAAAAACAACAAAAAATATTAAATTATACCGAGGGAAAAAAATAAAAAACATGAACAAAACAGCAAGCAAGAAAAACCAATTAACAATTATTATTATTATTATTTTTATTATGACAGAATAAATAATCACTATTATTATAATAATAGAATACATAAGCACTATTCTTATAATATTCATAATAATCACTATTATTATTATTCTTATTATAATTATTATTATTATGTTAATAATGAAAGAAACAAAAATAAATGAAAGATTAAAAATATCCTAGAAACTTTAACAAAAGATAAAAAAAAAATTACCATGGCTATTACTGGAAAAAAAAAACTTATCAAATTATCGGGAGGGAAAAAAAATAACAAAAGAGTAAGAATGAAAAATAATTAAATCATGATTATTATTATTATTATTATTATTATTATTATTATTATTATTATTATTATTATTATTATTATTATTATTATTATTATTATTATTAAATACACTTATATAAACATGGACAAAAGTAGCGATTAAAAAAAAAAAGGTGTAAGGGCTGAAATGAAAATCAAATATCAAGGGCTTAAATTAAAAAATTAAAAGTCAAAGGGCTGAAATGCAACTTACATTTATTGTCAATTGAAATCAGAGGACAAAATTGCAAAAATCGGAACTTTTGTACCGAATTGATTGAGTTATATACAGCCAACCCGGAAATTGAAAGTAGAAGGACCGAAGTGCAACTTTGACATTCTGGAGAGAGAGAAACGTGGCCGGCGGCTTTAACCGGCCTCCGCCGCGTCCACGGACATTTTGTGGTTACATGCACCACCGCGGGAGGAAGACCACACGACGGCGCATCGTTCTGTCCTCCGAGAGACAATTTTCGGCCACCGGAGGCGTCCGCACGCGCCGCCTAAACAGGGCGTGAGGCGGACAACCGCCTGGCGCGTGCGTCTCACGCCCTGACAGACGCCGATTTAAAAATTCGAAAAAGAGGGCCAATTACCGTTCCACCCCTGCACCCAATTCAGTGTTTTTGTCTTATTAGGGGCCAAAACCGTATTTAGCCATTTCAGAAAATATTAAAAAAATAAAAAGTTGCGGCGGACCGGACCGGGCCGGTCCGACCTCGCGCAATTACGTCGGTGCCCCTCAGCTCTATGTCATATTTTGTCTTATTACAGGGGACGAAATCGTTAATACACTGTTCATAACTGATTATTTTTTAAAAAAAAAATTAAAAGGAAAAACTGAAATTAGCCCCGGTCAAACCCCTCCTCTTGCCGCGCGGACGAAGGCCAATTTCGGGCGTGCACTGCCACAATCCACAGTGGATTGTGAGGGCAGCTACAGTGCAAAATCCCACGGCTTTTAGTTGTTTTGTAATATATATATATATATATATATATATATATATATATATATATATATATATATATATATATATATATATATTAGATAACACACACGACGTAAGAGACAAAAGTTTGTGTCCCCAACCCACATGCCCCACCTGTCCTCCAGGTACCCTCTATCTAATAATAATGAAGAAAAGCAGATCCATTTCCATGTTTTTTTTAACACAGTTAAAATTTGATTTTCATAAAATAATGCAATTAAGAAAATAACACTCTTTAACAAGGTGTATATTGTTGGAACATTAACCAACGTTGGGCTTATATGAGAATAATTATGTGTTTGTGGACTGTCAAATAAGGTGAAGCCTAATTAAAAATGATATGCTAAGTATTTTTAGGCAATTGGGTTTTGATGTATCTAATAGGGTGTGGACCTTTAATGTGTAGAGATTACAGGGTTATTTCTATTTTAATGATGGGCTAAAATAGGAATATCAAAAGGCACTTGGTTGCCTATATATATGGTCATGGTTCCCAGATTACACGTGCTACATTCTCATACTGACATCCTATTATCAGAGAGAAAATAAGGCTAAGGTAAAGAGAGAATCAAAGGGCTCTCTAAGGTGAACATGTTAATCTGGAAGGTCATCCGTACGACTCTATATAGCGACTTCCAGATATGGATTCAGGTACGCTTCCGTTTTATAGTTTATGCAGTTTATGCGTTCTTGATAATTCAACATGAACACAATTTCTATATATTATGAAATGCTAGATCTAACAAGTGGTATCAGAGCCATTTCATGTTGAATTATTAGGAAACCAATTAGAAAACTAAAATAATCAACACTAGATTTACCAGTGTTAGGGGTGAGCATTTTCGGTTCGGTTCGGTTTTTTTCAAAAAAAGTAACCAAACCGAAAATTACAATTTTTTTTAAAAAAAAACCGAAACCGAACCGAACCTATTAAAAACCGACCATTTTCGGTTCGGTCCGGTCCGGTTTTTATGATTAAATTACCGAAAAAACCGAATTTGATTCTGGGCCATTTGATAAGCTTTCTATTGGGCCATTTGATGGGCTTTTATTGGGTCATTTTATGG